>OX438920.1:23904528-24504528 GCA_949316025.1 Lapara coniferarum
TTAAGATAGTCTACGAAATAGAATTAAAATAAAAAATCGTATTTTTTTATGACATCAAATGACGAGACGAGCATACCATGCGCGTGATGGTAAGTGATACGACCACCCATAAACAGTAGAAACACCATCCAGCTCCTCAAGCTACAAAATACTGTGTGGCACTCTACTGCGCTCGTCATCCTGAGACACAAGATGTTAACTTTCATTATGTCCTGTAGTTACACTGGCTATAATGTATTAGTCACACAGTTGCTCTGTCCCTGTCTAGTTCCTACACACTGATCATTTTTAAGGGTATTGCTGAGCCCACTCTATGGCTCATCATGTTACTCAAATAATAATCATCATTAGCCATATGAAGTTTGCTGCTGAACATGGGCCTGCCCTAAAGATTTTCAGACGTACCTCTCGAAAACAGCCTGACTCCAGCGTACCTACGACCTTTATAAAGTTAAGTAATAGCCTTTAATAATCGCACAAGTATTGTTTCTAAAGCATTTCCCGACGAATTTCACGCTACAGCCGCTTGGATGTCTCACTGACAGGTGGTAAAAGCTGCCACATCCCGGGAGAAAATTGTACAACTAAAAATTGTTTTTCTCTGACTGAGTTAAGTATTTGTCTACGTGAAATAGGGGCGCTTTCTAAATAGTCTAAAAATTTGTTTTTTTATACGACCGACAAGTTTTTGCTTCATTGGTTTTGTGTAGCGAAATAACTGTTCTGAGTTCGATTGAGATTTTGAGGATTTTATCACTCGATATGCCCAGGATTAGAATGTCTAGAGTTGAAATTAGAATACCAGTTTTAAACCAAGGCTAATCGGTTTTGGAACGCACTTGTAACAAATGGGCTTTAATATGCTTGCAAAGGTAACTTCCTTATACAGACACCGCTTATGGAAAAGCAGGCAATGTAACTACAGGACATAATGAGACCTTACATTTTATGTCTTAGGATGACGAATGCAGTGGAATGCCACACAGTACTTTGTAACTCAAGGTGCTGGACGGTGTTGGTACTGTTTATGGGAGGTCGTATCGCTTACCACCAGGCGAATGGCACGTTCGTCTCGTCATTCAATGCAATAAAAAAAAGTTTATACCTACATCAATAACTTTTTTGGTGAAAATATATACTTTATTTGCACTCCACTGATAGTGGATAACAACCATAGTACACATGTTAAAAAATTCCGCTATAATCGCCAAAATATCAAATAGTTACGTTTCTTTCACATAAAAAAACTCGAAAATATCCAGCAAACAAAAGCGACTTACGTATCACTGAGTCCTATGCAGCGCACTCCAAACCCGAGAAAAACGGCGAAGTGGATTTGGCGGCTTATTTTTTGTCGCGCTACTAATATACGAGCTACCATGCTATCCTAAAAAACATTTACGGCATTTAACGTGGACGAAACATGTGTATACACAAATTTTGTTAATTACCTATTGGGAACAATAATTATTTAATAATTTTATTGTATAATATTAACATAATAATAACAAATAATATGAGGGCGGCTTTCATTTTATACGTTGCAAGCAAATATAACATCGAAAGAACATAACGAATATAATCTATTTGTTGAAAAGAAATTCACGGAAAAATCATGAAAATTTATTGTGCCATTGATTATTATCACTTCTATTTGTCTTCTTCTACTTTCTCCAAAATAATGATGTAATTCACTCAAAAGTTTATACTAGACTAATACTTGGCGAAAAGACATGTTTATTGCATTAAAAAGCTCCGCAAAAAGTCGAAAACTCTCATCAATCTCAATCGCTGGCGGTCTTCGAAGTAATACATTAGCAGATCTTGAAACGTGACCTTTAGAGCCGGCGCAGTCGGAGTGACACGCATCAAATTAGATGATGAATGATTTTTTTTTAAATTTCTACGGCACGGGAAAGTGACATTATACTCATTACATAATATTTAGTACATACATACATACACCCTCTCGCCTTTTAACCCCGAAGGGGTAGGCAGAGGCACAACTACTGCACCCACTTTTCGATATGCATATTCCGTCCCATGATGTGATGGGGGCGAGTCTATCGCCATATTGGGCACAAATTTCAGACTCCGGGCTGATACTGAATAGAAAAATCCAATACTACTGAGCCCGACCCGAGAATCGAAAACCGGAACCCAATCATTGCAGTCGTACCGTACTATAACTACGCCACCAAGGTAGTCCTCAATCTCTAGCACACAGTAATATCTAGTGCAGTGCAGTTAAAATATTTTAAAATGAGTGATTAATTTTTAGATAGACTGGGTATAATAGTGGTTGCAGGGATTATCCCAGTCTGCTTTTTTAAGTGTATTATGTAAATTATTATACTAACTTAGGATCATAGCGAGATTTAACTGAGTTTTATTGCCGATGGAATAGCAAAACTGAATCTTAATGAGCTGATCATAGCCTCTCGATTATGTTGTAATGCTAATGTTAACCGTGTGCGACGGTGTTGATGTTGGATTTTGTTTGAAATCCTCCTAGCCAGTTTCGGCCACGGCGGCCAATCTCAATGGAGATCAGTGTGCGCAATACACATGTGCACTCGCTATTCCTTCACTATCATAGTCCGGTGAGACGGCAATCCGACATGACCGGAGAGAGATCAGGCGCAGGACCAACGGCTTTACGTGCTTTCCGAGGCACGGGGGTATCACACCGCCAACTTCCTGACTCCGAGCTGCGACTGAGTAATTTTTTCAAGATGGAAAAACCCAGTCACAAAGATTTTTGGCCCGACCCGGGATTCGAACCCAGGACCTCAGCGCGCAAATCGTACTCGTAACGCGTACGCAATACAACTACGCCACCGAGGCAGTCAAATATGGATTTTGTTTACTATCAAAGTAAAGCGGTAAGTAGTAAAGTTCTGGTGGTAGGTGTCTTATATTATGTATGAGTCCGTCTGGGTGGGTACCACCACAATGACTATTTCTACTGCCAAGCAGCAGTAATCATGTAGTGTTGTGTTTAGGTTTGAAGGACATTGTAGCCAGTGTATCTACTGGACATAATGAGACTCAACATATGTCTCAGGATGAGCGCAGTGGAATGTCACACAGTACTTTGTAACTCAAGGTGCTGTATGGTGTTGCTACTGTTTATGGGTGGTCGTATCGCTTACCATCAGGCGAACGGCATACTCGTCTCGTTATCAAAACAATTAACAATTCATTTTACAAGAGATGTAGCATAAACTAGATTAAGTTTTTGTTGTACATCTACATCATGTAAATGTAAATGTCTCTGGCTTTTCCACCACTTTGTTGTATGGTGGAAGTTTTTGATTTTACTGTAGTATTCTTCTATGCAAATCTTATGTTCATTGGGATATGTTTGTAGACGTTGAACATATTTAAATGTTATGGAAATGACGTAGCAATATGTTTAGGCAATAAAAGAAAATGCTGTGTATTTCACAGTTTATATATTTAAGCATAGTAAATAAGAAACAATTGTTTACACGAATAAAATATTTACTTGAATTACGCAATTTTTGACGATGAATTCGATAACTCAGAAAAGAGCTGATCAAATATAAAAATATAAACTACGAATACAAGATATTTCTTACCTTTCTGCAGCATGGGTCTTAAAGAAAAATTTAACGTTACCACGCGGTTTGCATTATTAAGCAATGTCATAAAATAAATGCCATTTTTATCTCAGTGTTGCAGCCACTACCCATTCTCGCCCCTAAAATATAATTCTGCGACGGCAATAGAAAAAAAAATGAAATCCTTGAAACAAAGGGCTCTCTGGAACTACTCATTCCTCACATTTCATTTGATATCAATCACAGCTTACAAAGTCTCGGCTGCATTCGGCAATGTTCGGAAAAGTTCGGAAGCTCAGTTCGCAGCGACTGTACCCCAGTGTAGACGCTCTGCTACGAGCTCCGCACGCATCGTAGCAGCGTAGCAGTGGCTACGAAACAATACGAGTGGCATTCGCGTAGTGACTATTTGAGTGAAAAGTAATTGAAAGTGGAATTGTTATGGTGACTATTTGAACAAGGATAGAGTAACTGTTTTGTGATTTGTATTAGAATCTTATGGTGAGTAATAAGAAATAAGTAAATTGGGCGCGTTATGATATACACAATTATAATTCGTTTTATTGTTTTTATAACGTTTAATGTGTACTAATTATTACATGCAGTATTTTTTACAGAATGCAGATCCATTAATATTATATTATTTCTCTTTGTAGTAGTAAGTAGAAATATTTTAACAAAGCAAAAAAAAGACTATTGGCTAATATATCGTTCTTTCTTAAAACAGGCAGTCTTCTAAAACAATGAAAATGAAAAAAAAAATCTAACAAGCTGATTTTTCATCCGTAAAATATCTCACCCTTTAGTTTCAAGTAGCACAAAGAGTGGAAGGTCGCGCATAAATAAAAGAGGTACGCGATGAGATGCCAAGACAATATTTAATGCTCACATTTCAGCAAAATTGTACATTATCTTTTTTCAGAATGAGGTTAAGGGTTTTAACTTTTCGCCCCTATTTTAACGTTATAATTATGTTTTACGTTACCAGATTTATCGAAAGAACGTTTAGTGTGATATAATATATCAGACTTGTTTGAATAAAAACGAATAACTATTCTAAGTTGTTAATACGAAGTCCCCCCAAAATTTTGTATCAGAAATGGGATGAACTTAATGGGTAAAAAAAATAAACTTAATGAGATAATAATATAAACAGAGTAGTAACTACATCATACATAGTATCACGCCTTTTCCTTTTTCAGGGGTAGGCAGAGGTGTATAACACCCACATTTCACTAGCTATGTTATGTCACATGTAATATGGGGTTGGCCTCGTACCATTTACCAAGCACATTTCCAGACTCCGGGCTGATACTCACTAGATAAACCCAATAATGCTTTGCCCGAAACAATGCAGTAGTACCGTAATACAAATTCGCCACCGAGGCAGTCAAGCTGTAACTATAATCTGAAAATTATAAAGTGTATGGATTATATTTTAGATAACTTAATTGCGTAATTAAAATATATCGTTAACCGTTAAGTATCATTCACCCTTAATGCGTATGGCGGGAGGTATACTTTAACAAAAAAAAATTGTTATTAGCCAAAATTTTTTTGGCTATCTAATTTTCTAGTTTCGGACTTGATCAGATTGTTTTATGGCAATTATTGCGTGTTTTTTTAAAGAAGTTAAAAAAGTAAGTATCGAATAAAGGGATAGTTTTGTGCATATATATTTTTATTCTAGAAATTTCTATTATGAAGAATTATCTCGCACTCTTAATAAAACAATGTCCTAATCCAAAATAGTTGACTTGTGGAAATCGTCACAATAACTAACTGTACACAATATAATTTTTTAAGTTGGGCAGGGAACGAATACAAATTCAAACAATTTTGTCCCTATTCCCAATGTTGAAGACGCATTTTTTTTCCTAGTTGATGCAGCTTACCCTTTAGGCTCCATGTTTTGCCCAAACTCATCTAGCCACTGACATCTAGACAGGACTGCCTCAGTGGCGTAGTTGTATTACAGTACGACTGCAAAGCTGAGGTCTCGGGTTCGATCCCCGGGTCGGGCAAAGTGATATTGAGTTTTTCTATTCAGTATCAGTCCGGAGTCTGGAAATTGTGCCCGATATGGCGATAGGCTCGCCCCCTATCACATCATGGGACGGAATGTCGGCGAAAAGTGGGTGCACTAGTTGCACCTCTGCCTACCCCTGCGGGGATAACAGGCGTGAGTGTATATGTATATGTATATGTCATCTAGCCAAAATTTTGAATTAGGTCATTGTTTTATTAAGAGTTCGATTTATTGATAAGATTTCCTTCGTCTCTTTGTTAGATAAATATATATACCAGCACTGCAACGTAACCCTCCTGCACTGGTGAGCAGAGTGAGGTCCAGATAAAGTAAATTATAGTAAACTAGCTTTTGCCCGCGGCTCCGCCTGCTTTAAAAAGTTTTTCCGGGATGAAAGTCCCGCTTTATATTTTCCCGGGATAAAAAGTAGCCTATATGTTAATCCAGAACATGATCTACCCGTGTGTCAAATTTCATCGAAATCCGTTCAGTAGTTTTTGCGTGAAAGAGTAACAAACATCCATACATCCAAACATCCAAACATCCATACATCCATACATTCTTACAAACTTTCGCCTTTATAATATTAAGTAGGCTTATTCGTTATTTAAACTATGTTTTTTTACATAACTCAATAGAACATTAGTTCATTTGCTTAATATCGATCGTCATAAGCGTTATTTAATACTAGCTTTTGCCCGCGGCTCCACCCGCGTTAAAAAGTGTTTTCGGGATAAAAGTCCCGCTTTATGTTTTCCCGGGATAAAAAGTAGCCTATGTGTTAATCCAGAACATGATCTACCCGTGTGCCAAATTTAATCGAAATCCGTTCAGTAGTTTTTGCGTGAAAGAGGAACACACATCCATACGTCCAAACATCCATACATTCTTACAAACTTTCGCCTTTATAATATTAGTAGGACTAGTAGTGCTCGCGGCTCCGCCCGCGTGAAAAAGTTTCTCCGGGACAAAAATATTTTCCCGGGATAAAAAGTAGCCTATAGCACTCAAGAGCTATGTAGCTTCCTATTAGTGAAAGAATTTTCAAAATCAGGTTCAGTAGTTCGTGAGATTAGCGCGTTCAAACAAACAAACAACCTCTTCAACTTTATAATATTAGTATAGATAATAGGAACTTAGATTTACAAGGTTATGTATGGTAAATTACTCGCTTTGAGATATCAGATGCAGAGTGGCATAATGCACTGTAATTAAACTAACTTCAATCCCCACCGGAACACAAGAGTGTTTGCATATTGGGCTTAACATTGAAATACACAGCACTTTTAGCAACTGAGATGGTATCTTACATACCCAGAAATATCAAGATAGATATAGACATTATAATTAAATACTTTCCGCTGCTGAGCACAGGTCTCTTCTACTACTGATGGGTTTAGGCCTTAGTCCACCACGCTGCCTAGTGCTGATTGATAAACTTTACTATTTTAATAATAAAAACAATAATAATAATAACATTTATTGCACACAGAACACCACATACACAATTACAAAGAAAGAAAAATAAAAAAAAACAAATGGAGGGACAATATAACAATTAAAATAAAAAAAAATGAAATAAAATAAAAACACTATAAATAAGCTGCATTCATCTGCCTCAGTGCCGAATGAGACGGAGCACCTCAATGGCAGGCAGATGCATGCCGCTCACTGCTATTATTTTTTTTTTTTTTTTTTATATCTGAGCAAAATATAATATTAAGTGCATTGCCCGAATGTCATGGTGTGTGTGCAAGCGGACCTATTCAGCATGGGGCCGCGAGGCCCGTGGGGGCCGCGGCGCGCTGGTCTTCCATATGGCCCGTTATATGTATTTTCGAAATTTTTGTTGAGAATTCTTAGGTATGTATGTTTCCTTACGAAGTTTTCCTTCACAGTTAATGTTGTATACGCTAATAGGCGATTCACATGGTATTTAAAACCACATGGTATTAATAAGCCAATGCTGTATTTTTACTGCCTTGGAGGCGTAGTTGTATTACAATACGACTGCAAAGCTGAGGTCTCGGGTTCGATCCCCGGGTCGGGCAAAGTGATATTGAGTTTTTCTTTTCAGTATCAGCCCGGAGTCTGGAATTTGTGCCCGATATGGCGATAGGCTCGCCCCCTATCACATCATGGGACGGAATAACGGCGAAAAGTGGGTGCACTAGTTGCGCCTCTGCCTACCCCCTCGGGGATAACAGGCATGAGTGTGTGTGTGTGTGCTGTATTTTTAAATAAATAAAAACGATTGATAATCTATAAACACTACACCCGTAACTTCATAAGTCAGAGATGTGTGCCATGTATTTTGAACCTATGGACCCCGTCTCACCAGTCCGTTCTACTCTCCACTAAGCTAACATGCACTACATATTAAACCATAATAAAGTCTTCATAATTTAATTAAACTACGAGAAAACGAACAGCTTGACTATTTAAGGAGGATTAATTAAAACCGAATGCTGTGTACAATGGTAATTGGAATATTTAGTTTGACTCTACGTGTAATTAAGTTAATAAGGTTTATGTACTGTAAAGGCAAACGGTAATTTTTGAGACTCTTCCCGATTATTGAGGCGTTAAATTGGGCTTATGGGTTAAGTGTTTACTCCATGCACTCTATTCGCTCCCAGAGGGCGTTGTCGAGTCATCAGACAAGTGGTTGTTTGCATAGAAAGCAAATGTTTTCTTCAAAATAGTTGAATAAGACCTATTTGCGTCGACCTCACTTTGAAGTAAGATATATGAGAAGAGTAATTGCTATTGACTTATTTTAATACAAACATATGTCAGTGTCTTCTGTGCGTCTTGCTTTGTCTAAATCTAACGCAAAGTGTACAAGTACAGTTGAACTACGACAACTATAGGATATGTAGCCAGTGTTATTAGCTGGTTGCCATAGTGGCTTACCTGTGGGGAACGTCTTCCACTCTGAGGTCTCAGGACTCTCAGGTTTGAATTACGGGTTGGACAAAATGATATTGGGTATTTTTCTCAATACACGGTGAGTTTATAGTCGTTTTGATACCGAAAATTTTGAATTCTATATTACTAATACAGTTTAAAAAAAAAATAAAAAAAAATGAAATTTATATTTTTTATCAAAATTAAAATTAATGTGACATTAATAATGTCGTTTACGAATAAGAAGTGAGAACTCGTGGTAACACAACTAAATCTCACGTACTACGATCACTACGATCGGTGTCATTCATAACTAAGTGGCAAAATATTATCCAATAAAGACAAAGAGACCGCCGCGCCGCAGCGTCGCCAATCACGCGCACCCCTTTGATGTACCTGCGCGGCGCGGCGAGCGCATCCACTCGCGAGCACCCCGACCCCCGTCCGCCCTTGACCTTCAGTCAGTAGCGCGACAACTCGCGCCGCGCGCGTTCATGTTGTATTATTTACGCTGCCATGCGAAATGAGTCGTCATTACGAATATTCAAACGCAGAGTATTTCAGCTGTACGCCGCGCTGTTGCTAAGTACAACTTGGAAGAAGCCAGACGTACGTAGTCTCAGCCGGAATATTTAAATGCGCTGAGACTACGAGGGATCGACTATCCACATGTTCCTACTCAATCACGTTCACGGACAATTCTACGTGCCAGCTCATGCGCAAGGCCGACAACGCCTGAGTGACTCGCCGGAGATTGAAGAGGACATTTTGGATATTTCGAGCGGGATCCTCGGCGAAGCACGAGAATGGCGGCACAAGAATTTAATGTTAGCCAATACTTTGTGCAGAAAACATTGATTACATACGTATAATTTCCGTTGGGCACACGTAATTAACGACAACGATGCTCCGGCGAAAATCACCCTATGTCAGTGGTTATTAAATAGTAATACCAACGCTAACATTTTGTGTACGGATGAGTCGTCACTGGTTTACTCGAGTTGGACTATACAACGTGCAGAATGAACAATACTGGGCTCTCATAAATCCTAACCTGATAGGAGAAAATCACAAGTTCAGTTCAGTGTCGATGTTAGGGCCAATATTATAAACGACCAATTAATAGGACCTACTTTTATTGAAGGTCATATTACGGTCAGTTCGTATTTACAAATGTTTTGAATTGTAAAATTCGAATTATTAGAGAAGCTCGGACTTAACGCCCCTAGATTGTTTCTTGTGGTCGCAAATAAAAATGCTCGTAGATTCCAGAGAACACCAAAGTTGTGAAGTGTTACGTAGTTCGATAGTGGACACCTTAATTCAAGTGAAAAGTGACGAGAGACATATTCAAAAGAATACACAATCGAACGCGGCGGACTCCATTTCAAGTAGTTGCATCGTAAGCGACCATACCATACCATACCATATCAGCCCTGTAATACTGCCCACTGCTGAGCACGGGCCTCCTCTACAACTGAGAGGGTTCAGGCCTTAGTCCACCACGCTGGCCTAGTGCGGGTTGGCAGACTTCACATACCTTCGAAATTCAGAGAACTTCTCAGGCGTGCAGGTTTCCTCGCGATGTTTTCCTTCACCGTTAAAGCGAGCGATAATTCACAAAGAATACACACATAATTTTTTAGAAAAGTCAGAGGTGTGTGCCCTTGGGTTTCGAACCTGCGGACATTGAAACGGCAGTCCGTTCCACTCCCAACTAGGCTAGCGACACGCAATCCCAATTCCCTCCGAGTTAATAACTTTTGTAAGGGGAGTGCGAAGGGCGCGGCGCGGCGTAGGACGCTCGCTCGGCGCGGGCGCTCACGCCGCGCGGGGGTCACGTAGGCAGTCCGCAGCGGCCCGCGAGCAGCCACAAAACAACCCTGCCGGCCCCCGTTCGCCCTTCCCGCCTGTCCAATGGAACTATTTGTTGCCTTTTTTAACATAATATTAAAAATTATAACATTTACCGATACCGACTGACTTTCTTTTACCCTCGTAAGTAATAACAAATAATAACTTAATTGTCATTTTTAATAAATTTAGTACTTAATGCAAATTCTTTCAAAAGTGAAAATAAAAATCAAATTGCCGTCTTGCTGCGTATCAACTGATTGTAAATAGGTACTTACAAAAGTCGTAACGTATCGAATTATGATTTGATATTATTCCTTATACAATCAATGCCGTCACGATCAAAAAGTATTTTATTTAAAAGTAGGCAAGTACTGGCGACATCCGCGGTGGCGTAGTTGGACTGTGTGCGCTGTACCGCTCTGAGGTCCTGGGTTCTAGTCTCGGGTTGGGCAAAATTATATTCGAGATTTTCTGCTCAGTATCAGTCCGGAGTCTGGAATTTGTGCTCGATATGGGAATAGGCTCGTCTCCATTATATCATAAGACAGAATACGCTAGCTGTGTCCCTCTGTGTGTGTAGGTACTTGTGTAGTTTTTATTAAATTGAGGAAATATGGAACCGCACACGTATCGCCTCGCTCTGCGTAGGATCAGCTGTTATCGTGCGTCATGGACACCAAAAATAGTGCAGCGCGGCGCGATCCTTTTGTGAATAAATTATCACGTCGCGGCGTTACTATCATAACTCGAACGAGTGAGAAATATATTTAAATATTTTTTAAATTTATGAACGATACAATTAATTCACAATTTTTTCTTGGTCCTACAAATGGTTCTAAGTAACAATGTTTCGGTTTCAAAACGACTATAAAATCACGGTGTATAGTATAGTCTGAAATTTGTGCCCATTATTGATATAAGTCTATCATATAATGGGACGGAACACACTTGACGAAAAGTGGGTGGTCTAATTGCAGTTCTGCCTACGCGTTTGGGATGAAAGGCATGATGTGTGTAATTACTTGGTATAATAATTATTATTTTCCATGTTTCTAAGTAAGTATCTACATTTTATGTATATTAATTTAACATCTTCAATGTTTCTTGTGTTGTGTGATACTACCATCTGGTCCTGGATGATGGCCAAGTAAATCTTTTTTCTTCCTTTTGTTTATTATGGGACGCCCTTCAGTATCTCCGAGTGACAGGAATGTATTTTGTGTACACTCACGCGCATAAGTAGCTGAACGAATTCAAAATTTCAAATTGCCTACATGCTTTTTTGTTCTTACTAATCCTTTTTTCTCTTCACAAAAATGAAATAAAAGAGATTTGCTTTACTTCCTACGAATAAAAAAAAATCAGTTTAACTTAACGCGTATTTAGGCGATTTGAAATTTTGATTTTGTACAGATATTTATGCTTCTGACTGTACATCGTTTAACTACCGCGTATTAGTACTAGGCAGTAGTGTTTAATATCACAAATAGAGTTCTCTCGTAATCAAGTTATAAAATAGTCATTACTAATCTTTAATCCGTTAAATTACTACTAAAATATTTAGATTGTTATTAATAAAATATTATACGGTACACTGAGTTATGGCAGATGGTTCAAAGAGTTGTAAAAACTTGGTTTTTAGCTCTTTTAGTAGTTTTGAAGACTACGGTTACGACCGAACCTTAAGCGAAAAATAGTATTGTTTGAAGACTTCTCGTTACGACTGGCAAAAGCTTTGCAATAAAATGGCACTGTTATGAAGTCATCAATACGGCTTTTACATTTTTAAGACACTATTTAACTTCATTCAAACCGAAACAGTTCTATTTCAAGTATCAAAATGTTTTATACGTAAATATTTTTCAAAAGCTTAATATAACTGAATTAGGCCAAAAAATATATTCTTAGATCTGGCACCGTGCGTTGACTGCACAGGAGATACTAGTACGTAGGTACAGTGTATTCTACATAAGGATAACAATCTTGTTATCGTAATCTACACTGTCATACACTTTGAAGGGCAATGAAGCTAGGATAATTTCGGGATATTATCCGTTCGGGCTGATACTGAATAGAAAAACCCAATATCGCTTTGCCAGACCCGGGGATTGATCCCGAGACCTCCGCACAGTAGTCGTACATTAATAAAATTACGCCACCACGGCAGTTACCATCAATACAATATATGAATATGTACATAGTACATTCTATACATCCATTTCGATACAGTGTACTCTAACCGTGGGTCATAAGCGGTGACCGGGAGATTCCGATCGTCTAATCAGCTCAGTCTCGGTACTTGAACCCGTCTGGATTGCCATCCAATGTAAGGGACCATAAGGCCTGTTAATAGAATCCATTTTCCCACGATTTCTTAATCAAATGTGTTCTAATATTTTAATCAATGGTTTACGTAATCAGTTTTTAGTTTATACGTTTCGCTAAAGTGTACGATAGCCTAGTTAGGATTGAAACGGTCTGCAGAATGGCCGGAGGTTCAAAACTCAAGGCTCATCAATTATCGTTCGCTTTAACGGTGACGGAAAACTTTGTGAGAAAACCTACATACCTGAGAATTTTCCATAAAAATCTCCAGTGTAAGTGAAGTCTACCAACCCGCACTAGGCCAGCGTGGTGGACTAATGCCTAACCTAACCCCTCTCAGTAGTAGAAGAGGCCCGTGCTCAGCAGTGGGCAGTACATAATACAGGGCTGATTGCATCTCGCCAAATGTCGCTTTGAATAGAGTGGATGTATGTATGTATGGTGTATATATGCAACAGTAACTCTGTCATTGTCTATATTACTCTTGGATATACCACTGAAACAATTATGATTAAATTTGATGTGAATCTTTAATCCTAACAAAGCACACGGGCTGCTTTTTTAGTGTTTGTCTCAAAATACCACGCCAGCAAAAATTAATTGAAAATAAAGGTTATAAATTAGTGTATAAGATTTACCTATGATATCGTGTCGTACTATTTCACACTTATAAGAGTAAGGGGCGATTGCACTGCTAGCTGATAATTGCTTATCACATATAAGCCGATCAGATAGAAAATTAAGCAACACACCCAAATAAATGGTAATAAAATCTTACTGCTACTGTCCAATAAACTTAACTAGAAACCTATGAAACAGGCTCTAAGAAAATATTATGAAATGGGCTTTAAGAAAAAATACTGTATAATGTCTTTGAGTTGAACCCTCCGTTGGTCATACATGCGCAGCTGGTCATAAACTTTTATTAAAACCTATGTGACTTGCGATCGCTGTCATTACATTCTACGATAATCACATTAAGCGGTGCTCCACAGAAATTATGATTTTTGTTGTGTTATTGTGTAAAATGCGACTTTATATTCCGCCCTGCACGAGTGGATTTTTTTAGTTAAATGTGTACTATCCGTGTCTACCTCGCCCCCCGTCAGGATTGGCAGAAAAAATTGTTTGCGTATTATTGCCATATCGTGTCCATTGGTTAAATAGTCTAAGATAAATGTAGATAGCTATAAATTGATAATTAGTCTGACGTAGCAAATCTATGTGAATATTACTCTTTATGTATGTACTGCCCGCCCGCGTTAACGACGCGACCATCATTAATGCGCAGCTTGTAGGTCGGTCAGCGTAAGTCAAAGGATTGGATTAGTTAAGCCAGTCTGGTATTACAGTGTAGCTTGAGATATTGAATGTGTCACGCCTAGGGTAGGTAGAGATGTATCATATATTAATTTCACCAACATTTTAAAGGTAGAATTATTGCAGTTTTTCTAGCAATATCATAGACTATGTATAGATTCTGTGCCTATCCAGAGCTCAAATCTATTTCATAACATTCAAGGGGCTACTTCAACAATGGCGGTAAAATAATAAAATATTAAACGTAGAAAGTCTTAGCCTTTGTACATAGTATTGATTTCAAATTAATATCTTCAACTAGAAGGGTTTTAACGGCAAACAAAATGAACTTCTAAGGGTTCTGTCTTTGTAAAAAATCTTCAACAACCCTTTAAAGATTGAAAGAACAAAGAACATTTTTTTTGATAACAAGCGGCTGTAGTCTAAAGGGTTGAACAAGAAAATTTCGAGATGAAGGTCGCAGGTTCGAGTCCCGGCACCAAGGCACATTGACTGTAATGCTGTAGACAATTACTATAGAGTAGCTCAACAACTTTGAAGTTATTTTTATAATAAGCATTACTTTTTTTATGGGTTCGGCAAAGAAATCAACAGCACATGCATCGTTACCGCTAATCGAAAACAAAACATTTCTACTTGTAGTTATCATTGACAAGTCAGTCGCTGGGATACCGTCGCTGCTAAGATAAATAATATCTGAAGTTAGCGTTTACTAGTCGTTATTAAATATTAATAGAAATCCATTTAGGAATTGAAAAATGCACAAATAATAATTATTGCGTATGTAAAAAAGTCACATGGATTCTAAGCCGCTTCCCGTTGGTACAAGAAGTGAAATTTATGACAAAAATAATAATTGTTATTTGTGAAATATTCAGTAATCGTATACGTTTTTATTCGTTTTTCTAGATTAATCGGCTTTGAATACTTAGTTTTGTTTAAAAGTTAATTGGAGTCGCTTTTCCAACGAAATGTATGGAGGAAGTATGGAGAAAGTTTTTCGATTTTTGACCTCAAAAGTATTCAAACCTCTAATAGTCCCATAGAGTCTTTTGATACTTGCCAGCAACAGGATGGCTTGGCATAAAAATTTTATTTTACGTAAATTAACTATTTTCTGGCTGACTGTTTTTTTTTTCAGTGAATCGTGATCTAAGTCTTCAAAAATGATGGACAGTTTCGTAAAAAATAATTAAAAGCAGGCTTTATAGAAAATCCAACTAAAAAGTAGAAAATAATTTCTAATAAAATTTAATGGTTCTCCATTGTATGGAGTGGAGTGTAAAGGTGGAGTGTAAATAAGAAAAAAAAATGTAAAAAAGGGTGGAGAATATGATATACTACTATCATGATATTAATTCTCATTATTCTCCGCTGTATCCATCCTCTATCTAATCACACTTCACGTTCAATTCCCGCTATATTGAATGCAATACGCGGTCGCAGCGTGCTAATTAACCCATACCGCGAGTAATGAAGGTAACTGTCCTTCAATACGTCAATCTGTGTGCAATTAAGCAATAACTGATTGGGTATGTGCGCACTGTTAATATTATATTAGTGTTGGAGAGTAGATAGAGAGACTAGTGAGATGTGTTGATAATTTCCATATGATTTTTTAGTACCTTGGTGTAGTCTGTAGATTGACAGGTCTTTGATTTGATTTTCAGAGCGGCCAAATTTTGGAAACGTTTTTCTAACACCAAAAACTAAGCAGTATTAATTCTCCAATAGGTTTGAAAATATCGTCAACCCCACATTAGTATGGCATGAGTAAGTATAAAAGAAGCTTGGTAGGTCTCTCATATGTAAGAGTCCGCCTGGGTGGGTACCACCGCAATGTCTGTCTCTACCGTCAAGCAGCAGTGGGCATGCACTGTTGTGTTTCGGTTTGAAGGACATTGTAGCTAGTGTAACTACAGAAAATAATGAGACTTAACATCTTATGTCTCAGGATGACGAGTGCAGTTGAATGCCAGTCAGCACTTCGTAACTCAAGGTGCTGGATGGTGTTACTACTGTTTATGGGTGGTCGTATCGCTTACCATCAAGCGAATGGCATGCTCGTCTCGTCTTTCAATGTAATAAAAAAAAACACATTCCGTGAAGAAACAAACTATTTAGAATTTTTAGTAAGTAGTACATTCTTTTCAATTTGGTACATGTTTGCATTTTTTTTCAATAATTACACTTTAGCCACCTTGCCAGGATAAAAACGGCCAGCGAAATCAGTGAGGAAAACGCCACAAAGCAAGCAGTAATCGCGAACCGCTTTCCGCGCGGATTGAGCGAGCAAATCGTAACCATAAATCCAACACATAAATCAAACACCGTGGCTACTTTTTATATAGCTAAAGTCGGAACGTGAATCAGGCTTTCATTACGTACGGTTAAATTATGATTGGAAATATGAGATGTTGCAAGTGGCAAAAAGTCCCACGTTTGAATCTGTGAATTTCAGATTTTTTTATTTTGACTAGCTTTAGTGATGTAAGATGACTTGGCCTATAATGCTGTATGTTCGATAGTCTTGAATACCTCGAAGTTATGGCAAATCTATAAACTTTTTATTTGATAGTTCACAAGAACACTTCATACAGACCGGTTTTGTCAGGTCCGTCTGGGAATTTTTTGAAAGACCTATGTTAAGCAGTAGTTCAAGTGGCTGATGATGAGCGTAATCAACGTCTTCAGTCCATTTAAAGTTACTTTCATATATTTTTATTACAGTTAATAATAAATGACTTCAAATAATTATACATCCTACTAATATTATAAAGGCGAAAGTTTGTAAGAATGTATGGATGTTTGGATGTTTGGATGTATGGATGTAAGGATGTAAGGATGTTTGTTCCTCTTTCACGCAAAAACTACTGAACGGATTTCGATGAAATTTGGCACACGGGTAGATCATGTCCTGGATTAACACATAGGCTACTTTTATCCCGGGAAAATATAAACCGGGACTTTTATCCCGGAAAAACTTTTTAATGCGGGCGGAGCCGCGGGCAAAAGCTAGTTTACTCATAAATGAAGGAATCCATTCCAGTTTTATTACATACCTGTTTTAAAATTGTCAGTAACGCTACACCAACCGAGAATTCGCGAACGTTAAACATTAATTTTTGGCCCTTAAGTTGAAAATGCCATTGCATCGCAAAACCCCATAAAATTCACAAAATTAGATTACTTTTCACATAACTTTAAAATGAGCTTCGGTTTTATTGTCTCTGATAGCGTTCTTAGACAGGAATTGTACCTTCGCTTTATATTGTACTTACGACCATGAGTTTTCGGTTCGTTTTCATTGCGTCATTATTGTATAAACGTGTTAATTTAATTCTATTAAAGCGGCAATGGACTGGCGAATCGGCATTTTGACGAGATACAAGACGTTTGTGACTCTTTGATAAAATAATCGTCATGAATACACAATATTAGGGTTTTAAAATTATGTATAGTAAGTTCACAAGCATAATACTGGACTTAAGTTAAAATTCCGTTAACAAGCGATTTTTGCCAGCTAGAGTGTGCCTGTGGTAAAATAACTGCAAGCTAGTAACTTTACTCTTATATTATACACATAAAATTTTCTTTAAGAACTCTATTAAACCAACGATCTAATTATTTCATGATATAAAATAGGCAACGGCTAGGCAATAGACTGCCTCGGTGGCGTAGTTGTATAACGGTACAACTGAAAAGCTGAGGTCGCGGGTTTGATCCACGGGTCGGGTAAAGCGATATTGAATTTTTTTCTTCAGTAACGCCCAGTGTGGAATTTGTGCCCGATATGGCGATAGGCTCACCCTCTATCACATCATGGGACGGAATACGGACGGCGAAAAGTGGGTGCACTAGTTGCGCCTCTGCCTACCCCTTCGGGGATAAAAGGCGTAAGTATGCGTGTATGCACATAAAGTTTCTTTAAGCACTCAACAATCTGGTTATTTCATGATATGAAAGGCAAATGATAACACCGTGACATCACAGATAAATGATATTTATCTCTGATGTCATGATGATGATATTTTTCTAAGGCCATACATGGATAAATGATTATATTGTATAATAATAATACCAGCACTGTATGAAATACTGTCCCACCGCTGGGCACGGGCCTCCTCAACAACTGAGAGAGTTTAGGCCTTTGTCCACCACGCTGGCCTAGTGCGGGTTGGTGGACTTCACATACCTTCGAAAATCTTATAAAGAGCTTCTTAGGTATGCAGGTTTCCTCACGATGTTTTTCTTCACCGTTAAAACGAACGATAATTGATAAACAATACACACGTAACTTCGAAAAGTCAGAGGCGTGTGCCTTGGGTTTTGATCCTCCGGACATTGTCTCGGCAGACCGTTCCATTCCCAAATCGGCTATCGTACACATAAATGATTGGATGATTATAATTATTACATGCGAAACATTAAGGTATTGGGGAGTTTGGATGATTGTTAAAAGTAATTGGAGCAAGCTCTGAATGGATTTAGATGAAATTTGGCACACAGATAGACCATATCCTGGAGAATCACATTCTGGATAAATGATCCCTCTTTCCTACAACTTGAGGTCCTTTAAGCGGGGTGTGAAGAAGCAATTACGCCGGGATTAGTTAAGTAGATATTTATCTCTTTCCGATCGAAATTTTTTGGGCATCATTTCACTTAAATATAAGTCAATAAATAAAACGTCTGGTGCAGTGAAGCTACTTTGCCAAGGACAAATAAATAAATACCCAGTGAAACCTTTACGGGAACAAAACCGCGTGCAATCAAATACCACAAATTGCATGCATAGGAATCTAAACCCATTTCACAATTGAATATGCTAATACGCGAAATATCCGAGTAAATTGTGTCGTATCAAACTAAATTGACGGCTTTGATACGAATTGTTAGCGTTTTACCGGCGTGTTAGTAAACCACACGTCAATATAATTTATTGAACTTATCATCAACTTAGTTGAGCAAGGTGTATTTATAGTTAACTAGTACTGCTCGCGGCACGGCCAGCTTCCCCACGATGAAAAGTATCCTATAGCATTCAGGAATAATTTTATTTTAGTTTTACTTTAGTTTATTTGGGTGGCTAACAGCTAACTAATACAATAAACAAAAATAGAAACTAAATACAACGAGCCAATCACGAGCCACCACAGATTTTGACAGATAAATTATAATTTCTTTAGTCTAATTACCTTAACAGTACTTACTACTTAATAATGTAGTTTTCTATTAGTGAGAGCATTTTCAAAATCGGTTCAGTAGTTCCTGAGATTAGCGCGTCCAATCAAACAAACTCTTCAGCTTTATAATATTAAGTATAGACATGAAATCTTCACATTATGCTGTAAGGTTATTTGTTTATGTAAGTAGAGTACGGACGGTCTCTGGTCAACCTTATATTAGTAACTAGCTTTTGCTCACAGCTTTGACCGCGAGAAATAAGTTTTCCGGAATAAAAAGTATTTCATCGAAAGTCGTTCCGTAGTTTTTGAGTTTATCGCGTACAGAGTCGGCGGGTGACTTTGTTTTGTACTATGTAAGGATGATTTACGAGTGTTATCTTAATAAAATGTACATGCCATACACTCACGCCTTTTATGCCCGAAAGGGTAGGCAGAGGCGCAATTAATGCACCCAATTTTCGCTGTGCGTATTCCGTCCCTTGATGTGATAGGGGGCGAGCCTATCGCAATATCGGGCCTAAATTCTAGACTCCGAAGTGTTACTGAATAGAAAAATCCAATATCACTTTTCCCGAGCCGGAAATCGAACCTTAGACCTCAGCATTGCAGTCGTACCGTAATACAACACCGAGGCAGTCTTAATAAAATATCTCATGTGTATTTTAGTTTCCGGGCATGTCACGTGATATAAACAGCAAATTCCAGCTACCCTCGGGCACATTTGGCATACTCCTTGGCCTGCTCATTATAAGAAGCTAGCGGCGATAGCCTAGTTGGGAGAGGAACGGACTTCCGAAACGAATGTCCGCAGGTTCAAAACCCAAGGGCACACACCTTTGACTTTTCTTAAAAATATGTCTGTATTAGTTTTGAATTATCGCTCGCTTTAGCGGAGAAGGAAAACATCGTGAGGAAACCTACATGCCTGAGAAGTTCTCTGAATGTCTGCCAACCCGCACTAGGCCAGCGTGGTGGACTAAGGCCTTAACCCTCTCAGTTGTACAGGAGGCCCGTGTTCAGCAGTGGGCAGTATATAGGCAATACAGGGCTGGTATGGTATGGTATAATAAGCCACATTGTAAGGCTTGATAACGATTCCATTAATATAAATTCCTTGCTTTTGCAATGTTTATGTTCAATAAACATTTTTTTGTGATAAATATAACTTCTGTTGACTAGTCGGAGACGACATATATAGATGCTTAAATTGAAGCCGTACTGAAGACTTCAAGATAATTTCATGCTAGCTTTTACTTGCAGCTCCGCCCGCGTGAAAGGGTTTTTCCGGGATAAAAGTTCTGATTTTTATTTTCCCCGAATAAAATAGCCTGTGTTAATCCAGGACACGATCTACCGGTGTGCCAATTTTCATCGTAATCTGTTCAGTAATTTTGGAGATGTACAGTAAGAAACAAAAGAAAAGAATTACAAAAATCGATGATTTATGTTCCATTACACTTCTTTAGTCATCCCCCCTTTCTTTTTTATCACATTTCTTTAAATATACAAACATACCGGTTCTTCTGCTTTATTATATGTATAGATTCTCATCAGTCACTACAACTGTTGTAGGCATATTTAACTTTTATGGTTAAAGAAACTTTATTCTAAACTCTATAAGTTTTACTTCCAGCAATCATAGCACGAAATGTCATAATACGTTACATTCGTTTGCGACAGTGGTACAACTCCAGTCCAACCACTCCTGCTGTAAAAGCACCCAGTTCTATAAAACTGTGGCATAAATGATCACACAGGGTATGTTACCACGCATATCCTAAATGTAATGAAAATCACGTTTTTCGACTACATTGTTGAAATAAGGTTTGGACAGTTATGGCGAGGCCGACATAAAAAATACAATTTATGATCGGGGCGAAAACTATTAAATATTGTATAAAGATGTGCGGACGAAATTTCTATTGGACAAATCCCTGTTCGTGACTTGAATATTGTGATCGAATTTCACACATCGAATCTGAAAATCTAACAGAATATTTGAGCACTGGAACAAAATAGTCACTGTTGTTCATTTTTTCGAGTCATTGTTTTATTTCTGGGAATATGACCTATTTTTAAGTACCGTCGTAACACTGACTTGATGTGTTTGTCAATCCAGTGCTTCATTGCAGCCAGATGGTTGTCTCTCGATGGTCTGCCCAATAGTAACAAGTGTGAAAGAACGAATTATTTAAATCGTTTCATAATTTATTAAGCCATAATATCTTTCGGTGTATTCACTATCCATGGAAACCACTTCCTGGACCTTAGCAATATATTTCTTCTTTTATAGCAAATGTATATTGCTAGTAATATCAAAAGTATTAAAAAGATCTCGAATATTTGAGAACAAGATAATCTTATTTCGGAATAATGTACGCCGACAAGTTAACTTCACAAGTCCCCACTTAAACCTAATAAATTGGTGCCATATTAGTAATCCTCTGGAACAAACTTGACGGCATATTTCTTTATAACTGGAAGGGTCGGCACCTTTTTAGGATTAAAAAAACAGATAAAACTCCGATGGATACAGTGGTTCCAGGAAGGCTTTTATGGCAAGTGGGTAGCTAAAAGGTTTTTGTGTTCAATGTTGTGCACGTATAGTTCAGTTTTAATAAAATTCTCCGATACACTTTTGGTATGGTATGCCGGCTAGCGTTTTGTTTAGTGCGCACTTTTCTAGGATATTACAGGGAATATCTGACGGGGTTATTGATTCCGTAGTACTCTCTCGCAGTATTCGTACTTTGTTTGCATTATACTGTACATAGTCGCTCCTTTTGTGTAGATGGTAGATATTCAGTATACTTAGGGGTTATTAGCGTCCGGTTATGTATGTAATTAGAGGAGAAACTGTTATCTTTAAGAAAAACATGATATCCAACAGTAATATGTGGATATTAAAGTTAGATTTTATTATAATAATACCTTTTATTCGCGGCTCCGCCCGCGTGAAAATGGTTTTCCTGGACAAAAGTCCCGTTTTAAAAGTTCCCAAGATAAAAAGTAGCTAATGTGTTAATCCAGGACATGATGTAACGGTGTGCCAAATTTCAATGAAATTTGTTTAGTAGTTTCGGAGATGTGCAGTAACAAACAAACAGAAAAATAAATTTACAATTTATAATTATTAAATTTATTTTATATTAGGATTGCCAATAGACGATACACGGGACATCTTCTTTATATTTATTAAACAAACAAGAACTTACTTAAACACAACTTACGTGTTATAGCTTACACCATGACATAACAAAGATTATAAATTGTACAAATACACTAAAAAAAACAATAAACATCTTTACCAAAATAGTTTTCACCCAAAGAGCATTATAATACTACGGAAATTTTCACCTGAAACACATTGAGAACAAACAAAATAATATGTTACTCCCTATGATATGCTGAGCAAAGCAAAACAGTTTTCACACGACATCCGCCATTTTCTTTTGAAGTATCGTAAATTCGTTTTCGCTGACCTTTAGACTGTACTTTCTAAATTACATTTTCGATTGAGGTTGGCTACTGACGTATTTTAGAAATTGGATACTTTTTGGATCGTGGTTCATCTGACGTAACAGCACTTTTAACAGACGCCATTACAAGTACTCAATGTGAGCAAATAAAAATACTATAATCGTAAAGCGTTTGTGAATGCTTGCTAAGTGCCGTAACAATGTGTGAGTGTGGGAGATTTTATGTGTACGAAGTACAATGAAGTATAGTCGACTTAAGTATAGTCGACTTTAGTTATTTTCGTCATTTTTTATGGCATTGAATGACGAGACGAGCATGCCGTTTGCCTGATGGTTAGCGATACGACCAAGCATAAACAGTAGCAACACCATCCAGCACCTTGAGTTACAAAGTACTGTGTCGCATTCCACTGCGCTCGTCATCCTGAGACATAATATGTTAAGTCTCATTATGTCCAGTAGTCAAATAGAAACATAACAGTGCATGCACACTACTGCTTGGCGGTAGAAATAGACATTGCGGTGGTTCCCACCCAGACGAACTCTTGCATATGAGAGACCTACCACTAAAACAAACTATTGCAGATAAAAATATTATGTACTCAGATAATAATATTTCATAAAAAAAAATATTGACCTCATTAGCATTTCCTATTGACGTCAAATATTTTTAGAGTTCTATCTTCGCCGTTAATTGATTTTTGTATTCTAGATTATAATTGCAATGATATACAGGGTCTAAATTTTAAAGCAAACAACGTAAGCTTATTACGCCGAATATTTTTACTCGATTTAATAATATTTTTACACTCAACGTTTTTTGTGGATAATTGAAAAGATTCCCCATAATTATTCAAACAAATTTATATATTCTGCTTTGTAATATCAATCAAAATTTACAAACTAAATCCTACTAATATTATAAAGGCGAAAGTTTGTTAGAATGTATGGATGTTTGGATGTTTAGATGTTTGGATGTATGGATGTAAGGATGTTTGTTCCTCTTTCACGCAAAAACTACTAAACGGATTTCGATGAAATTTGGCACACGGGTAGATCATGTCCAGGATTGA
Organism: Lapara coniferarum; assembly: GCA_949316025.1. NCBI lineage: Eukaryota > Metazoa > Arthropoda > Insecta > Lepidoptera > Sphingidae > Lapara > Lapara coniferarum. Next base: position 23,928,298 of record OX438920.1, read on the forward strand.
CACATAGGCTACTTTTTATCCCGGGAAAATATAAACCGGGACTTTTATCCCGGAAAAACTTTTTAAAGCGGGCGGAGCCGCGGGCAAAAGCTAGTAGTTTCATAATTATAATCACTATTTTACATTTACTTTGTGAATTTACCATGTATTTCGTTAGCTTATTCACCTTTGACTTGGTCTGAGGTCGAGATTCAGGCTTTCTTAGAGTCAGAGGGTTTGTGTGTAAACAATGTGGTGTATTTGATTCTAAAGTTCAGGGAATATTTAATAACTAGCTTTTGCCCGCGGCTCCGCCCGCATTAAAAAGTTTTTCCGGGATAAAAGTCCCGGTTTATATTTTCCCGGGATAAAAAGTAGCCTATGTGTTAATCCAGGACATGATCTACCCGTGTGCCAAATTTCATCGAAAACCGTTTAGTAGTTTTTGCGTGAAAGAGGAACAAACATCCTTACATCCTTACATTCATACATCCAAACATCCAAACATCCATACATTCTTACAAACTTTCGCCTTTATAATATTAGTAGGATACATTGCGCATATATATTTTGATGTTAGTTTAGACTATAAGAACTCTCTCAGTGTGATTTATTGTACGTATCATGGGGAGTGCTCTGAAGAATTGTTTAACCTTATCCCACCCAACTACGCGTGCGTGGATTACGGAACCACAGCTTCGTGGTGTCTTCCATCCCGGCTCAAACCAAAATGTTCAGTTACTCATACTCGCCCCATTAAGCTGTGGAATAGTTTGCCACCGTGTTCCCTCCTTCTTACAACCTGGGGTCCTTCAAGCAGAGCATGAAGAAGCTAATAGACAGGCCGGTGTAACTGTGCCGAGCGTCTAGGAATGTTTTTATCTCTTGCCGGTCAGCACATTCTTTAGGCTTCACTTTACTTCTTTATCTTCTTTCTACATTGGAGCTACTTTTCCATACTTGTATAAAAAAGGTAAATATTTCTGAACTTAGTTTTAAGGGAAGTAGAGTACGTTATTGTTTGCCAACTTTTGCTGCGAGATTGATGGTAGCGCGTAATCCTCGTTTTTAGGTGGACTTGTATGTCCTCTGAGCTATAAAGGACTTGCACCAGCGGTAACTAATAACTGGGAAAGAAAGACTGTGAGTCGGTCATAACTACACCCCTGAAATCTTTAAGGCTATCTGCACATTCATCATCATCAGCCTTAAGAAGACCACTGATGAACAAAGGCCTCCCCTAAAGACTACTAGGCAGAACTCTCAAAAGCCGCCTACATCTAGCGTGTTCCTAAATACTATCATTTCTACGTAATAAAAAACAAAGGCACCCGCCGGGTCTGTACGCGATAAACTCAAAAACTACTGAACAAATTTTGATGAAATTTGGTATGGAGATAGTTTGAAACCCTGGAAGGTTTTAGGTTACTTTCTATCCCGGAAAATATGTTGTGGGGCTTTTATCCAGGAAAAACTCTCTCAAGCGGACGAAGCCGCAATCAAAAGCTAGTAAGCCATAAATTATTACATTAAGTAATTGAAAAAGGAGAGAACAAATATGTTTTAAACGCGTAATGATTACTTAAAATCTGCATATAGGTAACGCGAATATTTTAATGATATTGCAGAGTTGTGTTGCATCAATGTTTGTTTATGAACTGGAGAGGCGTCCCACAGACTCAATTACAGCCACTGCGGGCTCAAACGAAAGAAAATATGATTACTATTCCACGAACATTTGAAATGTACTGCACCAATGCATCTAGGACATGAGTAAAATGTCCTAGATGGGCATAACTTTGTGTTTTTATTATAATCAATAATAACATCCACGTGATTCTGTACATATTATTTCGCAAGTACAATTTTGGTCGTGCTAACCAACGTAGTGGTAACATTCTCTGGTATTAATGAAGTTACAAAAAATTAAGAACTGCTCAATGCGTGTGTTTCCTTTTTTTTCTCTAATACATTCCATGTGTTCCATATTCGAACTGGAATTGGCTAATCACATTCATAGAACTACATTTTTAAAGACATTCTCTGTCATTCAAATACAATTTTCTGGTGTTCCATATTCGAACACTCACGGTGGCCAGCTACATCTGTTGCAATAAATAAAAAAATCACGAATGTTTTGTTTCCATTTTCTATATATAGGTAGTTAGTATGTAAATAACCACTCTTATATTTTTGACAAAGGAATATAGAAGCTAATGCCACGAAACCCAGCACGAAACGCTGTGATATTCAGTTGTGACGCTAAAAAATATATTTTGGTAGGAAGATTGGCAATACAGGGATATCGCAAAAAGTTAGCAAAACATTTTTTCTTGCGCGAAACTTTCAATGTCGACCCTCGATTAAATTCTTGTAAGTTCCTTCGGGATAACCATAACCAGCCCTGTATTATATACTGCCCACTGCTGGACACGGCCTTCCTCTACCACTGAGGGGGTTTTAAGCCTTAGTCCACCACGCTGGCCTAGTGCGGGTTGGCAGACTTCACATACCTCCAAAATTTCGAGAACTTCCCAGGAATGCAGGTTTTCTCACGATGTTTTCCTTCACCGTTAAAGCGAGCGATAGTTCACAAAACATACACACATATTATTTTAGAAAAGTCAGAGGTGTGTGCCCTTGGGTTTTGAACCTGCGGACATTCGTCTCGGCAGTCCGTTCCACTCCCAACTAGGCTATCGCCGCTATTTTCTCCTTCGGGATAAAAATAACATCAGTTTGTCCCTGAGCGGTTAAAACCGAAAATCACAACACATTTAACAATGTGTTAAAGTACGTTCCGAGCTTTTGTCAGAAAGCGTTACTGGATTTGGCGGCAAATTCTTCGCTCCCGAGACTAATTTTGTTTTTGTCGTTTAGCGAAGATTCCAATTTTGGATATCGTGTTCGTCGGCAATTTCATTTTTATTACGTTCCTCGTGGGAACGTTGGTGCGGGATTTTTTTTGTCTATTTCTAAATGGTCTTTGAAAGAGGGTATTTGAAGTCATGTGATATGTTCTTATGTACCTTTCATCTGTTGATATAGCAAACTAGTAGATGATTAGATTAATACGTGAATCGTTAGCGCTGACCCTGTGGACCAATTACTAATACAGACTTTAATTGAAAGCTTGCAAGTTAGAAAAAATAGAAAATCTGCAAGAAGTACTTAAATGTTATTGGAAATATACTTTTCATTCTAGAGGCTTATTTGGAAAACATTAATAACCTCGCAGGATAATATTACTAAAAATATAAACAACATCTATTGTTCTATACGTTTTTACAAAACGTAATAAATTTATCAAAACAGACTAGCAAGTTTTTGTTGTATTATCTGATGGATTTATAGATCTCATTATGTCTTGTAGTTACACTGGCTACAATGTCCTTCAAACGGAAACATAACAATGCATGCACACTGCTGCTTGGCGGTAGAAAAAGGCATTATGGTGGTATCCACCCAGACGGACTCTTATATATGAGAGTCCTACCACCAGTAGTTATTTTTAGTAAGTATCTATCTACGTAACGATTCCCGGGTGGGTTTTGAATAAACCTACCCTGCCAAATGTAGCCTCGTTGTCTTGTGAACGACACTCCTCGCGAAGTATTGAGACACATTAAGCTGGCGGGCTGCGTCATTAGTGCTTGTTGCTGGATTGGCTTCAAAGAACTCCAGTATGTCTTGCTCCTCATTTACTTTATGCCTCTGTGGACGACTGCTATCTCTCATAATATGCCAGAATTGCAAGTGATCTCGTAATCGCTGTGTCAGCTAACAATGTCAAAGGCCTTGGTGTTATAGTCCGTTCAACCATTTATTTAACTTTTGACAGTTCGGTTTCTTATCAATCGGGAATGTACTAATGCGTTATCGATTCGATTTCTTGTTACAATCGATTTAATTTATGAAAATGTTTTGATCGATTAAATACATTGAAATGTTATTTTTGCTCAAATTTTTTTATTGTTTTATAAACATGCCTAAGCGTTTAAATGTGTATATTTTCTGTTTATAAATTTATTCTGTAGGTATATATTCTATATACAATATCATTTTGTCAAAATTTAACTCGAAAAGTTTATTTTATCGACTATTATAAACTTACGCATATTATAAAATTATTTTAAAAATTTACATACATACATAAATATGCACTCACGCCTTTTATCCCCGAAGGGGTAGGCAGAGGCGCAACTAAAACAGCACCCACTTTTCACCGTTATATGATGTGATAGGGGGCGAGCCTATCGCCATATCGGGCGCCAAATTTACACTTCCACATTTTATTTTTAAATGAAAAAGGTTAGTATTATTTTTGTTACACAATCAGTGGGCTTAACGAATATCGATTGAAGCTGAACAGCATGTTCCTTCACTATGGAAAACAAAAACTAGCAAATAACTCCATAAAGTAATCAAATAATTTGGTTCGTTTCCTTGTCAAGAATTATAAAATTTCATAGGCATGCATATGTCAAAAGTTAAATAAATGGTTGGACGGACTATAGTAAATTATGGTTTCGTATAGAATGTTTACGACAGGCTTCCGATACATTATCATCACGTCCAGTATAAGCATTCGCACCATTTTTGTGTATTCCATATTCGAATATCGATATTTCTTTCTTATTGCAATTATTTTATTTTAGCGATTTATTTTATTATTATCATAAGTTCATTAAATATTGAAATGTAGGCATAGTAACATATATCCCAATATTAATGTGTCACCGTAACATAATATATTTTATACTAACTTGCATGAAGGTTACACTACGCGTAAGTGAAAAATACTAGCTGTCTTTTTCGTTCGTACTGGATTAAATATGCCAGCTCTTTCACACGACAATATGTCAATGTAGTGAAATGTAAGTGATGTAAAAGCTGGGTATGTGTGAGTTGCATAGAGTTATTAATAGGGTATTTAAAACAACCAATTTCAAATATTTTGTAATTTTGCATGAAATATTATGCATATTAATCTGATTATTTAAACTCATAGAACAAAAGATGTTGCTTCTAATGTTAGTAATGTAAACCTACGAGGTTATTAATACTTAAAAAGTAAGCCGTATATTCAGCTTTACTCAAATTAAATAAGAGTAAAATTTTATCATGTGAGAAATGCGGACAAAATGGTAAAGTTCTTCGTACTTTCCGACTCTTAGTTATAATATGTCTGTAGAGATTCTAAAAAATCTTGTGGATTTGATGATTGATTTAAACATTCTATTCCTGGAATTTAGGCGTTTGATACGAAAGTCTCATGCTCACTAATTCTAAAACAATGCACAATATTGCTAGTTAATACTAGACGAGATTACAAATTCTATAAATTTTAAAGTTGGTTAGTTACATTTCAATTCCGCTCCGGATTCCACTCGATATTACGTTCTGCATAGGATTCGTAGCTTGAATAAAATATGTCTTAAGATTCCAAATGTAAAGTTTGCAATTTGATAGCAAGAGACAATTTGTCTAGAAATTTGTTTACAATGAACTTTGTCATGAAGGCATAAAAGACCAAATTAATTTTTTCCTCCCAAAGTATTAGGTATACATGTTAATTAAGGATTTAGTTTTTTTTGTTGCATCGAATGACGAGACGAGCATACCGTTCGCCTGATGATAAGCGATACGACCACCCTTAAACAGTAGCAACACCATCCAGCACCTTGACCTACAAAGTACTGTGTGGCATTCCACTGCGCTCGTCATGCTGAGACATAAGATGTTAAGTCTCATTATGTCCAGTAGTTACACTGGCTACAATATCCTTCAAACCGAAACACAACAGTGCATGCACACTGCTGCTTGGCGGTAGAAATAGACATTGTGGTGGTACCCACCCAGGCGGCCTCATACATATGAGAGATCTACCACCAGTAAACCTCTTCTGTGTTCTTAATTCCCCAACCTTCATTCAGTTCGTTATTTGCTAAAGACTTTCGACTGTACAAAAATCCTCTAGCCTCTACCTAGGAGCCAAACCTATAGCCTCTCCTGTCTCAGCTAGCTGATCTCCAAACCTAATAAAAAGTATTCACATCATGCGGGCGGTTTACAACGTTTCATATTTTCAACATTATTCAGCAGCTCATACATAGTTATGAGAAACAATTCCATATTCTAAGCATAGTTGCCAGTTTGTGAACGTTCTCGCTTAGTGTTTTATGCTTTGAAAGTGAAATGATTATAGTATTTGACACATACTCACTGGTGGTAGGACTCTCATATGTAAGAGTCCGTCTGGGTAGGAACCACCGCAATGTCTATTTACCGCCAAGCAGCAGTGTCCATGCACTGTTGTTTCGGTCTGGAGGACACTGTAGCCAGTGTAACTACATGACATAATGATACTTAACATCTTATGTCTCAGGATGACCAACGCAGTATAATGCCACGCAAAACTTTCTACCTCAAGGTACTGGATGGTGTTACTACTGTTTATGGGTGGCCGTATCGCTTACCATCAGGCGAACAGCATGCTTGTCTCGTCATTCGATGTCATAAAAAAAATACATACATACCAACGCCTTTTGTTTCCGTAGGGGTAGGTAGAGACGTGCGTATTCCGCCCCATGGCGTGGCTAGCTGGGACTATATCGGGCACAATTTCCAGAGTTTTCCGTGGAATTTGTGTCTGATGTAGCGGTTATATATATTCCGTGAAAGTCCACGGTGAGACTTTTCCGGTAAAGGCCTTTTACGAGGGAAGCCGCTAGCAACACCTAGTATTAGATGACAATCGTAAAAGTTTGAACACTGTTCCAGTTTTTACGGCTCAGAATGAGTCGACAGATTGACGCACCAACAACTGTAATTAGCGCTTTATCGCATCTTCACTTCCGAGGCTGGTGATTAGCGAGCGTTCAACAGTTTTTATGAATTTAAATGTTATGTTGGAACGGTCTAGATTCTAAAATTATTGCAGCACGACGCAGATGGTGCCAATGAGCTATTAATATTGCATAGACAGCCTCACGCCTTTTACCCCCGAAAGGGTAGGCAGAGGCGCAACAAGTGCACCCATTTTTCGCCATATTGGGCACAAATTTTAGGGTTCGAGCTGATCCTGAGTAGATAAATAACACTGGCCGACCCGGGGAATGAACCCGAGACTTTAGCGTTGCAGTCGTACAGTAATACAACTACGCCACCGAGGCAGTCAATGAATATTTCGTTTTCATACATTGCTATGAAAGCGGCAATTGCTGATACTAATTTTCAAATCTATTCATAGTTGATTGATTAATTAATAATTACTCCGAATTTAGTTTAAGAATTATATGAAGCAAATGATAACAGCATTTTGCTAAATTTAAACACACACACACTCACGCCGTTTATCCCCGAAGGGGTAGGCAGAGGCGCAACTAGTGCACCCACAATTCGCCGTTATTCCGTCCCATGATGTGATAGGCGAACCTATCGCTATATTTTAAAATGTTCGTCTTTTTATCACTGTCCAAAAAATAAGAGGAAATCTATCTAAATATTCGCATTAAAAAGTTCTTCACGACCAATGCACTGCACCCATCAATGAGACATTACCTGTTAATTATCTAAATGCCCAGGTAATTAAGTAAACAATATATCCAATACTAGATAACTTCGGTATCTGAAGTAAATTAAGATCCAAGCGTAGCCCAACAATTAATAGAAATAGACCCACACAATATGAGATAACTACGGGATCTGGATCAGTAAATAAGAGCTGTATCCTTAGGTACCTATATTCAGCTTACCCTCATAAGGCAATGCCTAGATAACCAAGGATTTAGTTATGGCATAGCCAGATATGGCATCCCACGCTTGTAAAGGTTATATTTGCATTATAAGTAGGCGTTGGCGCTGAAATGAATATGCGTGGGTTATACTTTCTTATGTAATAAGCAGAGTCATGGTTTATTAAATTTGGAAACAGTCTCAGTGGAAATTGTACCACTTTTTTAGAGAAAACCATTCAGTTTTAGTTTCGCTATTGATTTTTTACAGCTTGGACTTCTGGATGAGCAGGTGCTTTATTCCTCCAGAAATCTCTAACACCATACGAAACATATCAGCAAACTGTCATTGTCGCTTTACGTTAATCTATATCTATACTTAGTAGACGGCACGCTTTCTTTTAGACATCATGTAAGCCACATTGTAAATAAAGCTACGAAACTTACCGGGTTCGTCTCCAGACAGATGAAACTCTTTCGCGATCCCAAATTATCAGTCATCGTATATAGTTGTCTGATCCGAAGCATCCTAGAGTATTGCAGTCCGATATGGAACCCATGTTACCAAGTTCACTCTGCGCGAATTGAGAGGGTTCAAAAGCGTTTTCTTTATTATCTAGCTTTTAGCGACACAAAATGTAAAAAACTATATTCCTATGATTCGCGTCTAAATTATTATAACCTGACAACACTCCAGAAGCGCAGAGCAGCTGCTGACATTGTGTTCTTATATAAACTTGTAAACGCTCACGTTAGCTGTCCGGACATGTTGCAACGTCTTCAATTTAATGTATTTCGTCCAAGTAGCCGTTTACAGAATCGAAAAACCTTTGCTTTACCTTTGTTTAAAACGAATATAGGTCAGCATTCCCCCCTTTACCGCATGTGCTCTTCCTATAACGTCATGTCAAATAAGTACGACATCTTTTTTGGTTCACTTGCCTCTGCTAAAATTAGCATACTTAAAAATATTATTTAAACATTATTTAAATTAGTCTTAACACTTTTTATGTACCAGTTACTTGACACTTAATAGTCCTTATTAGATAGTCAATCATCTGTTTTACCTACCGTTTTTAAATCATGCATGTCGTGTTCACATCTAGAAGGTTGCAAATACTTGTAATAACAATATATAAGTAAGATTGTATTTTAGGATTTTCAATAATTTGTAACCAGTTTTGTGAACCTATTAAATAGAAAAAAAAAAAAAAAAAAAAATACTTATCATAAATGTTAAAATTTTATGTTTGTTACTCAATCACGCTAGAACAGCTGAACGGATCTGGATTAAATTCGGCAAAGAATTAGATAATAGTCTGGTACATAAGCTATTTTTTAGCCCTTGAAAATATGAGACCAACCAAGATGGCCATGCTTTTGCCACTGCTACTCGAGTTCTGCCACTTCAATAAACCAAGCTTCAACAATAAGTTAAATGAAGTGAATAATCCTCAAAGGTGTAAAACACAACGTAATGTATATCGAATATTACCCCCAGTTACTTTAATGTAACAATAAATACTATACTCGTTTTTATGGAAAATATAAATATTAGTAACAGTCAAGTTGCTATACCTAATAGTAATTTAGCCCTAAATACTGCCCAGTATTGAACACTAGCGCCCTTTACTCGTACAGGCGTAAAGGGCTTAGGTCTTTGTCCACTACGCTGGCCTGGGTTGGCAGACTTCAACTACCCTTGATTATCTCATGAAGAATTCTCAGGTATGTATGTTTCTTCGTTTTCCTTCACCGTTAAAGTGAATGATAGGTACATTTTTCAACAATACACACGTTACTTCAAAAGTCAGAGGAGTGTTTGATTTTGAATCTGCAGACATTCATCTCGGCAGACCCTTCTTTTCCCATTCCATTACTTATAAGTTGCTATATCTGATAATAATTTCTAAATAAATTTCGCCCTTACCACCTGTTCTTCTTCTTCAGCCTTTAGGAGTCCACTACTGAACATAGCCCTCCCCAACTGCCAAACTAACCTGTTAAAATATACGCCAATAACATATAATTCCTCATTTTACCAATACAACAATTGAAATTAAACTATTATAACGGATTTTATCGCGGTTTTTTATTTTATTTTTCTCCCGACGTTTCGAAGGCTTTTCAGCACTTCGTGGTCACGGGGCGGACTGAGGTGTAGGTTGTCCGAAAAGTTAGTATGACAAAGCTGCTCAGCTTTGTAATTTAATTTCAATGTCTAATATTCGCGTAAACATAAGGAATCATTATGAAATACAACAATTTCAAATCTTGATCTATATCTGATATCCTACTGGTGGTAAGTCTCTCATATGTAGGAGACCGTCTGGGTGGGTACCATCGCAATTTCTATTTTTATCGCAACGCAGCAGTGTGCATGCACTGTTGCTTGTCGGTTTGAAGGACATTGTAGCCAGTATAACTATTGGACATAATGAGACTTAACATCTTATGTCTCAGGATAAGAAGCGCAGTGGAATGCTACACAGTACTTTGTAACTCAAGGTGCTGGATGGTACAGCTACTGTTTGTAGGTGGTCGTATCGCTTACCATCAAGTGAACGGCATGCTCGTCTCGTCATTCAATGTCATTAAAAAAAACCTCTATGTCAAGTCCAGCACATTTTATATCCATGTTAGTACCGTTATTGATACGTTGGATGTAGACTCTGCTTACTAATTAATTACTTACTAACATCGAGTCTGCGGGGTACATTACATGGATTTTCAACATTAGTTATTTGGTAAACTTCAGCTTGTTATGTTTTGTTAACACGATACGCTTGGGGTTCAGACAAAACTCCGAGTAAATTTGCTCTCCGGGAATTGTTTTTGTCTTCCTTAGACTTGGAGATTTTGTGATTTGTTTCTGATATTTTAGGTATCAAGATATATGTTTCCTTACAAATTATTATACGGTTGTATTCCTACTTAGACATCACCAATAAATCCAGTATAATTAGTGATTATAGTGAGCGTAATTATAATGTGTGCGTGGTACAATCTCGCTCTGAGGTGCCGGATTCGAATCTCGAGTAAACGATATTGGACTTTTCTGCTTATTCAAGCCGGAGTCTTGAATTTGTGCTCGATATGTCCATAGACTCGCCCCTATCACAGTGTGCGTTGTTGCCGTAAAGTTTTATGTCGCGTTGTGCTAGTGGCATATTGTTCATTAATTCAACTGATTACAATGTACTTTTAAACAATAGAGCATTTAAACTCAAAGCAGCAGTGCTTGAACAGTGCTGTTTGCGAGTATAAATAAAAGTGGAGATAATTAAACTAGTTTTGCATACAAACACATAAATCCTATAATAAAGTAGGTAATAAAAATCCTTTTTTTTATTCAGGCACGGCAAAGTGACTGCACCTCACCTGATGGTAAGCGCAATGCCGTCCAGATAGAGTATCGAATGGCAGCAGATGGTTATCTCATGCCATTCGACACAATCATCCCGGCCTACTGAGCTGCTTCTTCACGCTACGGCGGAAGGACCCGGGATTATAGGAAGGAGGGAACACTTTGTGAAGTAACACTGATTAAAATTAACAAACTGTCAGAGGCAGAATAAATAACTGATGCTAAAAACAATTTGTAATTTGCTTTGAAATATTTTTTAAAACAAACATTTATGTGGTTGTTTAAACGTAGAACAATGTTTCTACGTTCTCATCATTTATTGGAACAATGAGACGAGCAAGCCGCTCGCCTAATACGAAGCGTCAGGATTTTCCATAAATAGTAGCAGCAAAATCCAGAACTTTGAGTTATGAGCACTGCGTGGCACGGCACTGCATTGCGCTTGTCCTCCTTTTTATCGTGGAAAACCTAATTACTGAGCCTCAGGGGTAACTAAGCCGTCATGTTAAGGTCACCATCCATACGATCTAGTGGTAAGCCGCCATGATAGATGAAAAATAACATGCGGCCGGTGAATTGAGTTCCTAATACCATTATACACTGCGTACCGTTTTACCAATTTAAAAAAAGGCATAAAACATGGTTTGTTATTAATCTAACCTACTATACATCCCTGGTGTTCAGAAGAAACGTGTGAATGTTATAAAAATAACTCATGACTAAAAACAGTGAATTAATTAATAAGGTAGCGACGCTGTAATTAAAACTTACCTCAATATTAAAGGAATATGGATAATGAGTTTTTTTTTGTAATTACTTCATGTCTCTTATGTAATTAATTTGTGACTGCTTTATTAAGAGGCATTGTCATTATAATTTACATGCAGACTTCATAAGGAAATTCGTAAAAGAGAAACACTTCATGGTAAAATAATTAATGGTACTTTAAAAATCTACATGAGTCATGAGTGTATTGCCATCCTTTCAAAGAAAGATAATACATTAAAAAGGCTAGCGGACAAAAAGGGTTATTCTAAATGCAATCTGACAACACGAAACAACAGTTTTGCGTGGGAACTGCCATCTTTTATGAGAAACAAAAAACATATCGCGTGAGACAGAGGTAGCACCATAATCGAGACGGTTTATTTATATCAAAAGTATGGCACAATCAATGCTCTAGATATACAAAAAGAAAACAAAATGTAACATTATACAGTCCAATCTAGCTATAAAAAATATTTGTCTCCAACATTGCCAAATGAAACATTAATTATCTCAGATCAGAATTCATGCTGTGGTGATAAATTGAAGCAACCCTAAGGCCAGAGGTCCGGAAATCTTGTCACATCAATCAAAATCGTTGAAGAAAAGCTTTTCATCGGTATAAATTAGGTATTAATAAAATTCAAAAGCAATATGAAATGCAGACGGATGTACAGGCGCTTTATAGTTTTTGAGGAGGAATAAAAGGTAAGATTGTGTATATGATTTAGACTTTCTACAGTTTAAATTAAATTTCCTTGCAATTCGTAGGCTTTACAGTTGACCTTTATTAGTTGATTGATAATATATAAAAACGTAATAAACATTAGTCAATATTTAAATGTTAAGCAATAAACCGTTGGGTTTGTTTTTACGATATAGTTAGGTACTGTTGAAGCAATAATGAACATACTTGAAATGAATTGAATGAGTTTAAGTTTAATTGCCAAGAAATTGCATTTGCTAAATATATACTAAGAAATTACTAAATAAAACTTTGAATTTTACAAAGCTTTAATCCTACTAATATTATAAAGGCGAAAGTTTGTAAGAATGTATGAATGTATGAATGTTTGGATATTTGGATGTTTGAATGTAAGGATGTTTGTTCCTCTTTCACGCAAAAACTACAGAACGGATTTCGATGAAATTTGGCACACGGGTAGATCATGTCCTGGATTAACACATAGGCTACTTTTTATCCCGGGAAAATATAAAGCGGGCCTTTTATCCCGGAAAAACTTTTTAAAGCGGGCGGAGCCGCAGGCAATAGCTAGTATTTTAATAATATACAAATATTGTGATAAAATGGCAGTTAATAAAAGTAATTATACTGCAAGAAAAAACATTTATTTATAACAAGTAACATTACACAGCACACTTAAATTAAATTTGCTTGTCACAAAAGCGACCCCAACTCAGCATAAGCTGGTAAAAAACCGGCGCTGGTCTTCCGTTTGGCTGTTTTGTGTAGTCACGACGTATAACTGTAATCATCTGTGTTCTGGATTATTCTGGGTCCCCATTTTTAGGGTTACTCATTAGCAGTAGCGAAGATTGACATTTTAAATTGAATTGTAGCATGTGTCAAGCAAGCTGCGACATAATTAAAACTCCATTAAAAACGTAACCTATATTTCGCGAGTGTCGACTCCTTTCACTGGATTTTCGACGTGCACCGTATTATACATTACAAGACGCGTTTGCTGGGGAACAGTGAAAATGTTTTGTTTTCAAATTTCCTGGTAGAAGTGGAGTTTGCTTGGGCACTTTACGCTGTGTTGAGCAAATTGCCACTTGAGGAGATGACGCCGGGGACTAACTACAAGTTTCATGCTAGTAAAAATAAACTATGAAACACTTTTAGCGCGTGAGCAATGAAACTTTGCACTTGTGAGTGGGTTTGGTGGTGTGGTCAGATTACTGGAGGTAAGAATCCTAAACGAGGTGAAATTGGTGGATTTGGGAAACAAATACGTTTTTTTTAGATTTGTGGCTGGTGATATTGCTTTCTTTTAAGACTGTTAGTGCGTCTATGGTATTATTAGTGTTTATGGACGATGGAGATAATTTACTATCAGACAACTCACTTGCAACTTAATGAAAATCAATTGATTATGATGATATTTATTATCTCCTTAATGATAACCTTGCTAAATCTTCCTTGTCATTTGAAAACTGTGTAGTCAGCACGTAGCTAGCGTACAAAAATATTTACATCAGATACATTGTGAATGTCGATACAGAGTCATAACACGAGGAATTTGATCACGTTGATCAAACACTTCAATATTCATACAAAAATATAGTGAAAAATATTAGCGGATGAACGCAAACATTACCGAAGATTCCGAGCACGTTTGGGCGACCAGGAAAAAATAACAGAAATTGCGAAATAATTATATTCGCCTCCCGGTCTCAAACCCTGAAAGTGAAATACAAAAATTTAAAATGAAATAAATTTATTCGAACCCATAAAATGCTATAAATTATTTAAATTCCGTCAATATTAAGTCTACCACCAGTTTGGAAGGCAGTTTTCACCAGAGAAGAACGGGCATGAAACTCTAGTGTTGCTCTTTTCAAAATCAGTTCAAGGTTAAATTACAAAGCATGGTATAGAAAAAAAAACGATTAAGTATTTGTTTATATTTTTCTTATAGAAGTTCATTTATATACTCGCAAAATAGGTAATAAATTTTAAATTCTAGTACGAGTGCATAGAAGCATGAGATTTCTATAAAATGGAAATAATCACAAAGCCATAAACCGCTACTTAGAAAACTGTTTGTGTTGCAGCTATCAGAAATTACAAAGGAATTTTAATGTTCTAACACAGACTTGAAAATTCTATAAATCGCATAAAAGTCTCTATGCTTGGATCCTTGGAACTTGTTTGTTAGACTGTGTCTTGCACTATGCAGCTTAGAATACTAAAGTCCATTCGTTTATGGTGAAGGAACTATACATCGAAAGAAAACGTACATACACTCACTCAATTCTCTATAATCTATTTACAAAACCTGACCAAGCTACGCATCTTGAGTAAACCAGAGAACATTCTAGACCATCAATACAAAAGCGGCACATCACTCAACCAGTGAATGAATTCAATGAAATAGAATAAGGCGTGAAAGGATGAATTTCGCCCGTCACATCGTAGATATCTATTTCTAAGAGCTAGTATGGAAATTTGATGGAGGTGTATCGCGCACTCGCTCGACTGGCATTCTCCATTCAGTATTCGCTTCCTTATTTCTTATTTGATGCTTTTTGTTGGAGAAAACAATGGGTTCCATTTGGAGCATTCCGCATTAAGGGGATCCAGAGTAGTGCCACGGAATCGAGTTAGATGTGTATTGTTTGCACGCATTTGCTGTATGTGTTCCCGCAGAATATATTGTATTAACTCAAAAAGGAATGCGATGAGTGAATTTACTGTAATGTTTTTCTGCAAAAGATTTTTTATGCCGTTGTGGGTCTTCTTTATAAGTATACGGTGAAGAAAAACGAGAATAGGTAAATATTCTAGCCTAGAAGTTCTTTATGTGCTGAATGGCACATAAGCATATTACTTTAATAATAATTTTAGAGAATAGAAGTATAATGAAAAGACCTGCTTTACAATTTTTAATCAAGCATCAACTTCTGCTGGCTTTACTTTGAAATTTTAATTATAAAACTTAGTGTAAAGTTACAAATCAAAATTAAGTCAATTTTGTACCAAAACCGTATAACTTATGAACACCAGTTACTTAAGCCAACGTTTACAATACTCCTGGCAACGACGAATATCTCAAAACCTTTGAGTTACAGACGTAGAATAACAAAAACATCCTTGTCGAAAGGTCCTTAGGTACCATAAAGAAAGCAATCAAGTAGAAACGTTAATAAAACCACAACAAGTATAAATGACAGGCATATTGCTTAGTCACCTTGTGTTCAAAATTCCCAGGGTACAGTCCATATTTCATTTTCATCCGCATCTTGAATGCGAAATGAGTAGAACAGCATGAATACTAAGTAGAAAACAGTTTATATTGTTAATCGTGCAAACAAGAACTTTCAGCTACTGCTTTATCGGATGTTATCAGGACTATGCTCGTGGACCTATAAAATTTTATAGTTTTATACGGGCTATATGTTTTGTATTTTTATGGCGTACGTGGGCCGATGAGGCACAGACTCTTTGAAACCGTAGCATTTTTATATCAAGTATCTTTGATTGATTGATGTTCTTGATTTCGGTAAAATATTTTGCAATGAGTGTAGAAAAGGTATCGGCATTATTAAAATTACAATTCTCTTGTAATTCTTCTTCCGTAAGCAAGCCGCATACTTGATAGTAAACGTCACGTTGTACCAAATATTATAAATAATATTAGAACTATGAAATTAAAGCACTGCAATTTCGTCACCCCGATATAATATTGATAAGTCTGATAATGCTTAGTAATTTTAATCAATCCTGTAGACAAGAGTCCTCGCATTTGTATAGTAGAAAGAAACGGCAATGGCACCTACTCAGACGAGCTCCTCGATACTTATTGGGCCTACAAAAAGTAATCGCAATGGAGATTCTTGGCAGCAGGTTCTTTAGCTCATTTTATTTTTAATAACTTTTATCTGCGTGATTTTTTCCGGGATAAAACTCCCGCTTTATGTTTTTCCGGGATAGAAAGTATTTTATATCACTCATGAGTAATTTAGTTTCATATTAGTGTAAGAATTCTAAAACGGTGTAGTAATTGCAGAGATAACTTCCTACAAACCTATACATATATAAATTTTTCCATTTTATAATATTCGTCTGCATTTTAACGAAATTTAAACCTTATTTTATGAGAATAAAGAGCTTTGATAGCAAGATATGCTTTCGCTACGCGTCATTACGCTTGTGTCCGAAGTAACGCCCTACTGGGCGATAAATTTCGACGCCGAAAGGATTATGCAACGCTCATTTGAAGAAGCAGTTGATAGATTTATAGCTTTCAACATAGTTAACGCGGAATTTAAACGAAATTTTGTATGGCGTTAATTGTAGCATTGAAGATATAAACGAATACTTGGGGGAATCGATTATAAAGTAATGATTAGACAAAACATATCGTAATTGTAAAATAATTGAAAGACATGTTTCACCAGTTCCTGAGAGAGTTCCAGATAACTAGCTGACATGTAACGCTATCTAATAAATAAATCTGATACAATATCACTAGCGACTTTTTCTGCCAGGTGTTTCTAAAATGTTCATTCAAAATTTGTGAATCGGGTTTATATGGCGGATAAGTTCCGAAAGACCTATCAGTGACTTTATCAGCAAGGGGTTAAAACGGCTCTAAAACTATCGATCTTACTAATAAACAGTTTGTAAACCTATTTCAGTTACATAAGGTTTTGTCTTTTTCTTTCAAAATCAATTCAAAATTCGTTCGAAAAAGACAAAACATTCCATAACCATGTTTATGAATAAAGCCGTATGAATTTAAAGTTAAAGACATAAGTATCTAGAAATGATTGTTTAATTATTTTTTAAATACAGCGGTATTAACTTAAATTTGCTGTACTGATTGAGTATTTCAAACTGCGCGGATCTGTATACACTTCGAAGTAATTTTCCAATGAATCCATATTTGTAATTTTAACATCGTCAAAAATGAATAATAATAAAATATTGAAAAAATATCCTGCCGTTAAACAAGAATATTCATACCCAAACCTGCCAATACCAAAATAAAAAAAAGAATCAGTGAAAACATTTGATGCGACCTACACCAGACAAGGAAGTACCTTTAAGCTCAGTTGCAAAAAAGGAATACATTAAAATATATTCCCATCGATATTTTTTCTTATCTTACTGGAATCTTGTTTTAGTTTATTTTAGACCTATTTTAGAAGTACCTTGTCAATTTCTTCCTCTATTCATAATTAGTTAATGTCCTCTGCTGAATATAGGTCTCACTACGGACTTCCATAACAAGCTGTAGGAAGCTGCCTGCATCCATTTTTTAGCTCATTAAGTATGATAAATCAGATTTTCCTATTAAAAAAGTTTATAAAGAAATAAAAAATATTTTAAAAATATTACTTATAGAACAGTACTGTATACATAATAAATATTATAATATTACAGACCGCCAATTCTAGTATATCTAACAATGTCTACACATGTTAATTCTTACAATAAATATTATAATATTACAGACCGCCAATTCTAGTATATCTAACAATGTCTTCACATGTTAATTCTTACTGTATTTTTTTTTTTAATTCACGTTATTCAAACCTGACCTAGTACAGTGACTTTTTGCTAATTTGTAACTATGGTGTAATTGCTTCGGTCTAATAAAGAGTTATTGTTATTATTATAGATTCTTAGAAATATTTTGTACAATTTGTATAAGCGTAGTATATTGTTACTCGATCTACTTTCTAAGGCTATTTTTACTCTTAAATTTATAGCACTAATACTTATTAGTCGTTAAAAACCTGCAAAAGCATTCCAAATGCAAGCAAGAACTATGCTTAAAATTCTCTTATCGAAAACTATTACTTTTTACGTTTTAAAACTTTGTAGACAAAGAATTTTATGCACGCATACGAATGATACTGTGGTTTCTTTTTGTTTTCACCAAAGTTTTATCATGTTCACATCAATATTCCCCCTTTGGGAATGTTTTGAGTACAAACTAAACCCATTTGCACACAATAGTTACTGAGACGGATAGCAAAGTCAAAGTGAAGCTGGGTTTCTTTTAAAAGAAATCAATCCGGTGGAGCTTAGCTTAATCTCAATTGGTGAACTGCTTGTTTCACTTTGTTGGGAATGGAGTGGTTTAGACAGAGCTTTGGTTGAAATCTAGATACTTGCCAGGACGTTTACCGTAGATTATCCTGTTTTTCATCTTTCTGTAAGATGATTAGAATTATTCGCTTAACTTTTTGTAGGCAGTATGCTTTATTAGGCTAGAAGTTCTGAGTTTGATTCTCAGTGTGGGAAGTTTAAATTTGTGGGAATTTTTTCCAAGATATTCTCATTCGAGTTGCCCTAAAGGAGTACCTAAATGTAATAGGCTCGCGCCAGTTACATGATACCATGGATACTGAATATAAGGGCTAAGAGTAGGTATATTCATTACATTCCTGCCTACCCATTTCAATATCACAAACCTCAACTTTTATTACATAAAATGTGTTTTCGATTCTGACGCCGAATGCATTAAAAGTTACAGCACATTTTACAACTGGGTCAACAAACGTGTATTTTTGGGTTAAAGCACACATTCAATCTGCATTATCGTCTTTATTCATTTTTATCACTTAGTTGATTGATGACAGGCCTCCATAAAATCTCAATATCCCCCAATTGCTTGATTATTGTTAATCTCTTACCAAAAAAGTGTTTCTCCGTTTTTTTTTATCGCCCTTGTTTTATATCACCCAGTTTTATTCCAAATTGTAGACACTCGTTACTTAGCAAAATTGAAACGGGATGGTACTTGCTTAATGCCCGTCCTTAAGGTCTATTTTAAATGAGCTGTTGGGGATTTGGTGAATTGTGGGTCCATTTTTATTGTGACACGAAAAAGCTATCAAAATCATACTTATACTTTGAATATGAATACTTTGTCAGGTGGAGTGTTTAAGTAAGATTTTGACTGTGCAAGTCGACTTATTTTCTTAACGATACACGAGTAGCTTCATATTAAATAGCGTTAGATCTTCGAATTAAAATGAGTATTTGTTTTATATAAGAAAGGTTCCAAGCAGGGCAGTACAGTGTTTTTAAAACTAAGGTCGCAGATACAATTCTGTTTAAATAAAGCCAGTCTAAAATCGGCAGCTAATGACTAAACTAGATTGCACGGAATCTGTACGATAGTCATCACTTATCTCTTCGAACATAAAGTAACAACTTTTAAATTCCAGATTTATAGGAATAATTTTATTTAAAATACTTTATATATTTTTTTTATTGCATTGAATTACGAGACGAGCATGCCGTTTGCCTGATGGTAAGCGATACGACCACCCATAAATAGTAGCGACACCATCCAGCACATTGAGTTCTAAGATACTGTGTGGCATTCCACTGCGCTCGTCATCCTGAGACATAAGATATGAACCCTCAAAATGTACAGTAGTACTGGCTATAATGTCCTTTTGAACCGAAACACAAAATTGCATGCTTGGCTGTAGAAATAGACATTGCGGTGGTACCTACCCAGACGGACTCTTACATGTGACAGGCCTACCACCAGTGCCTAAAGTAAGATATTATGAATAAATGTATTTATTTTTTACTGTACTGCGATTTAAGACTTCGCAGACTCTATGATCTTTTACGAGCTATCATCATCATCATCAGCCCGTTGCAATGCTGGACATAGGCCTCTCCCAAGATACGCCACAGAGCTCGGCCTACTGCTATATCCATCCAGTTACTGCCGGCCCTTTTATGCAAGTCGTCCCGCCATCTTGCCGGAGGGCGTCCCACGCTACGTTTCTACAAACTATGCAGCAACTAAATTGCTATATTTCTTAGCCATTTTTATTATTTTAAAGAACAGCATTACGCCTTTCTCTCTTCAGGGGTAGGCAAAATTGTTCCGAAATCACATTTCAACAGCATTATTATTGTGTCTGAAAGAAAAAGAAGAAAGAAAGAAAAAATCTTTATTTGGCCATTGTCTCTGGACCAGATGGCAGTAAGTGTTGGTACACACGGGAATACAAAAAAAAAATTAAAAAAAATTAAAAAAAACTTAGATAATACATGTAACTACTCACACACACAAAAAAAAGAAAAAGTCCTCCGGCATACCCACCTATACACCCCAACCATACGTGTCCATAGTATGGCCAAAAAGGCCACAGGCTCAGCGTCCACCAGGTGGGGTGGTCCACCTGACACTGATTTTTGTGGTTTGGTAATGGAGGGAGAGCCTAGCCAATCAACCTAAAATCACTTTACCCGACTCGGAATCAAATTTGAAACCTCAGCACTCAGTATCTACTTACCACTACAAAAGCGATATATTTGCTTGCGATAGCTTGTCAGTAATCAATTTCGACAGCATTGCCACTAAATAATCGAAGGGAAAGGGCAAGTGTGTTGAGAGCTGATATGGCCGACTAAAATTAAGGCAATTTGCCCCGGGCATCCTCGCACCGTCAATCAAAGTTGCGCGTTAATCGTCTTACTAATATCCTCATGAGTTATCAACTTAGAGCCCTCTGCAGGATTATGATATGCTTAGGTTTTAGTAATACCGTAAGATGTTAATAGTACACACACAGGATCACGTCATTTTAAGGGTAGATAGTGTTAAAACGCAATTACATTTCACCATACCTGGTGTTATGTTAGGTCCCATATAATAGGGTGGGAGGGGTTTTTTTTGCCGTTTACCTGGCAAATTTCGGATACCGAGCAGGAAAACCCAATATCGCTTTTCCCGACCTGGACTCTATACCGAGAGCTCAACGCAATAGTTGTATCGCGCACGTTATACAACTACGCCATCGAGGCAGTCACTAATAATAATTGGCTTACGTGTGTAAAATACACACACACACTCACGCCTGTGATCCCCGGAGGGTTGGCAGAGGCGCAACTAGTGCACCCCCTTTTCACCGTTATTCCATCCCATGATGTAGTAGGGGAGAGCCTATCGCCATATCGGGCACAAATTCCAGACTCCGGGCTGATACTGAATAGAAAAACTCAATAACACTTTGCCCGACCCGGGGATCGAACGCGAGATTTCAGCTTTGCAGTCGTACTGTAATACAACTACGCCACCGAGGCAGTCTAATAACGTGTGTAATATCTCTATGGTATATTCATCCCTTCTCTTACTAAACGATTTCGGCCACAGCGGTCAATCTCAACAGAGATCGGCCACGTACGCAGGAGATTTAGGCCGGTATTAATAAATGAATCTTAATTTTGAGTTACATTTAAGTAGACATAATGTATGAAGTGCTCAATACATTATGTCTACTTGGGATGTAACTGAAATTTGAGATTCATTTATTAATACCGGCCATAGTGCACAATTGTGTGCGCAATACACAAGTGCACTCGCTATTCCTTCACACTCATAGTCCGGTGAGACGGCAATCCGACATGACCGGAGAGAGATCAGGCGCAGGACCAACGGCTTTACGTGCTTTGCGAGGCACGGGGGTATCAGACTGCCAACTTCCTGACTCCGAGCTGCGACTGAGTAATTTTTAAGATTCAGATCCTAGTTATTGCATTATGATTAGTAGATATTCTATTTTTTAAGCTACTAACATAACATTTGCTTGTTATTGTGATTTCATAAGGTCTATAATCGCTTCTAGTACTTTTCTCTTTTACTTCTTGTACAAGAGCCTGCGCCTGTTCAGATTGTGCCCCGAGGCTGACAACTGCCACCAATTAGCCGAATGTAAAAGATTTATTTTTAACCTTACATCTTAAGTTGGCCTTTCAGCACAAACAGGTTTTTAATTACCTTTTATCTCTAAGATAAGTTGGCATTATTTAAGTTACTTTCACTTGGAAACCCAGTCAGCTTACGCACACAATTTGTCCCAAAGGTGAATTACTTTTGTAAAAAGTTTGGGTTGCGAATTGTCTTTTATTTGTACCAATATTATACATGCAAAAGTTTGAATGATTGTAACTCAATCACGACAGAATGGCTATACGGATCTGCATAAAACTCTGCACACAGATATCTAGAATAGCAGATAGGCAGATAGCAGATAGGGATATACTTTTATCCCTGGAAATATAGGGGGACTTTATCGCGGAAGAATGTTTCGCAAAAGTCAGTGTTTAATGTCAACTGCAAAAAATGTTAAGCCGATATCCATGTCACGAATAATAAAGAATTGTGTCAAGTATTCGTATCAAGTAAGTTAAATAATATGTATTTATCTATAGTCGTTAGACGATACTATTCGTCAAAATAAAAATTAACACTTCGGTACATTTTGAGTTTACTATTCAACGTTCATGCTGCCGTATTTTAATTCCAAATACGTTCAAAAGGCGATGTTCAAATTTTCACACAAAAATTTACTTCTATACCATAATTTATACCAGAACACAAAAAATCTTGTTAGGGGTACTGATGCTTGTGCACTTTGGTTTTGATGATAAAATTCTTAAATTTCATGGTAGCCGGTCATTGATGTAGGTTTTTAATACATCAATGTAGCCGGTTTGGTTTTTTCGTCGATTCAATTTTTAGGTAGACAATGTTACGTGAGTAATTTTGTATATCTTACTCGAGATTTACATGGCTTGAGCGATGTAAAATAGTCATATCGTAATAAACCAAACATTTCTTTCAATCAATCGATCACCCTGCCGCCGTTCACTGCTGAGCTTAGGCTTCCCCAAGCCAGCACGAACCATCCCGATCTTGAACAGCCCGCATCCATCCGCATTTCTTTAAAATACAAAACTATATGAAAAAATTAGACGGAGAATAGTGACACAACATACTAAAATAAAAAAAAAACAATCAACGAAAAACAGTAACCATTTATAATAAAATGAACAGGATTCAGAAAATTGAAATATCAATTAATTAGCACTTCCGAAATCTCCACCGTCCCACCTCAAAAACTTTGGGAATAATTTAATATAAAGAGGGCAAGTTTACGTACCGGCAAAGTTATCAAAAAGTTAATCTTTCGAGCTATTACTGCGGCCGAGTTTCGTACTAAACCATAATAACTTTAATAACGATTCCTGTTTTCTGGCCATCTTGTAGTTCATGAGCTATGCTGAAAATGGAAAGGAATTAACGTAGATAGAGTAATATTATAGAAAAGACAACAATATTGTTTACTTGAAAAAAATCTTAACACTCAATGTTTGATAGATCCTTACATATTATAAAGCAAGGTGCCACGTCTGTCTGAAAGCGACAAACTCAAAAACTGACAAATGGATGTCCATGCAATTTTGTGTGGTTTGAAACCTTGGATAGGACATAGGCTACTTTTTATCCCGGAAAAACTCTTTTACGCGGGTGAAGTCGCGAACAAAAGCTTGTAGGACATAATTAAAACCGATTGGTCTAGAAGTGTGAGATTGCATACTAAGAAGATAACTGATATGTTGCCGCCGCGCGGCGATAGACATCAATCATAACATACGCATATCGTTAGCTTTTAATATAAAATTCGACTAAAATTAATCCTTTGTACGGATTAGAGATTAGGTTAGAGTGTATCTAATTATTTTTATGTCAAAGTGGTTACTCAGAAATTTAATTTCTATGAATTTATTTTGCTTGTAATATTTATGTATGTATTGGAAGGGGACGCCCGAGGAGAACGTTCTCTGACCAAATAAATGATCTCCGAAAAGGGCAGGTCAGGAGTGCCCTTAACCGACGAAAATGTATGAAAAGAACTATGAAGATCGTAGCATGTGGCGCTCAATAGTCTCTGCCTACGCCTATGGAATAAGCGCGTGAGTGTGTATGTATGTATTGTAATATTTTTTTACCCGTCTAAGGAATTTTACTAGACTCATGTTCAAATGTTACTATCGTGATACCTTTTCTATACCTACTTAACTCTTCATTGAAACTTTGTAACTACGTTTCAATTTCGACATAGCTATTATAGTATGCACTTGTAAATAATATTAAGTG
This sequence comes from Lapara coniferarum, assembly GCA_949316025.1. NCBI lineage: Eukaryota > Metazoa > Arthropoda > Insecta > Lepidoptera > Sphingidae > Lapara > Lapara coniferarum. The sequence goes on from OX438920.1 coordinate 23,952,813, forward strand.
AGATTTACGAACCATGCGCTATTGTGTGCCCGTCATTATTTATCCCTGGGGAACTTTTCATTTTCCGGGATGAAGTTACTGTATACCCAAATATGCAAGCTTTTGTTGTTGGGGTTAAAAAAACAAATATGCAGAGTTTAGGAAATAATTAGGTGATATAACTTTCTTTAGCTAAGTAATATTGAATTGTAGTTTTGGTTTTTACAAATATTTAAATACGGAATAGCGGATTAAAAAATGCTATTTTGTTTTATGATTTTCCTCTCAGTTTTGTATGATCTATGTTGTCGTATGTTTTGGTGATTTTCTTAAGATAGTTTTTAATTCACGAACCGGGAATCGGAACAGCGGGAACAAAGCGACCTGGCGTTTGGAATTTATACCCGATATGGCGATTGGCTCGCCCTCTCTTATTCTGGGTCGGAAAATACTCAGGGAAAAGTGAGTACCCTGGCTGTACCTGTGCCTATTTTGGGGATAAGTGTATGATGTGTGTTTGTTTTATGTTTTTGATCTCTCACAGAGCTTGTCGTAGTCACCCACTTATAAAATGAATATAACAGAATCAATAGATACAAAATAAACATTTGAATACTGCGCGTTATAATTAAGCAAACAAAAGCAAGCGAAGCAATTCCCAAAATTCTTGATACAAAATTATAATATTTTTATTTCATTAATAATGTACATTGTATAATTCATTTTGCTACGTTTTAATTTCAATCTCTTGGAAAACGCGATACTAAAATGAAACATGAAAATATGAGGTTATTTTGCTGAACATCAAAGGTGTTTATCTGTTTGAATTACATTTTAATGTTTAATACGTAATTTTATAATATTGAATTAGCCTAGTATTATGGCATTTGAAGTGTGGAAATTTTAATCTTAGTATAATAAATGAAAATAGAATTACTTTTTGCCCATTCTATATAATTTCTCCATACAAAACTTGGAATCCCGATTTACCCTCATATGGGTTGAATTTTAAAAATATCTTTTCTTATTCTTCATTTTCATAATAAAGGCAACCTACGCCAAATTTCAGCTTTCTAGGTCCAATGGATTGGGCTGGGCATTGACGAGTTACTGAGTTAGGAATTTTCTTAACTTAGCTGCCTTAAAGTAACGACTAATCTATTTTTCCATTAAAATTAAGAAGGATCAGACGCATGCCCAAAATTCTACCAACGCCCAATACAGTACAATATCATCTAAATCTGAAATCCAATCCAATATCTGGAAATATTTAGAGAAAGCTTACGTGGCTGATGATGATGATGATGAAAAGCATCTAAAACTTTAAATTGCATAGCATAGCAATACAATACCAGCCCTGTATTAAATTATATACTGCCCACTGCTGAGTACGGGCCTCCTCTACAACTGAGAGGGTTAAGGCCTTAGTCCACCACGCTGGCCTAGTGCGGGTTGGCAGACTTCACATACCTTCGAAATTCAAAGAAGTTCTCAGGTATGCGGGGTTCCTTACGATGTTTTCCTTTACCGTTAAAGCGAGCGAGAATTCACAAAGCATAGCAATGAACAGAGCTAATCATTCTAAGACGCTTGGATTCAACGAGGAAATGAAATACATCGCTACCTGGCAAGTTTCTCGAGATTTAGATTAAATTAGTCTTATGTAATTGACAACTTTAGAGGTTCCTTTAAATATATCTACTAAATAAATCTCCAGTACTACAGTTTGACTACCTCTTATATAGACTAGACTAGTTTGTTAGTCCGCTCACATGAGAATCCTTTCATAAAACTCCGAGCATGTCTTGCAAGACGAAAAGTAGCTTTTATTGTGCTCACCAAAATTTGAAGTAAATAAATAATAATAAATAATAAATCAGTTTATTTCTCAGCACAACACAGTACATTATTAAAGAATATACATGAGTAAAATACATATTACAGGTACTCCATTGTGTGAGACTGGTGTCTGTACTAGGCAGAGTCTGTGGACACAGAACCCAGGCTCTCAATTATAAGTTTTAGTTGAAGTATACAATTACACCTCAGTTTCTGAAAGGGGAAAAGGCGAGATCCAATTTTTTTTAAATTTATTAATGACGATACGAGCATGCCGTTCACCTGATGGCAAGCGATACGACCACCCATAAACAGTAGCAACACTATTCAGCACCTTAACTTACAAAGTACCGTGTGGTGTGTTAATTTTAATCCACCACTTACATCCCATCCATCGTTTTTAATAAACAACCCTTTTATCGACATTAACCTCCAACCTTCTTGGCCTAGAAATAAATTTTATTCCGGCTAGATACAAGTACCACTTCAATTTTCGAAGTAATTTATCACGGGTGAATAGAAAATTAGAAAATTTTGAATGTTTCGAGACTTGCGGGTATATAAACTGGATATTTGTTCAATTTCTTGATGGATGTTTTAATCTGGGGATTGTATTTTTTTCTAGAACTTTATCTATCTTTGTGCCAAATTTCATTAAAATGCATTTTATTACTTTGAATGACGAATTCCGTTCGCATGAAGGTAATTACGAGAGCAAATAACGGGGATAAAAAGTAACCTATATAGTACATGGTTCGGGACATCTAAATCTGTTCGTCTTCACATTCGCATTGATAATATTAGCAAGATTTATAAATTACTAAGTGTTGCGCGCGACTTCGCTCGCGTGTAAAGCCTTTCCCGCTACAAAGGTGCCTAAAACAGTACGATACAGTACCATCTACCTAAAGAATCAGATTAAAACATCCTTTAATTCCCATGGGAGCAAGTTACTGGGTTAATAAAAAAAATACTTTATTCATCACGTAAGCGAACATAGTTGCACTTATGATAAGTCAAGATACATTCAATTAATAATTATTATTATTACAAAAAATCACTTATATAACTACTGTCATTTTTATAGAGAGCAAAATCAATGAAAAATAAATAAAGAAGCGAAGCTCGGGCTGGCAGAAGAAAAGTAAAAAAAAAAACTAAGAATTAATTTTAATAAAAATAATGGAAGGAACGCGTAGCGATCTTCACCGGTGAGGCCCTAGCCTAACTAACCTACCAATCTAGGGATATGTGTTAATCACGAAGGACAGAAGAAGCGGTGTTAATCGAAAAATGGACGTATCCGTGTGCCTTTCAACCAAATCTGTTTACTTTTAACAAACATCCAAACATTATTACGAACTTTCGAATTTATAATATTCATATTATATTAGGCAAATGGATAGCTACAGCGACTATTCCCAAAATAAACAAAAGTCGATACAACATTCCATCAATCAAGACTGCAAAAGAAATACTGAAGATGGATCATTATGGGCCACGTTACACTAATTTGTAAGTTAATGTGTATATTTGATGAACGATAAAGGTTATTTAGGTGCCGACCAAATACAAAAGTTACACTCTTTATGCTTCAAAATAAATGGTAAGAAGATGAGTATAACTAGAGAAGTCAGAAGTGCGTGCTCTTGGGTTTGAACCTGCAGCCATTCGTTTCGGCAGTTAGTGTCACTCCCAACTAGGCTATCGCCGCTACTTTACTTACTTTATTTGCTTTACTGTGCGTATTCTTTGTGAATTATCATTTGCTTTAACGGTAAAGGAAAACATCGTGAGGAAACCTGTATTCCTATAAGTTCTCTATAAGAATTTCGAAGGTGTATGAAGTCTGACAACTCGTACTAGGCCAGCGTGGTGGACTAAGGCCTTAACCCTCTCAGTTGTAGAGGAGGCCCATGCTCAGCAATGGGCAGTATATAATACAGGACTAGTAGTAGTAGTAAACTGAGTACTATCTATACTAACATTATAAAGCTGAAGAGTTTGTTTGTTTGGACGCGCTAATCTCGGGAACTACTGGTTCGAATTGAAAAATTCTTTTTGTGTTGAATAGACCATTTATCGAGGTAGGCTTTAGGCCATATAACATCACGAAGAAATAGTGAGAAATGTGGAAAAAAACGGGGAAAATTATTCATCCTTGAGGGCCTCCATTGCGTGCGCTGCGAAAACGGTTCAAGATACCAAAAATATATGTATGAAAGCATTATTCCACTTGAAATGGTCTAAAAAATGTCCGCGACAGTATATGTCTATCTTTTAACATTAACTTACTAGAACCGTTTTTATGGTAATCAAATTTGGTCGAAATTAATGCATTGTTAAGAGCTGTATCAACGTCATAGTCATAGAGTGATTCAACGGGAAGGTTTTTATTCAATTTACATAAAACCTGTGTCACAGACCCTCAATGAAGATTAACTAACGTTTAATTTCATTTCCTAGTCTACTACTTTAGATTTCTTTTCTGACTCATATACAAATGATTCTCTTCATCAGCCAGGTTTATATGTGTTTTCTTTTTCAAGCAAGGAGTTTGTTGAATCAGCTTAAGATTTATATGGTTTAGTCTTTATGTTTACAGCTGAATGATGATTTATGCGCATATAAAAAAAATCTACGTAATCTATCACTACTCCCGCATCTTCGAGTTATCGCAAATGGGTAAAATATCGGCCTGAATCAAGCGTATAGCATGTTATAGACGTTGATCGATGTTCTCCGCCCTAAGTACATACACGTGTTCCGAAAGTCAGCGATTTACAAATCATATTTTACCGGTTATTAATTTCATATTTGCAGAAAAATTTTTTTACATCGTCATATCGCTTAGTCTAAGTATGTATATACTATATACTGTACAGATAATAATAGTCTGTACGACTTTATAGATTTTACAACTATGAGGATAGATGACGTCATATACGAGGGTTCGACATTACAGCATTCAGATGCAAAATTCTATAATTAAATATGTAAAAAATAAACGTAAATATACATAAGTAAAATATAAAACATTCTAAACGCTTCATCTATAAATCCATTCCCCTTGACTTGTTGACAAAAAACCATTACTACAATATCAAAGTGACCTACGAAACAAAGTTCTAACAAAATTCTGTGTTTCTTATATCAGTAAACAACAATTACATTCCCAAATCCGATATTCAATAAGAAAGTAATTTTCTATAACGTAAATGTATAAAAGTTAGGGGTCGCTCGCTTTATTTGTAAATCTAGTTTTGTAGGCGTTCTGAAAGTTTATTGCTTACTTTACACGTCATAAAATATGTATGAGTCGTTTTGTATGATGTTTTCAATATTTGATATTCATAAAGTAGGTTACGGTATAAATACATTCAAATTTTTAAGAATATTTTTATATGCTATGCTTCAAATTCATCTTTTGTATTTCCTTCTCATTGTGATATTAGACACGAGAAAAAAAAAACAATTGCATTGTATGACGCGACGAGCATGCCGTTCGCCTGATGGTAAGCGGTACGACCACCCATAAACAGTAGAAACACCATCCAGCACCTTGAGTTACGATGTACTGCGTGGCATTCGACTGCGCTCGTCATCCTGAGACATAAGATGTTAAATCTCATTATGTCCAATAGTTACACTGACTACAATGTCCTTCAAACCGAAACACAACAGTGTTTGCACACTGCTGCTTGGCCACAGATATAGACATTGCGGTGTTACTCACCCAGTCGGACCCTTACATATGAGAGACCTAACACCAGTAAATCAATATAGTTCATTAATGAGTGAACTATATTGATTTACCTTAAAAGCTGGCAAAGAACTGTCACCCCAGAGTCACTATAATATTATTTTGTGGTAATAACTTTAAATCGGGTGCAGTGAATTTTTTTTACTAAATACCATGCACTAGAATAAAAACAGACCTCCTTTTTTATTATTATTTAAATATTACGGCTTTGGATACTAGTCCATTGAGCCCGTCTTTCATAAATTATAATCCTTGTTTCTTTTTTAACCTCAATACTAACTACTATGTCGAAGGAAAGCAGTGGCTACCTTACCAAGACTTTCTCGAGGAGTTTTGGCGGCAACAAAAAGAGCACTTGATTAGCACAGTTTTATTTTTTCATTTTTATTTTTTCGTAGTAGGGGAGACCGGGGATAGTTGACCAATTTTCGGCTTGGACGCTTATATTTTTTTTGTTTTAGTATATAAAGTAAAAAAATCCTAAAAGTTCGATAGGTTAACTAATAAGCTTTCGAAAGAAATACCAAAAACCTCGCGATTGCTTATAACATAGTATACAAAAGCCATTTTGTGGAACAAGAAAATCATGTCAACTTACCCCATGCCTGGGGTTGATGGACTATTCACTTGGGGTAAATTGACCTACGAAGTAATTGGTATAAAATGCGGCAATAAAATTAAAGAAAACACAACAAGTACTTATTTACTATTATCAATGTGCCTTATTGAGACAAAATGACCGTAATATTTACATAATTTACATATAATTTGGCCCTTTTTGTACGATATTCGTTATTGAGGCGGAAACAAAAATCCTACCACGAGCAGAGGGTTTACTGTTTCGATTGGTTATATTATTGTAAATCCACATGGTTTTAAAATAACAAATTTTTGATAAATTTGACGAAAAATTCACTTTATTCCATGTAAAAAATATTTCGATTAGTACGTAGTACATTTTATAGGTAGTCAACTAGCCCCAATGCAAAGTTTGTCTACCAGCCCCAACCAACTTTTTAAAATTTTAACCACATGTGAGTACCTCAAAGCTGTGTCGAAATTTAAAAACAATACACTAAAATAATCATCAATAATCAAACTTTTACTTTAAATTGTTTGAAAGTAAATAGCATCGAGTATAAAGGCTTCAATACAAATAACATTAAGAGGTAAATAATTACTCATAGGTATCATTTTTCGATAAATCGTTTTTTCTCCCGGATTACGTGCGCCTGCGGTCCCGCGTTTGCGGTGAAGATTCGTAAACAGTTAACGGTTTTTCGTGTATATCAGGACAACGCAACACTTTCAAATAGCTCGAGTTATTGACGGTTATTCATCCTACCCCTATCGCCAACCATCCCCGGTCTCCCCTTCAGGAAACAAACAGTAGAATATACACAAACAAATTAATACAAGGTATCTTAACACATAATACCAAAAAAAAATCTAACATCTAAAAAGAACAGTTATATGACTAGTCGGTAGAAAAGTAGTCTTATTTTGTCACGAGATTATTAACACAAATATATTATAGAGAAATAAATACTACACACATTTGTATTGTATTGTACACAGCAACTAGTTGACACTAAAGACAAACAAATACATAATACCTATAGAAGGCATCTACCTATCCACAGCGGCAACTTTTAGTGTTGCAAAAATTTACGATGTAAACTTATTTATACATTTTTATATTCTCATGAAAAATATCGATACTAAATAGTTATTTATATAGTTATTTCAATTCACTTCGTTGGAGCCCTTTAATAGAACTATATTGGATAATATACCACCATAATTATGCAACATAACTAAGTATCACCAAAATATCAAAACAAGAGCACCTCGTGACACTTCTATGTTCCCGCCAAAACTCACCTACTTGCTATGTCATAAACATAACCAACTCATCGAACATTAAACAACCACATTTATTTTTTTAAAAACACAGAATATCAACAGCACCCCTAAAAATATCGGTGACAAAAGTCGAATAAAACGCGTCGAATATACCGTGAAAACTGTAAAGTACCGTCACTTAATAAAAGAACTCCTTGGGGAAGTGGAACAAACGGCTCAATAAGACGTATCATCATCTCAGGGTGAAAAGAGCCGTAAAACGTAGGCAGTATTATATAAAGTGCAGCCGCCCGCAACATCTGCCATCTCCTACCACGAACTGTCACAGTACACACATAAATTATAAAATATGGTGGAGTTTCTCGGCACTTCCATGGCTTAGGTTTGGTAGATTGCTTACGGTATTATAACGTTAATAGTAAAAATTGTACATAAAATATAACAAACCGAAACAAAGGAAATTGTTAAAATAAGATTCCATGTTGTAGGGTCATTGATGTATTAAAAACCCTAATACATCAATGTTGTAGGTACATACATGTTGTATCGTTTCTTGAAAATAAATCAAATTAATTTTACCTTACTGACTGCCTCGGTGGCGTAGCCGATTACGGTACGACTGCAACGCTGAGGTCTTGGTTTCGATCCCCGGGTCGGCTAAAGTGATATTGGGTTTTTCTATTCAGTATCAGCCCGGAGCCTGGAATTTATGCCCGGTGTGGCGAAAGGCTTGCTTGCCCCTATGATATCATGGGACGCAATACTCACGGCGAAAAGTGGGTGCACTAGTTGCGCCTCTGCCTACCCCTTCGGGCATAACAGGTGTGTATGTGTGTGCGTGTGCGTGTGTGCGTGTAATTCTACGTTATGATTTTACAATGTCAGCTGTACAATACTATTATAATCTACGTGATTTATCTGTTTTGATTAAGTTTTACGCCTACTAGCAACTTCAATAAGAACTTTGAACTGTCATGGAAGAATTTCTAATCACAACAAAAAGATCCCACTTTTTAAATATTCTAGTAAATTACACTTGTAAGACGAGCCTTGTTTAGCCCAGTCAGGCACTTATTAAATCAGCAGATTTCGGCTCAAATTGCCTTTGTTCAGTTAACTGCTAGGTGCGTGACTTCATCAAGGAGTTTCAGTACTCGTATGAAGTTTATGTTTCGGCAGAGACTGGGATAATACAACCCTTAGACCTCGATAAGTGGAATAACTAAATACTGGGTATAAATTAAGGAGTGTTTGTTGCGTAGAAAATGAGTAAGGGATGGAAAGAATACTATAGAGGTATTGCAAATAGAATTTATTGTTTTTTAAGAAAATTTAAATACGCAGGGAGTCTTTTATAATTTGCTTATACAGCTATTTTATGAGTCGAGCAAATCGCTCGCCTGATAGCAAAGTATAGGTAGTACTTCAAAAAACTTTTACTTATGTATGGCAAGATCGTCTAAATTTTGAAAATTTTGTATGGTGCAATTTATTTGTTGTCCCTCTTATTCTGATGTTTACGTGTAAGGGCTATGGACTGGAAAGTCCAGGATTTCAATTCAAGGGTGTCAACGCTTTGTGGGATTTTAAAATTGAAATTGGCCAGTGTTGGATCCCTATGATATCAATTGTAACAAAACCATTAACCTTTATGAAAGATGCTCGAAAAAGTATTATGCTGACCCTACATTGGAGTATAATTTTAAAAAGAAGACATAACTGGATACATCTTGATCTTGTATACACTTAGGAAATTCATATTCAAAGCAAGTTCATTTAAGTCATTCATCCTGGCACTCTTAAAGATCCCCAACAGTTGTTCGCCTGACGTCATGACAATATCTATGGGTGTTTATGGCCGACGATGATCACTTACCATCAAGCGTGCTCTCGTTTTCCCCATAATAATTGAAGCTATTTGCGAAATGAAATCCTTTAGTGTGACCTTGGCACAATCACAGATCGATGTCTTAATTTCGGCATTTGGATTACAAGGCACGCTTGGGCTATGAATCATATTATGGCTCGCATTTGTCATACATTGACTTATCTGGCTATAAAACTGAAGGTTTAATAACGAATATTTTCTTCCCTTTTTCCGCCACCGCTGACAAATTAAGTTGACTTGCATAATGTATTGTTACATTAGAGGGTTGTACACTTGAATGGGAATTGAGATTTTACTGTTAAGCAACTAAATATATGAACTGCTCTAAACAAAATAAAAACTACTGATTTTATAGTAGGTTTCATTATTTTATGACTTTCAATATCGACTTTTTGCTTTGTTTAACCAGCGAAACTTTGTCTCGGCTTTGTATCCACAACGTCTAGTTTCCTAGCCGTTTACCAAGCCAAAGCTTCAAGTTGTCTAACATAAAGAATGATTAATGGCATATCACACTAAGTTTAAGATGATTAATAGGAGGATTATTAATCCCAAAAAATGGCTACTAATACTAAGTCTTTGATCGTAATCATTATAAGTTTCAAGATAAAGGAACATTTCCTTATTATAAATCATGAAATGAAATTTCAGTTAACAATGCTAGTGCAAACTTCGCACCTGTATCTTCAGAAGCTGGTCAGCGTGTTACATTATTTCGCTGTCTCGCCTTGCTTGCAACGAAACAGCTAGACGAGATAAACGTTGAAAATTATAGATGTGCGCTCGTTAATATTCCCACAAAAGCCTAGACATTAAAACATCGATTCTATACGTGAACGTACAACGTTCTCCCAAATGAGTTTCGCAAGTTTTATAAGTTGTCCTTCGGATGACTTTTATTCGTCTTTAGTGGTATCGTAATTATGTTTAACGACATCGCTATTACTATTAGAAATTTTGTATTCAGCTGTCATTTCGACGGAATTTCTACGTCGACGCGCCATTTTCGCATTTCGAATTGCTTGTGTTATTACTTTTGCGTTCTGCTTGTACATTTTTGGAGAAATTTTCGTCTAATTGCTTGCTGCAAGGCTTTGGACTCTCGTTTTTAATTGTTCATTTATTACTCATATTGTTGGAGCCTGTAATTTGGGATAGTTATTGTCTTTAAAATTGTTATGCTTTTGGTTATCTTTTGGTTAATGCAGTTTTTGAGATCCTTAATAGTTGTTAATGTATTTAATGACGTTATTAGTGAGTTGCCAATTTTTTTAAACACTTATATCGTTCATCTTTTTTTTTATTTTTTATTTTTATTACTCCCTCGGTGGCGTAGTTGTATCGTAATACAACTATGCTACCGAGTACCGCAGTACTGCAGCCGTACCATAGTACGACTGCAGTACTGCGGTCTCGGGTTCAATTCTTGGGTCGGACAAAGTTATGTTGGATTTTTCTACTCGATATCAGTTTGGTGTTTGGAAATGTGCCCGGTAAGACCCACGTCCAATTATATAGGACCTAGCATAGATACCAAAAGTGGTTGCGATAAACCTCTGCCTACCCCCGAAAAGGGCAAATGCACCATGAACGTTATCTTTTCTTTAGTAATTGAGTCATCACTAAAAAGGTTTCACTTTCATAAGTCATAATAGCACACAAATTATGACACGCCAATCACGAGGTCTAGATTTACTGAGTCATTCCATTAATTCAATCAAATTGTTTCAACACAATACGCCAAATAACTAATAACCTTAATAGCCTAGATCAGCCGTCTGGCCCATAATCTAATATTATTACTGATATAATAAAGCTGAAGTGTATACAGCAGAACAATTAGTCACCTATTACAAACGACGTTGACAAATGACGCTATACTGATATCGTATTTGATGTATCGACAGTCTGTCTTCAAGATTGTGGAACGAGGGATGATGAATTGATTTTGCTAATATGTACAATCGTCTTTTGTTCAGTATTGGCTTAGGATTGCTAAATGTGTTTGTGATGTCATATAAAGAGAGGTCGAAATATCTGTTTGTTTAACAGTATATTAAGACTCCGTTGCGCTTGGTGGTAGGTGTCTGTAGGTTATCTGCGGTGCCAGAAAAATGAATCAAATATTATAATACCCAGTAACTTTGATGACTGCGTTCTAAACCAAAACCAATAAATGAATTCATAACGCCTAATGATAACTGCCTATTTGTATTGTATGTCAGTATAAAACTATTTTGTGAAAAGACCAGTATCAATTGGAAATGTATACCTGTAGGCAACTAGGCTAAGATTATATTTCGTTCTTCACGATGCAGGCTTGCCTAGTGTGAAGATCATAGGATATTAGCATTGTAAGCTTTGTCTTTCGTAAATATATTTTCATTTCATTTCATTTCACTTTTCGCCGTTATTTCATCCCATGATGTGATAGGGGGCGATCCTATCGCCATATCGGGCACAAATTCCAGACTCTGGGCTGATACTGAATAGAAAAACTCAAAACCGCGGATCGAACCTGAGACCTCAGCTTTGCAGTCGTACTGTAATACAACTACGCCACCGAGGCAGTCCGATAAACTTTCAGAATAATAAGATATAGGTACCACCATAATAATACTAGCTTTTAGATAGGCAACCCCCTGACAAGAGCTGCGAAGGCATCTGTCTAGTCACTCTCTTATATCTGAGGATCTGAGCATCAGGGTTGCATCTGGAGCTGATGATCTGCCTCCAACAGTTTCTGCCCAGCGCGTCTCTTACGGCTGTGTAGAAATTTAGAGGACGATGAGTCTTTTATTTGGTCGGTCCATCTTGTACGTGAACGACCGCGCAATCTATCGCCTTCAGTGTTCCCCACCACAATCATTTTTTCTAGATTTTCATCACATCTGCGCTATGCGGAGGCATATGATGTGGCCGTTTATATACAATGTAAGCACTAATATTTTTACGTAAATGTATGGGCTTGTCCCGCACGGCAGAGTATATGCTAAACTTTCACAAAAAAGCATCACTATACTTATGGCTAGCTTAGTGGCAACATACTTCAGCAACTGGGATGTCCTAGATATGAAACCAATTCAAAGAGCATTAAAAATGAATTCAAGTAAGGTAGTTCTATTCCAAAATATGTACATGAATCTTATTAGTTACTATAGAAAAAAAAAATGAAAATTTTACGATTTACATGGCTGTAATTCCTCTTAAAAGCCAAAGCTTTGGGTTTTTACATGTAAAAAGCATTCCACATCCCAAAGGTTTTCTAACCGAAATAAACCAGCAATTAGGCTTAGTAGGTTACGAGAAATATTTAATTTAAGGGTCTGAAGAAATAAGCGCCTACTTATTTAACTGGACCCCATTTAGATGAAAACCATGCTGCCCCTCTATACTAATGACTACAGAATCTGCGAAAAAAAGGAAAATTGCGGAAACGATGTGATTAAAGAAAAAACGTTTTAATCTCTACCAGTAGACCAAGTAAACTGCTCACGTTTACTGGTTTGCGAAATTGTTTTCTGTTTGCGGGTTTATAAGGGACATTTTGGTTTTTAAATGATTTAGATAATTTATTTTTAACTTACGCATCAGTCATTCGATTTCCAGTGAGAAAATCTCCTTGAACAAACTGTTGTAAATTTGGAATGTAACGGAAATGTTTGTATTTGTTTTTAACTTTTATAAAGAAGCAGAGTCTTAGAGTGAGTTCTTTAAAACCAATTTCGACTTAGTCTAATTCCAAGACATTTTGCTTGCGTAGTTGCTTCGAACATCGATAGTATTTTTGGAACGAAACTGAAATATCACGTAGATTTTGGCGTTCTTAAAAAATAATAATAATGTAATGCATCACTAGTCCTACACACAAACTAAAAATAAAAATAGAATGCATCACTGGTCCTACACACAAACTAAACTTAAATTGGAACGAAACTAAAATATCACGTAGATTTTGGCGTTCTTAAAAAAAATAATAAAAATAGAATTCATCACTAGTCCTACACACAAACTAAACTTAAATTTGATTGCTCAAGGCTTCACTCGTTTGAAAGAGTGATTTATGGGATAAAAAATGTCCTTCCCAAACTACCCCCAAATTTCATAGAAAATTGTTTGTTAGTTTTTGAGTTTATCGTGCTCAGACAGACATCCTTGACTTTGTTGTATAAAATGTGAGGATGTAGGGATTGAACAAAAAGACAAAAAATACTAACGAGTTGTGAGATAGTGCTTAAAATGACACGTCGCGGACACGCACGGGTACGTCGGGTCATGATTAAATGAGCCATGAATATTTAATTTCACTAATGAGTTCCTTTGATAGTTATGTACAGTTAGTAGCATAAGTGGGTGACCAAATTCAAAATTTCAAATTGCGTTTTCTTAATGATCTTCTTTTTCTCTTCACAAAAATGATATAAAAAAGATTACTTTACTTCAAACCAACAAAAAAAATGTGTCAGTTTAACTTAACGCGTGTATTGGCGATTTGAAATTTTGTATTTGTCCAGTTACTTAGGCTGCCGACTGTACAAACTGGTTCATTAAAACGGACAATATAAATAAAACCGTCTTGACTTGAAATAAAATGGTAAACAATAGCAATAGTCCTGTAAAAGAGTTTCTATCCCTGGAAAATCCTTTTTCCGTTCATTATCACGTTAAATTTCTTTGTTTTATTCTTCAAATATTTAGAACTTATAATCACAATAGAAGAAACTTTTTGAGTGCGAGATTTAGTTAAATGAGACCTCGATGATTTAGTAATTAGTTCAGGACTTTTTATCGGTGTGGAATTATTTAGCATCCCTCGCTACAAATATACATCTAAAATTTTTGGATGAGTAAGTTACAAAAAAAATTCTGTCAGTTCAGAAATATTTTGCTATTATCATGAGCAAATACGAAATCTAGTAAACATTAAAATAATCTTATTCCTATTATAAATGTGAAAGTTTGCATGGATGTTTGTTACTGAATCACAATAGAGCGGCTGAACGGATCTTGGTGAAGTTTGGCACGGATATCGATTATAGTGTGGAATAGGACATAGGCTACTTTTACCTTAAGGATTTATATAGCAAGACTCGGAACTACTTTTACACGCGGGCGAATGCGTGAGCAAAAGCTGGTATTAGCTATACCTAGTCGAAGAAAGTATGCAATACAAAAATAAAAAGTTTTATAAGCGTAACATTTAAACCTGATAAAAATTTAAGAAAATAATAATTTCAAATATGTTTTAATGTTTGAATTTGCTCCACAATATGGCGCGGCGTTATATTAAACACACATTTTACCAAAATTATATGAGATTTACCAACAAAGTAACCGAGCCCGCGAAAGCAATTCACATTCTCCGAAACTACGATGTTCAAATACCTATTCGTTTTACATAATAGCCTATTTTGTAAAATTAGTATCTCGATTTCGCCTATATTTTAGTCCGATCGCATTGCGAGGTTCATTGATAGGTATATAATTTAACTTTATTTGAGATTTAAGTGCCTTCTCAATATGGGGTTGATGCCACGCAAGCAGGTCGTAAAGTCTTAAAAAAGGTTTAAGACTGTTGTGTCGACCGTACACTGGTATTTCAGTTATTCTTTACCTTCGTAACTTGCTTAACACAAACATGTGGCAGAAGAAGATTTGACTATGCCATTATTGCCAACCACTGATATAGTATATTTTTATATATCAACTTGAATGCTCGTGTTAAATGTAAGCTATTCTTTAAAGCCCCTCGTTGTAGGACAAACCTAGGGCAGCAATCACCTGTGGTGAGATTAATTAACACATACAATGAATACCATAATTTATTAGATCTTGACGTTTTCCATGACCCAGCCACAGCATTCAGTAAAAAACTACTTAAAACCAAACGTAAGCGTAAAACCGCATGTTAGAATGTTAAAATATTAATGTTAAAATATTATTGTATCGACTTTGTTTATTCTGTCTTGACATTTTAAATATTATTCATATATTATCTTAATTTTAAATACCGCAATTTTTTGTCACGGTTATTTCTGTTGTGTATATATGACTATATTGTGATTATATTTTGTGTAATATTGTGTTGTAGCGTCTCCTTCGCTGTATTTATATCATAATTCTTACTCATAATATTATAACAGCTTAAGGTAGTCTGGCATATAAAATTAATGTTTCTATAAATGCTATGCATGTCTATAATTGTTGTAAACGCTAGATTCTTATTCTTAACTATTCTAATGATATTCATGTTTGTGTTTGCAATGTTGATATGCTGAATAATAAATAAATAAATAAATAAATAAAATTATGTCAATACAATTTTTACACCTTGTACTCTTTCTTTTTCACTTGTAATTTCCGTTTTCTTCATAATGCCTTCTATTTGATATGGTCTTTAGTATTATTCGGAGACTTTTTTGTAATTTGTCCTTTTATAAATTGCCAGGATTTTAGGCCGTCAGCGAGATTGTCTTGTAGTGCTATTTAGTATAGACGTTGACTCACATTGACTCTCGTACTCCTATGGTTACCTTAAAACATGACCATCTCATTTAAAGCTACATTTCATCATTTTTATTCACGCCTGAGTCTTGATGCCATTCCTACGTAAAGCATAAGTTAAGTTTTACGCACATTGTTATTTATACTTGAAGACTTTCAAATTATAATATATGTAATTTAACTTGAACAAAAGAAGTATAAATAATAACTTTGAGAAAAGCGAAGTAAGTTTATAAAATTAATGAAGCACTATATTTCAGTAAAATTGATTCAGTGTAGTAAAAGATGAAACATTTTAGTTTTCTTTTTGTATCGGAACGAGCATCTTTCTTTTACTTCGATTTTCGTTACGTTTATCTTGTAATATGTTGTACAATCTAGTAATCGAATTCCAACTCTATTCCTACCTAGTCTGTTCGTATTAAATTCAATAATACAGGGATCTCACAGAAAACGAAAAGAAGTAAGACAACCCGATTGGACTTTAACAAAATTTCCGTATATTCAATTATTTCATCATTATTGTGTAGGTTCCAGAAATTGCGGCCACATTGGCCAGACCGTTTCCGAATACAAATGCATGTGGAATTCTGTTCAGCCCTGGCAACAAAGCGAAACGATTTTTCTTGGGGTTCTTTGTACGTAACCTTATTTCGCCGTTTATTTCCATCCTAGTTCTTTTCGGCGAATTTTCGAGGGAGTTTTGACCTGAATAACAACACTTTTGGTATGAATTTTGTCAGCTGGTATAACGCCAATAGATATGCTTTTTGATCATGGAATATTTCTAGATCATATAAACTATGAATAATTGATCATGATTCTTAGCCCCATGGTTCCTTCCATTACTAGAAATCAACACACATTACGCCTTTATGTCCAAAGGTAGGCAGAGGTATAAGAAGCGCATCCACTTTTAACTATTTGTATAAAAAAAATGACATTGATGTTTCTTTTTCCCTTCCACAAAGGCCCATTATAATTTCCACTAATGTACGCCACAGAGCCAGTCATAAAGATATAGTACAGGTAATAAAAAAAATTATAAAAATTATTGAAAAAATATGTCCGCAAGTTCAAAACCTCTGATTTTACGAAATCCTCATACACAAATCAGAAGTTCGAAACCTCTGATTTGTGTATTTTAAATCAATAATTATCGTTAGTTTTAATGGTGAAAGAAGACATCGTGATCAAACCTAACTACCTGAGAACTTTCCATAAGAATTTCTAGAATGTGTGAAGTCTAGGCTAGTATGACGGACTAAGGCCTAAACACTGTCAGTAGAGGAAGCCCGTACTCAACAGTGGGCTGTATATAATACAGGACTGGTATTACCTTATTATATTTTAATCATAGTGCTGTCTTTGTCAGATTCTAATGTATAACAGTGACAACAGGAGGTTATAAATGTGTTTAGCGCTAAACATATTTTGTAAGTCGTTGTACAAGTCATCCTTTCCTTCTACGATTGTGGTATACAAATTTTCTCATATTCAGCTAATAAGCCGGCCGTTTTTGGTGCGCCTTTGTTTGCGGAAGACTGTTCTCTCTACCATCGGTATTGTTATGTAAATAATTTTAATTTCCTCTAACTGCTGCTGTGAAGATCTTTGTCCTGAATTTCAGTGTTATGGTGGTAATAAATGTTTTGTTTGAATTTATGTTTTAATTTAATAATGTTGCTTCCAAATTTGAACCTTTTTTGTGGTGTTTCGAACTGTTATAAACACCTTATAGCATAAGTCTTTGTTAAGTGGACAATAGCCTAGTTGGGAATGGAACGGTCTGACGAGACAATGTCCGGAGGTTCAAACCCAAGGCACACACCTCTGACTTTTCGAAGTAACGTGTGTATTGTTGATCAATTATCATTCGCTTTAACGGTGAAAAAACATCATGAGGAAATCTACATACCTGAGAATTCTCCATAAGAATCTCGAGGGTATGTGAAGTGTGCCAACCCGCACTAGGTCAGCGTGGTGGACTAAGGTCTAAGGCCTAACCCGTCTCAGTAGTAGAGGAAGCCCGAGCTCAGCAGTGAGCAGTATATAATACAGGGCTGATTGCAGTGCAATATAAGTCTTTGTAATAGTTTTAGATTAGTATTTACTGGGTAGGGCTACATAATACTAACGCACTCGCTATTACTACTCTCATCAAGTGAAATCGGTACTGCCATGCCTTTGATAATAACGAGCAACAAAGTGCTGCGAATCTAACGCTTAATATCACTAAGGGCTGATTTCAACGCTTGCTTATAAACGCTATTCGCCACATAAATGTATTAGCCAATCAAACACAAATCGTCGGGATATTGCAATATCGTGTAAGTGAAAAAAATATAGTAGGTATTATCCTACTAATATTATAAAGGCGAAAGTTTGTAAGAATGTATGGATGTTTGGATGTTTGGATGTATGGATGTAAGGATGTTTGTTCCTCTTTCACGCAAAAACTACTGAACGGATTTCGATGAAATGTGGCACACGGGTAGATCATGTCCTGGATTAACACATAGGCTACTTTTTATCCCGGGAAAATATAAACCGGGACTTTTATCCCGGAAAAACTTTTTAATGCGGGCGGAGCCGCGGGCAAAAGCTAGTCAATCATAAGTTTAGTGCCTTAAGAATCAATATTAATTAAGGTGTTTTTGTCACTTACGCGGTATTTATCAGTGTTAGTGACGCGGTTTTGCACTATTCCCGACGAATGTACCTAACACTAATCTAGGAGCATAGACACAATAAACAGTTGAAAGTGTGTTCACATACTTTTAAATAAACGACCTTTTTAAATAACCACAACACCCTCTATGTTCTCTCATTTTAATTCTGATACAAAATACTCGTTTATTTTATCAAACTCCTTAAAATTATCTGAATTTCCAGACTGTAATAAATATTCAAGCTAAAGGCTTCGTTTTATGTTTATTGTTATCATTGGGCTAATGTAAATCGATTTTCGGGATATAACATTAAGCCCTTGAAAGGTTATTATTATTACATGTCTGTGTAGAATGCCAAATGTCTATGATAAAAGTGGATCAGTTATTGGTTTGTACCCGATTGCGGCGAAGCGAGGGAGGGTAATGATTTTAACAGCCTAAATATGTAGATAGCGCCGCTCCTAGTTAGAGAACTAATAAGTAGTATAAGTAATAAGAGTATTATATTATGAAGAGATAGTTGTGCTTTAAAGTTTTATTTTTCAAGAATACTTCGATGGCATTTGGATGTTGATGTATTTCACCAACTGGGTCGCCTAATGACGACGCAAAAAAATTTCATGCGTATTCCCTTACATTACTTGTCTTGTATTTACTTTACTTTCTTCGGTGCTACAACACTTTGTGGGTTTTGGCCTTTTCTACAATAGACTCCCATGCGCGACGATCCTTGGCTATCTTATTTTTATAGTATAATGTATAAATATTTTAGCCCCCTTAAGATTTTGTCTAGTCTTTCCCGCTCAGCTGTAATTGCGTCGTAATAAACATGGCTAAATATATTACAGCTAAAAACGTAGAAACGTACAAATTTAATTCCGGAGTTGGTCAAGTTTGTATCAAAATAAGAAATTGCTGTCAAGTTTTGTACCGTTTAAGCTTAGATATGGACATGTTTCTATTATTCGACTTGAAAAGTACTTCAAGCTTTTTGAAGTTATTATTAAACACTTGGTTTTACTCACGGCTCCGCTCGGATTTTTTGTTTTTCCGGAATAAAAATCCCGCTATATATTTTCGGGGGAAAAATTCCAAGATTATAAACAATCTCGATACCGAATTTCATCAGCATCGATTCAGTAGTTCCGGAGATCACTTCATTCAAACAAACTTTACCTCCTTACAGGAATAATGAAGATCAATTTCCAGTAATGAAAGTTTATGGAGAAGGCAATGTTTGTTTAACGACCCAATTATGGTGATACAGACCGTGGCAGAGTAAGCTAACAGTAACAAAACGCCTACGGCAAAATATCGTGCACATACTGCATCAATTTTCTATTGTTTCTGTAGCTAATAGAATGTGGAAAAAAAACACGATGCGTCTACGCTTCATTTTATTGTTATTGGTTGAGAGACTGACGTATCGGTTTCTCGATCAATCACTAACATCAAAATACCGATACGTGCAAACACGATTCGTCTCCGCTTCGTTTTATTGTGATTGGTTGAGAGATTGTCGTATAAGTCTCTCGATCAATCACTAACATCAAAATACCGATACGTCAGTCTCTCAACCAATCACAATAAAACGAAGCGGAGACTCATCGTGTTTCTTTTTCACATTCTAAGCCCACAGCTCCGAAACGCTAATGCTAATGTCAAAACACGACGAGGAGCGTAACAACGTAATTTCCGCATGTGCTTATAGCGGGGAAAGTATAGAAAATCATAGAGAAATAGAAAATTGGATCGACGTTATCGTACGAACATTTATCCCTGCTCAGACAGACATTCTAATTTCCGTGCGTTACATCTTTTAACATTATGTTCGTTATCCCTTTATGGGTGACGGGTGGTTTATAAGGGATCTCTCGCATGGATTGTCTTGAATTGGTAATGAAGGTAAAGGGTTAGATTACTATGCGCCGATGATACTTTCAGACAGCAGGCCATTTGACCGAAAAACCGCCGCGCAATTTTTACGTACAATTCACACCGAAATATAGGTGGCGTAAATTACGCTGGAAAAAATAGCTATAAATAAAGAGACCTACTGAAGTACTTACGTGCAATTTTAAAACAATTAACTCATAGCGAGATTAGTTGGGTATAGATATATCTCCAGGTTTTATCAAGTTACTTCATTCCTATATTATGATTTTTATACGTGTTAATGGCCATGTAGTGCCTGGATAATGTTTTTAAATTTTTATAAAAACATTGAAAAATAAACTGTCAAAAGCATGATTTGAACCCACGACTTCCAGCGTACCGTGCCGGTGCTCTGCCAATTGAGATATTTCGACCCTACTCTCAGCTGTCCAATTTCAAGTTCCCTATTTGATCTCTTAAAGGAGATGACTAGCGACATCTGTTAGCAATTACTACAATTACTAACTCAGCGTTACTCCTTCACAAGGGTACTTTCACTGAAACGAAGTCACTAAACTTTTTTATAATACTATACTATGATTTTTATACATCTTAATGGCCATGTAGTGCCTAGATAATGTTTTCATATTTTTATAGAAACATAACTTTAAGAGATCGAATACGGAACTTGAAATTGGATAGCCGAGATTAGGGTCGAAATAGCTCAATTGGCAGAGCACCGGCAGGGTATGCTGGAGGTCGTTGGTTCAAATCCTGCTTTCGACTGTTTTTCAATGTTCCTATAAAAATATAAAAACCTACTTCATTATTACAGTAAAACCAAAGGAAGTGATGTGGGGCGGGGGTGCGCAGTGCGTGCACGCCTCGCTCCCGCGCGGCGCCCGCGCGACTCCTGCACCAACCCTAAGCGGAGCCATCGCCAGCCGCCGCCCGCCCAGGTACACCCCAAGACTTAGTTTTTTCTATTAATAAAGGAGGAGACAAAGAAACCGCTTGCTTGATGCTAAGACACCATACAAAACTTTAAATACAAAGTACTCCGTCATATCTTGCATTCGACCTTAGGATGACATTGTCACTCTCATACTGAGCTTGTAGTTGGTTGCCTGCAATTTTCAAAATTGACCTACTATAATAGATTATAATTATTACAACGATAACAAAAAGACAATCATGCGGCTGTAATTAATAATAAATATCTATAGATAATGACGTTACAAGGCACAGAGAAGAGAGCCAAAACTATTCGGAACAAGCCTAATTGAGTTTGAATTCACTTAGCGTGGTAGCGCGCGACACTAATGTACCTAAGTAAAATTTGTGCAGGAGAAATTGTTCAACCTTTACATGGAAAGATGCATCGCACAATATTGAGTTATTTTATGCTGTTTATATATGACGAATATTAAAAAGTGAGTTTGTGAAGCTGTTTGAATATCAGAAGACAAAGCAATCTAAATAATGTATAGTGTAGGTACGAAATACTGCGTCACACGGTACACATAATCTCGGTATATTTAATGTCAGGCAATAGATAGCTTACTATCTAGTAAGTACTTAATAACTAATGGCTCGGATACCGAACTCTATCGTATACAAGCCCGACTATATGGGCTAAGGAATCGTGAAGGATCCATATAATACTTTTGCGCGCCTACCTCTCTTCGTATATTTTTTCAATAGTTGCAATCATATTAATGGCAGAATATTCAATCGGCTTGCCAATTGAAATTTTCATTACTAGTCAAGTATCATTGTTTTATTTATTTCTTCTATTTTCTACCAGACCAGCAACTTACTTGTTTCGTCATTTAGTAATATAAAAAATATATATATCTAGTTATTTAAATAAATAAGAACACAAGACCTCGCTAAATAAAGCGTCTGAAAAGTTTCCTAAAACATTACTAATTGATTCAATTCCGTAAAAGAAAGCACTATTTTCCTACCTTGTTTACTTTTTTACGTAAAGCGGTTTTCACTTTGATTCTAATGCATGAAGTTACCGCTCCCTGATACCCCTAAAACACCGTGATTTATGATAGGACCTCATAAAATATACAACACGAAATACTTTTTACGACATATTTATTCAAATAACATACCTTTTTGCCGTTTTGGCTCAAGTTTTTTTGTTAATCTTGTGTGGGTGATAAATACATTTTATGGGACTGTAGGCGTCCCAATGTTGGGCACAGATTTATCTAAATTTACCCATCAAGTTCGAAGAGGGTTTGATCTAGAACCCAGTATACCAATTGTATCCTAGTATGATCAGTGTTATGTTGTATCATGGCTGAACTTATTCTATTCTTGAAAACATTCTAATTACTTTCATAATTTTAATCACTCAATAAATCTATTTACAGGCCAACTCCCCCCTCACCAACACTAGTAGCCCAGATCGACTCATCAGTCGCCTGCCTCTGGCTCCTGACTCCGCTGTCCGCTGGCACCGCGGTGGTCGCAGTCCTCGTCGCCGTCTCCACCAACAACTGGCTTCACACTGAAGAGAACATGCTCAATCCGGCTTTCAACGGCACGGGAAAGTATGGACTGGTCGCGAAGCAAACTGTATCTGGGTTATGGAGGATATGTCATACGGATCGTGAGTATCTTCATGAAGGTCTATATCACTTCTGAATTTAAGTATTATTTCCTTTTTTCTGGTCAAGTAGGTATTCATAGGCTGTGGGTTTATATTATATTATGTAATCTTTTTAGTAAGAGATCGTGCTTGGAATTGAAAAACTGAATTGCCAAGTAGCCATTGGTTTGAATCCCAACGCATTTTAGATGCATTCATAGATATTGAAACCGAATTAATTTTCGAATTTTACTTGCTACTATTATATGGAGACATAGCTAAACCTAATGGCAAAACCACCAAGGGAATTCACGCACAAAATCGACACCTAGTTTCCATTATAAGACAACTCGAAACGCAAACCAACGTGTGGAACATGATATCTACTACACGTTCACAATAGCCTCAGTCGAAACTTCCGCGCTCGCGACAATGCGTCAGCGTTTCCGCCGTGGGAAGCGCATTGTGCGCCTGTCCGGCCCACTTCCATCCCATTTACCGAGTCCACTGCCGTCCGTTACTAGTCCATTTCCTTCATTAAATATGCTTTTGTTTTGCGTTGTCAAAGTCTTTGTTGAACGTGAAACCTTTTTAACCGACTTCAAAATTGAGGTTCTACATTCGACCCGTATGTGTGTAAGTTTGTTTGACCGTGATTGTCTCAAAAACTAATGATCCGATTTGGATGGGGTTTTCGTTATTCAAATGTATATATTTTAGGGAAGTTTTGGTACAAAAAATTATTTAATTCTTTTTGGTTTTGGTGCTTATTCTGTCTTTTGTGTGATGTAGTTGGTCTGGCTTTTACGGTTTACTTATAATGCAGGGAATTTGACTTAATATTTACTCCTTGTCTTTACCGTTTTCTACACATACGAGTAAATCATGTTTGAGTTTAAGATCTCAGTATTATGCTAAATGGGACTATGGAGTCACCTGCTATTATGAGACTAAACAAGATCTATTTAATAATTCTTCACTGAAGTACTCACAGATAAAGCCTAGCGCAAACCAGCTTAGAAGCACAAAACTTTCCTTTCATAATTTAGTTGAGAACTACTATTAAATATCGAAAATTTTTGAATGATTAATTCTGCCAATATTTTTATAAGCATTGATTAGTAAATAGTTTAAATATTATTATCTATCGTTCGCACTCGTAATAACTCATCACGAAATAATATAAATCGTGGACAACGCTGTGGGTTGCTCATTTGTAGAACTATACGAAATATTAATTTGTAATGGCAATGTGTAAGTGTTCGATGAATCCATAAATAAATAGAGAACTATAGAAATTTTTGAAGAAACCCCGTACAGGTTAAATTTAAACGGGCATACGGATCGTATGTTAATAAAATTGTTATTTCTTTGTGTTTCAGCTGGCGGCACGGTATTCCGATGTCTGGACATCCCTTACTTCCCATTGTCACAGTATGCGCCGGATCCCAGCGACTCGACGAACGCTATACCATGTGAGTGAAAATTGTGTCGAGTAAAGTCTGAATGTCAGTAGTAACAAGCTGTGTGCAGGTAGGAAATTGTAGTTGCCATGCCTCCTCTTTTCATTCTACATACATATACATACATATACGCTCACGCCTGTTATCCTCGAAGGGGTAGGCAGAGGCGCAACTAGTGCACCCACTTTTCGCCATTATTCCGTCCCATGATGTGATAGGGGGCGAGCCTATCGCCATATCGGGCACAAATTCCAGACTCCGAGCTGATACTGAATAGAAAAACTCAATATCACTTTGCCCGACCCGGGGATCGAACCCGAGACCTCAGCTTTGCAGTCGTACTGTAATACAACTACGCCACCGAGGCAGTCAGTCAGGCAGTCTTTTCATTCTGTCTGTGTCAATGTCGTAAGATAGGTAAACATTAATTTTGATATAGCATCATTGATGTATTAAAAACCCTTTTAATACATCAATGTATAGCACACTGTTTCTTTTGCATTGGCGCCCACTTTAGAGAAGCTAGACAGCTTTCTTCTTCTTTGACTACTGGCGACGAGCTTGATATAGATAGCTTTAATTTCAAACTTAGATAAATTATGATGACTAAAAAAATGAGGCCGGTTACCCATTTCATATGTTAATAAATTATGATGAGAACTAAACATAATGTTATGTCGTCAGATACCCAATGGCCATAAAAGTAGCCCATTAATATGATATTAATAAGTATTGACTGCCTAGGTGGCGTAGTTGTATTAAGGTACGACTACAATGCTGAGGTCTCGGGTTCGATTCCCGGGTCCGGCAAAGTGATATTGAGTTTTTCTATTCAGTATCAGCTCGGAGTCGAGAATTTGTGCCCGATATGGCGATAGGCTCGCCCCCTATCACATCATGGGACGGAATAACGGCGAAAAGTGGGTGCACTAGTTGCGCCTCTGCCTACCCCTTCGGGGATAACAGGCGTGAGTGTATGTGTGTGTGTGTAATAAGTATGCATAAAACCATCTAATACTAATAAATACCAGCCACCTTAGATAAATAACAAAGAGAAGCCAAATTAAACCAGATACTCGGCTTATTTAAGTATATCTACGCTACGTAGTCCTTGAAGCTTGAATTGTAGCCACCATAGCGCAGCGGGCGATTAGCCAGCTGTGAAATGAGAATTCTTGGGTTCAACCTCAGCTCTGTATATAATATTAAGTCACCCGTAGTTTCTCAACTTCCCACTGCGATATCAAAACTATGTAAGATAGCTGGATATTGTCACCAAATATTGTCTTTTTTTATTTCATTGAATGACGAGACGAGCATGTCGTTCGCCTGATAGTAAGCGATACGACCACCCATAAACAGTAGAAACACCATGCAGCACCTTGGGTTACAAAGCACTGTGTGGCATTCCACTGCGCTCGTCATCCTGAGACATAAGATGTTAAGTCTCATTATGTCCTGTAGTTACAGTGGCTGTGCGTGCAAACTGCTGCTTGGCGGTAGAAATTGATATTGTGGTGGTACCCGGCCGCCGTGGCCGGCCGCGTTCCGTATTAACCGATCCAGAGAACGAAATCACTTTGGCCATCCGCCGTAAGAACGAGTTCTTGAAACTCCAACACACGGTTGCCATCAGCATGATCACTTAATTCAAAGGGTTGCGAGCGCCTTCTGCGTTCACCCTAAAGACCGGTGTGGCCAGAAAAGCCGACTCGCGTTAGGCTACTGGCAGAAGGGCCATAAAAAAAGGGTGGTACCCACCCAGACGGACTCTTACATATTAGAGACCAACCACCAGTCTAAAATATTTATTTATAACTAGGCGTTGCTCGCGGCTTTGCTCGAGGTTAAAGTCTTTCCCGCTACAAAATTCTTTAAAACGCAGTACAAAGTCAGCCGAAGAACCGTATTTAAAATATTAATTATTTCCTATGAAAACAAATTACAAGAATAAAAATCTTATGTGTTAACCCATGATATGGTCTACCCGTGTGCTCAAATTTCATCCAAATCCGCTCAGTACTTTGCGTTTACTCCGAACAAACATACAAACATCCAAACATTTTCACAATCTTTCGCATTTATATTAGTAAGAGTAAGATTTCAATCGGCACCAAACAAAATCACTCCAGTCCGATCTTGGACCCGCAGGATAAGCTATGTAGTAAGTTGTCTGTGTATATTTATGAGGTAAAATACCTACATACATTATTTATACATTATTTTTAATAACTCTGCCTCGGTGGCGAAGTTGTACTACAGTACGACTGCAAAACTGAGGTGTCGGGTTCGATCCCCGGGTCGGGCAAAGTGATATTGAGTTTTTCTATTCAGTATCAGCCCGGAGACTGGAATTTGTGCCCGATATGGCGATAGGCTCGCCCCCTATCACATCATGGGACGGAATAACGGCGAAAAGTGGGTGCACTAGTTGCGCCTCTGCCTACCCCTTCGGGGATAACAGGCGTGAGTGTATATGTATGTATATGTATGTATTTTTAATAAAAGTTATTCTTTTTTATCACCTCTTTTCTGCCAGTCCGAGCTTGGCTTTTTTATTTATTTTTCATTAATTGTGCTGGCTATAAAAATGTCTGTAGTTATATAAGTGACTATTGGTAATAATTATTATTATAATTAAATTATCTTGACTTGTCAGAAGTGCAACTATGTTCGCCTACGTGATTAGTAGAGTATTTTATTTATTTTACCGCCAATTTCTCATGCACTATGCTTCACTTCAGATGTGGTGACGCGGTCGGCAGCTCCGCTCCTGCTCGCTGTGTTCACGCAGGCAGTGGGCGCGCTTTGCTGCGTACTCGGACACTGTGTGAAAGGGCGACGACTTTGCACCTTCATAGCTGGAGTTATGTTTATTATATCTGGTAAGATCTATGGTCAATGCTTTTTTACTACATAGTATAAAACAAAGTCGCTTCCCGCTGTCTGTATGTCTCTAGGTATGCTTAGATCCTTAAAACTACGCAACGGATTTTTATGCGTTTTTTTTTATAGATAGTGTGATTCAAGAGGAAGGTTTATTCGCATAATGTAATATAAAATTAATAACGTAAAAATCCAATTCAAAATCCTATTAGAACCATTTTTGACTTTTACGCGGACGAAGACGCGGGCAAAAGCTAATAAGAGATAAAAAAAGTCTTCCTAGTGGCATACGCCACGAGTGTTCATGAATGGAATACACATTATTATTGCGTTTTAGTTGAAACATTTTACGCAGTTCTCTTTTTAGAGCTTAACACATTTCTTCGTCTCTTAAGAGAACACGGATATACGTGGAAATAAAGAACCTACTATCTTCGAACAATTAAAAAAGTCAAGTTTTCAATTCCAGGTCTGATCATGCTGACCGGAATAGTCATGTACATATCGGTATTCAAATCGCAAGTCGGCCATAAGTTACGCTACATGACTTACTTCGACACGCCCAGGATGTCATACAGCTACGGCTACTCCTTTGGTCTGTACATCAGCGGGTTTATAGCTGCAGAGCTGGCTGGGACCTCGGCAATATTCCTCTTCCTACAGTGGTACCAAAAAGACTGGGTTACAGAGCTAACAGAGAAAGCGAAAGCTGATTGCCGAGCGTGGGACAGAGAGTACGCGTTCTCAGAATTCAGAGAACGAGATTCAACACTACTAGAAAGACGGATGATGAAGAGGGACACGTACCCGCCAACAGGCTCGTCGACGGCGACGCCCCACGAGCGACGCCGTTTCGTTTTCGACGGCGACGAGCTCCCACATTGTTCCATACATAAGAATAGGAGAATTAACTTAAGTTCAGCTTCGTTGAAGGACCTGTCTTCGTCAACGTTGTACGGGTTCCCGGCGGCACCGAGGCCCACGGCCTGCGACAACTACTTCGAGGAGTTCAAAGAGGTGCCTCAAAGTGCGAATACGCTTAGCGGTCTCAGAAGCGCTTCGATATTCCAGTCGCAGGCGTCGGTAGCGAGTGGAAGGTTCCTGGATACGTCAGCGGTGGAACCGCCGCCGTCTCGGGAGGAGGAGCTGGTGACCTTCGGCGCTGGTGCCAGGGGAGGAGGTAACGATGACCACCACCCCACGCGCCACGACCGCGGCGTAGGCACGGACCCCTACCGTAGGACGACACCCGTTTGATCCATTGTTCCCAACCATACCATTAAGCATATCGAGAAGTGATAAGTATGATTGTAATTCGTGTGTTATCCAATATATCGGATGTATGTAGCGGTACGGACGGTCAAGTGTCTTTCGAATTTACGAACTTAACATGTGACTTGTGTTGATAATTTTTGATTGTTACGATTCCTTAAAATAAACACTGCCATTTGTCTACTTTTTTCTTATTGGAATTGTTGTTCATGTTTCAACGTTTTGTTGAAAATGAACGGGTTTGGTTCATTGGTCTACAAGCGGGACAATAATTTTTAAGTATTTTCGGTAGATGTCGCTAGCTTTTGCAACTTAATGATGTCGGTCAAGTCTTTAATTTCTTTTGGAGATGAGATCTGCTATATTAAATATTTTATAGGTAATATTAAAATACACCGTAAATTATCATTCGATATAATAAATTAGTGGCAGATCAATAATTCCTTCAGATATATCTGTCTACTGTCTATTTAGTAACTATGAAAGAGATCACTTTATATAAGTATAATTTTTTTTATAAAATTTGACCACCACTATCTGCCCTTTAAACGTGATAAGGCATGCTACTACATTTTTTTTATTATCATCATAGTAAAACGAGTGAAATTTTCTTACATCCTTTTTAGTTCACAATTTAGAATTCGAAACTTGAATAAAACTAAATACATGACCATCGTGAGTTGTGAATAGTAAAACAATTTCTTGGTTCGATTATAAATATTAATGCAATATGCAAGAAAATAATAGCGATATAGGTGTAAAAGAAGATGACAATAATAATCTTCCAAGCGCACCGTAAGTATACGTTTTAACATTGTATAATATTTGTTCTATAATCTAATTTTTAAAAACAAATTAATAGGGTCATAAGTTTCTTAATTCAAAGCATCATAGAAATTACCCCCTTTTTTATTTTGATTGAGTATACAAAGATGCAACTAGGCTTTCCAATGCTTTTACTCTGTTTTTAGAGCTGATTATTGCCAGAGCCATGTTTGAGAACAGTGGCAAACAATATTTAAAACGTTAGAATAAATTTAATACATAGATGCGTGTTTGCTAAAGTTATACTTATCAACGTCCGATATTTCAAATGTCAAAGTACCGCAGTACTTAATAGTGTTAAATTAATATCTCCAGGGGAGATGATACACCGATAAAAGTAAAGGATAGATTCAGATATTTCTTCAAAACATCATGGCGCGGTATAGTGTGCGTGATAACTCCTATAATATTTATACCATTGTTGACGCCGTTTCCACCAGAGGTAAGTCCTGCATTAGTAGCTCACTAATTACTAAACACATCATGCCTTTTACCACGAAGGAGTATGCAAAGATGCTACCCGGGCACCCACATTTTATCCCGTGATGTTAAGGAGCGAGTTTATCGCCATATCCAGCACAATTTACAGATTCCGGGTTCATATTGAGCAGAATAAATCACGTGAACATCAAAGTTTTTATACTACTAAATGATGAGACGAGCATACCACTCAAATGCACTTTCTTATGTTATGTGTAATGACTGTCAATAAATATAATACTCAAAACTTTGAGGTAAGAATATATGACTGAGCTGCAGTTCATACCATGACACATTTGGTATTAAGTTTTATATTATTGTTTCTTTTAGAAATACCAATGGTGTGCCTACACTCTAATGTTGATGGCAATATACTGGGTAACAGAATGCATTCCGCTGGCCATCACTTCGTTCTTGCCTATTATGATATTCCCTCTAACTGGAGTTATGAATACGTCTGCTACTTGCCGATGCTATATGAACGTAAGAACTACTTATAATGACCGTAAATTCATTTTTCATAGCAGAAGATAAACGAGTAGATTTTCTGGTTAACACTCACGCCTGTTATCCCCGAAGGGGTAGGCAGAGGCGCAACTAGGGCACCCACTTTTCGCCGTCATTCCGTCCCATGATGTGATAGGGGGCGAGCCTATCGCCATATCGGGCACAAATTCCAGACTCCGGGCTGATATTAAATAGAAAAACTCAATATCACTTTGCCCGACCCGGGATCGAACCCGAGACCTCAGCTTTGCAGTCGTACTGTAATACAACTACGCCACCGAGGCAGTCAGTTCTGGTTAAGTAATTATTATATACATGGAAAAAACACTGACGAATTGTAAGTGCGTCGCCGAACAATTGAGGAAAAATTGGGCCATAAAGGGAGGAAAATTCATGGTATCTGCAAAGAAATGAGGATTATAAAAGCAGAATGTGAAGAGTTGATCTGGATTATGACTGTCGCCTGATGGTAAACTACATCATTGCCTATAAATATTTGGTTTTTATTAAGTACCACTCAGAATTCTGACTAACGAAGACTTCGTGGCTATATTTTTTCTTTGTCACTCAGTGATGAGGTAAGTTTAGTATCAAATAGGCCGATAAAAATATTCCATTTTAGTACTTGAAAGCAATAAAACCTTTTGTAACCAATTTAGTAGAAAACAGTGCAGTCTTACTACAGTCTTACCTTATAGGTACCCAAACTCTCTTCGTAAAGTACTTTGTAACACTTTTTAGGACACTATCATTATGTTCGTCGGAAGCATGGTCCTTGCTTACGCTGTAGAGCAATCTGGTCTCCACAAGAGATTAGCCTTGTCTGCCATACGAAATATCGGCTACTCACATTACAGGTAACTTTGGAAATCTACTATGATAGCCTGGTTTTTATAGTTACAAAAGCAACCACCGTCTACTTTATCCTAATCAATTGAATGATAAGGCTCGAGCATTCAGGCAATCCAAAAACGCCAATTCAGGCAAATTGAAAACCACCCACATATGGGAATTTGTTCGTTCTGCAAGGATGCAAAAGTGATTCTTTGATAGCAGAATAGGATTATACCAGTACCAAGATGAGGTTTTGTTATTTTTACTGACCTAAAACATTTTTAATGTCTATGATTTGAATTACTAAAACGTAGACCCTTATCCTATGAAATGCAAATCTTGCAGAGGAAAACTGTTAGGTCACAAAGTAATAAATTCTGAAGGTTTTATAGAACTTCTTGAATTATTGTAAACCAAATATTTGAACTTAAATTTGTTAATCATCGTCTTTGTTGTGTTGCCAATAGGATCCTGTTTGCAATGTCGTTTACAACGATGTTCGTGTCCATGTGGATTACTAACACCGCAGCAACCACTATGATGGTGCCTATTAACTTTGCCTTATTGAAGGTATTTGAAGATGTAAGTATGTTCACACTATTATCCGGGATCAAAAGGAGAAAATTTTTAAGAAGGTAGTTAGACGAAGCTCAAGTGCTCCAACGATTTACCAAGACTGATCTTATTACCATATTGAGCACAAAAATTGCTCCTATCATTTATAGAGAGCCAAAATATGACCATACATGACCAAATTGAAGATGTAACTGTCTCATAGATTTCTACTTATCTCAAATGTAATCCTGAAAACAAAGCACCTAAAATTTTAAAGAGCAGTAAATTTCTCTATTTTTTTTTAAATCGCCTTTCTTCGTAGTTCCTCAATATTTTCTACTTCACTTGGTCACGACATAATGTAGAGTGAGACTACTGCACTTCAAGTCTTCCTATATTATCATGCCGATTTGGAGTCTTAAGTCCGTTGCGTTGACGGGATTCTCCCGCTTCGAGGAATTCACTTATAATAGATAATTTAATTTCTTTACGAGATATACAAACCACCTCAAGCATTCTTGAAATTTATTTATCACACCGTGAATGTCCAAATGTATTATTTCCAGCAAAATTTACTTTCAATTTACGAATTGGATGCGAGCGGTGACCGCGTCGCTACTGACATCACAACATGTTATTTTTGCACGGCTACGTTTTCAGCAACTATAGGTTCGTAAAAAATATCTATATCATACATACATACATATACACTCACGCCTGTTATCCCCGAAGGGGTAGGCAGAGGCGCAACTAGTGCACCAACTTTTCGCCATTATTCCGTCCCATGATGTGATAGGGGGCGAGCCTATCGCCATATCGGGCACAAATTCCAGACTCCGAGCTGATACTGAATAAAAAAACTCAATATCACTTTGCCCGACCCGGGGATCGAACCCGAGACCTCAGCTTTGCAGTCGTACTGTAATACAACTACGCCACCGAGGCAGTCTATATATTATAAGAGAAATATCTATATATTAATTAATAAGTGGGAAAAAAACCTTGTAGCCCTTTTTAACCCTAGAAGGGACGGATCACTTCATGGTGCGAAGGAAATATCACTTGCCCGTTTGCGGGACCGATTTCGGATAGAAAGTGTTTCATGGTAGGAATTAAACGAAATTTCGTAAAGTCGGTTCATGGTAGACTTCCTGTATTATACACATTATGCGCACGGAGAAATGTGAGGTTTGCCATAAATAGAGAAGGAGTGCAAAAAACACAAAATGTATGAATTGGGGTCGAAATTAGACCAATACTTTATTGTTATTTAGTAACTGGTTATGCCAAGAATATATGCCGGGAATTTTAACTCTATAGAGAAAACTGTAGCTGTATTATGAGATTCCTATAGCACAAACCAGATATTTATATAACACGACATTGGCAAACAAGTGACTGATTTACTGGATTAGACGGTGATGATACTTTTGACTAAACACAAATTGTTTATTACAGGTGGTATCGGAACTTTGGTTGGTACTGCAACAAATTTGGTGTTCAAAGGACTTTTTGCTAAGTAGGTATTACGTATTTATAAAATAAAATTGAGATGGAAAAGCATCGTTTCTTATGACATAAATGATTTTAACGAAATGAGTGGTTACTAATCTTTATACAAATAAATACAATTGCCAGAATTGATAATGACTGATTGTTAAATAGCTCCATGTGTTCTCTTCGCTTTTTATTTCCTTTTGTGTTAGTTAACATTAGAACTCTGCCCATGATCCTTCAGGCCAGTGAAATATAATTTTGTATATTGTAACTAATATATATTTAATATGTTATTTATATTGTATTTTTTTTCAGAGCGTATCCTGCTGCCCCGGAATACTTATCGTTCCCAAATTTCTCAATATTTGCGATCCCATACATGATTGCAATGGAACTTATAATGTATTTATTGATGCTAGTGACATATTTAGGATTTTTAAGGTTTGTCTAAAAATATTTATAATCTAGCCGTTGAAAAAAGTACTAGAAGAGTCGAGCATCATTGCCAACCTTCGAAAGGAAAGGAGAAATGAAGGTTCATGGTATGGGGATGACTGTAGCCGTCTGTACATAACCTATAGTTCAAAATCTACAATGCAGAGGGTAAATAATTATACGTTAAAGGAGAAACAGCGTGATCGATATATGCGCGAAAATTGCACACAAGAAGCAAACAGTGTGAATTCAATTTATTAAAAACAATATATTTATTTCAGGCCAAAAAGTAAAGCAGCAATCAAATCGAAGTTGTCACCGGAAGGTATAGAAGCTGCCAAAAGTGCTGTAGATGGGGAGTGGGAGAAATTAGGCAGAATAACATTTTGGGAGATCGTAAGTAAATGAGGAATAATAAATTATAATTTTGTTAATCAATTTTTTTGTTTCGCATAAGTAAACGAATAAATTGAAGACGAATGCATATGGGTGAATATACAAAAATTGGGTAACTCAATGTCATCAGCAAAATATATACAAAGTCTTATTATATTTTATTCAAATAACAATTTATTTTAAAACAATGAAAAGTCATTTAATTGGTCACCCAATTTCACTTCTTCATTTTAAATAAAAGTTAATAAAAAAACAAAATAAATACTTAAAACGTCAGTCCTTTGGCATGTCACAATCCCGAAAACCAACAATCGAGTGACTATCCGTTTAACATTATCATTGATTTAAGAAAACTTTCTAATTTACTACAATCTATGATATACATAGTATCATATACTACAACTTTCATAATGCAATGTTCTCCATTTTATTTAAAAAAAAAAATAAGAAACTTTGTGTTTAGTTTCATACATCAGTACGTTGTGTGTTCTTTAAATTTAAAATTTGCGACAAATATCACTGAGTCAAGGTCAAATCCCTGTTTAAGTTTTAATGTTGGTAATGAAGTTAGTTGCGGACCGCACAATTCGACGGCTGCCATAACTGTGTTTGTCGTCTATACACGTGCTAAGCCAGTCAAAATTTCAGTCCTGTGGTAAGTCGTTATTTTCTTTTTAATCTGAAGTTTATTTTCATTTATACATAGATAACTATGACTTGTTAAAATGTAGTTTGTTGATATTCGAAATTACCAAAAAAACCATTAGTTTTGATTATAACCTCAAATTATGTCTTTTTCGTCAGTCCGTTGGCGTCAGTCTTTTGTCAGGTATCGCGCCAGAGGACTGACGTATCTCCATAGTACTGATGTTTTTTTGTTTTGGAGCACTTTTATCTTAATTACTACCGTGTATAAGCATTTTTATTTTATAGTTCAGTTTAAAAAATCATGCGGCACGCCAAAAGTAATTTGACTAGGGAAGAAACATAAAAAAAAAGAGCGAAGCCGATAATGCTCGCTGAAAGGGGACAGTGGCTCTCTAGGAAACGACTCGACCGATGAACTAGCCAAAAGGGGGTCAAACCAGGTGGTATTCGGACCCATCCCAATTATACCACTACCTTTTTAACAGCTAAGATCACGGCTGCGACGCAGAACACAAGAACAACGCGCGGATCAATGGACAAGCACTAGTGCATGTAGACAGTCCCGGGAAACAGTGCCAAACCCGGACCGACGTCTGACGAGACGTCTCCTGTCTCTGGACAGGGCCTTTCTACGCACAATGGTGGTTACGATCAACGGACACTGCTCGTTAAACAAACATTTTTAGGTATCACCGATAGCCCCCTCTGTAGGAGATATCTGGAAACCCACGTTATTCTGGAATGCGAAGGAATAGCTGCACAACGGGCTGATATCCTCGGCACTCCGGGGTCACTCCGAGAAGCCTGTGAAGGAACCAGGAAGAACCTGCGCTTCTGGAAGGAGCTGAGCTGGCTAGATTTCTAGCTGGCACATCACGCACAACGGCCTGACTCTCTACGGGCTATGTGTGGAAAAAGGAGCCCCAGAACAGAACAGAACAGAACAGAACAGAACAGAACAGAACAGAAGGCTCGCTTGGCCAGAATTAAAAGTGAACCCATTAAATTAGCGGAATACAAAGAAAAACAAAAACTTAAGTACGTAAGGAAAAAAAAGAAAGGATATAGAAAAAAATGTTGAAGACATGACACCACGAGAGCAACAGCAACTAGAAACAAATTGAAAAATTATTCATTAAACTACAGGAAAAAAAACAGCTATTGAAACAAACCACTAATAATTCTACACACCAGAATACTCCCCCACCAACTGACGACGAAATACAAGCCATAATTAATGAAGCAATAGATCTGTTATTAACGAAGACCAAAGAGCAACAGAAGCTAAAATGAGAAGTGAAAGACAGAGAAAATCTAGAAACAGGAAAATAAAAAAGATGTAGGCTATAGTTTCAAAGCTTAAAACTAAACTAAATACTTAGCGTCAAAAATGTAGACATGTCAAAAAACAGCTAAAAATAGTAATAAAATCTGTTGAAAAAACGTCAAAGACCATAATTGAGGACATGAGTGAAGACATAACCAAAAAGAAAGAATTAGTGAAGAAGGCCCTTTTTGGGAAAGTTATTAAAACAAAATTAGAAGAAAACTACGCTAAACCAAAGAGTCATGAAGAAAGAAAAAAATTCAAACAAGTTATATGGAAATGTAGTAGACAAATACAAACTATGGAGGATAAAAAACAAAGCAGTGACCTATAAAGAAATCTTTTTTTATTAAATTTCATTATGATTCTTACGAAATTGCTTATTTTATCAGTACTATGTTAGCATCGTCAGTCCCCTGGCAGTAAAGTTCAGAAAAAATAAAATATCTCACAATCTACTTAAAAAAGTGACTGGCCCAATTTGGAACAATATAATCATTAGATTAGCTATCATATGCACACGAATTTGTAATAATTTGATTTAATAACTATAGTAAACAAAATATCCTCAAGAGTTACCCAACTTTTGTATAATCACCCATATAGAAGTGAGGAATTTACTTAAAATATGTCGAAAGAATATATTTTAAATATTCTAATTTACTGAGGTAATTCAGCACATTAAACTATAGACTTATTATATTGACACGCTGATTGAGTACTCATACTAAAAACTTTTTTCGATCGGCTAAAATTACAATTGTTTCCACCAAAATTCAAGAAGAACACCTCTACACTTCCTAGAACCACAGAGAATACGGTAAATCATAAGTACAGTGCTGCTCAGTGCTTTAACCCGTTGTTGGTGATGTTACTATAGTATATAAGACGTGTCATTTACCAACAGGAGAACGGCTTTTTGATCATATAATTAAGTGGTGCAAAAATTGCGGTAGTCAGAATGTTTAAATACGGTTTCCGTTTCAAATGGTAATAATGTCCATAAAAAGACGTTCATAATACGCAAATGTTTACGTTTCAGATGGTGATCATTCTATTCGGTGGCGCTATAGTGATGTTTTTCTCTCGATCACCGCAAATATTCCCGGGGTGGGGAGACAAAATAGCCGAGCACTTCGATATAAAGCAATCGAAATTGTATGGCTTTATATAAATTTTACCTTATGTCACTAGGTCTTTACTCTCATTACACTATTAGAAAAAAACACATACTTTTAGGACTTTTTTACCTACATTACAGTCCTGTATGATGACTCTTGATATTTCCATGAAAAAACTTAAACATAATTGCAAACGTAAAGTTTTTACTGGTGGTAAGTCTCTCATATGTAAGAGTCCGTTTGGGTGGGTACCACCACAATGTCTATTTCTACCGCCAAGAAGCAGTGTGCAAGCACTGTCGTGTTTCGGTTTGAAGGGTATTGTAGTCAGTGTAACTACAGGACATAATGAGACTTAGCATGTTATGTGTCAGGATGACGAGCGCAGTGTTGTAACTCAAGGTGCTGGATGGTGTTGCTACTGTTTATGGGTGGTCGTATCGCTTACCATCAGGCGAATGGCATGCTCGTCTCGTCATTCATTGCAATAAAAAAAAGTATTTATATACAACAATAAATAATTTATTGGTCACGTTCTTCTGAGGTCTCTACTTCGAATCTTGGGTCGGTCAAAGTAATATTGGGTTTTACATTCTGATTATCATATTCATATTATGGCGATAGGCTCGCCTCTATCATCATAGGTCGAAACATGCCTACATGAAGAAAAGTGGGTGCCCTGGTTGCACTCCTCCGGGGATAAAGGAGTGATGTTTGTTTGCTTCTAACGTAATGACCCCAGCTACTTTCCAATGAAGTATTAACTACTTCGCCAGAATACAGTTTGCTTTTCCATTTTTTGTTATGTTTAAAAGTGAACTAGAGTCGCTTTTATTACAAAACGAAAGCATGTAGAAAAAGTTTTTTGCAATTTCTGACCTTAGAAGTATTCAAACCTCTTCCTATCTCATAGATACTCTTGATCTTAACATCTCCAAAAATGAAGAACAGTCTCATTAGAAAGCTTTCTTGTAACTACAACGGTTAAGGTAGTTACCCTAACTAGTCTAGCTAAAAAAGCCAGCAGTATCCTACTATCCTACTTCCTACTAATATTATAAAGGCGAAAGTTTGTAAGAATGTATGGATGTTTGGATGTTTGGATGTATGGATGTAAGGATGTTTGTTCCTCTTTCACGCAAAAACTACGAAACGGATTTCGATGAAATTTGGCACACGGGTAGATCATGTTCTGGATTAACACATAGGCTACTTTTTATCCCGGGAAAATATAAACCGGGACTTTTATCCCGGAAAAACTTTTTAATGCGGGCGGAGCCGCGGGCAAAATCTAGTAGATTATATTTATCAATAGGACTTTTTCAAAATAATTACAAACTATACAAATATTTAACAGCGTTCAAGATTCAGCAGCTGCTATGTTAGTGGGGTTTTTGATGTTTCTTCTTCCATCACATTTAACCATATTCAACAATTGTAAAGCGAAGAGTAAGTAAAATCTTTACCTATATCATGATATAGAATTTGAAACAATAACACATTTATTACGTTTTTAGAGCGTGATATGATTACAATATTAGTATTATACTTGTTGGCTTCCATAACGGTGAGACTGTTGATTCTTATCGATTACAGGAGTTAAATTGCGAATTTTTGAGCGATTTCTGAATGTTTCCTGGTGCAACAGATAATATAGTAGACCGCTATAAAACACCTCTCGATATCATGTTATTTGAGAGTGGCTTACCCTCGAATATCACAATATTTTTTAGATCCATTATATCCATAGTATTTGATTTTTTCATAATGACGATTACGATATGAACAAAATGTTTATATAATATATATAATAATACCAGCCCTGTATTATTATACTGCCCACTGCTGAGCACGGGCTTCCTCTACTGAGGGGGTTTAGA
Organism: Lapara coniferarum; assembly: GCA_949316025.1. Lineage (NCBI taxonomy): Eukaryota > Metazoa > Arthropoda > Insecta > Lepidoptera > Sphingidae > Lapara > Lapara coniferarum. The sequence continues at coordinate 23,991,933 of OX438920.1, forward strand.
TCTTAGTCCACCACGCTGGCCTAGTGAAGGTTGGTAGACTTCAAATACCTTCGAAATTCTTATAAGGAACTTTTCAGGTATGCAGGTTTCCTCACGATGTTTTCCTTCCACGTTAAAGCGAACGATAATTGATAAACAATACACACATAACTTCGAAAAGTCAGAGGTGTGTGCCTTGGGTTTCGAACCTCCAGGCATTGTCTCGGCAGACCGTTCCATTCCCAACTAGGCTATCGTCCGCTTTTATGAAAATGCTATCGAACATAATGTTTGGTCTTTGATAATTCCTTATCATACGAAACTCAACAGCAACTTCATCCGTCCTTCAATAGAGTACCGTCTTCGGAACAGGAAACTCTATTGCATGATTTTAACGGATAACAACTTGAGTAATACAATCATCGCTCATAAACAGCCTATGGGGAAAAAAATCCCGGACGCACTTCTAATCGAAAATCGTGATTAGGTTGTAGGATTCATGGACCTCTAGCTCTTCCCTGAATATTCCTTTCCATCGGTTTTACGTTAGTACCTTGTTACTGATTAATTTTATTGAGTAACTAACGGTGAAGTCTTGGTTTGTTCTAGCTTATGGGGATTTAACGGATAAACCTATCTCATCCGTACTGCGTTGGAAAGAAATGAACGAAGTTATGCCTTACAGCTTCATGTTTTTGTTAGGTAGGTCTGAACAACAATTTTATTGTAAACTGAAGTTTGTGTAAAATGTAAATGTGCTAAAAATAAGAACGCGATGTAAAAATCCGTCTAGAATGCTGATAAAATAGTGACCAGTTAAAAAAGAGTCCATTCCTACTTTAGCCTGCAAACCATTGAGGTTGCTTTGGTATTGTTTATGCTTATAGGCGATAATATTTTTTTTCACACCATTGCTTATGGCTGTTGGTGATAATCAGCCACCGCGTAATTCACAGGTTGGATTGCCATCTCAGAATAATAACTGGCTTTAGTTATTATTCTGAGATTGCCACCTCCCCTAAAAGAAAGTACACCCCACCTATACTTTAAAAAGTAAAGCGACTTGGATTTGGGCAGTGGTAAAGTTCGAGAAGAAGAAAGAAAGAAAGAAAGTATTTACCACCTATATTGATCGATATCTCATTTCAGGTGGTGGTTTTGCCCTTTCTGAAGCAGCTAAAAAAGACTACTCCGACCTCAACGGGAAAATAGGCGAAATGCTAAAGAGCATGCAGAGTTTGCCAAACTTTTTCATTATTTTACTAATCATAATTTTCACGGTGTTTATCACGAATTTCGCCTCTAACGTAGCCGTGTGCAACGTCATTGCCCCCATAGCGATGCAGTTGGTAAGAAACTAGCCCATTTCTAAATGAAGAAATATTTTTTATACGGTGCTAGAAGATCTAAAATGTGTTTTTTTTTTCATAATACACTGGTGGATAGGTCTCATATGTAATAGCCCGTCTGGGTCTACCGCCAAGTCGCAGTGTGCATGCACTGTTGTGTTTCGGTTTGAAGGACATTGTAGCCAGTGTTACTGGACATAATGAGACTTAGCATCTTGTCTCAGGATGGCGAGCGTAATGGAATGCCACACACAGTACTTTGTAACTCAAGGTGCGCAATGGTGTTGCTACTGTTTATGGGTGGTCGTATCGCTTACCCTCAGACGAATGGCTTGCTCGTCTCATCATTCAATGAAATAAAAAATACACCATCTGGCATTAAAATACCTAGTGCAGTCTGCATGGCAATTAATTGCATTAGGTAGTGGCCATCTTCGGCGCATTAGGGACGGCTGCGGGCTTCCTCCGACTCACGTCTAAGTTGTCATCCGCAACCGTCCCTGCGCGTACCGCTGTTGCGGTCCTTGTCCTGTTATTGCGGGGGCTCAGAAGCCCCCGTACACCGAAGGACGCCCTTGGCGTCCGAGGCAGCGTGAGACACGCTGCCGTCCATCACGGGCGTCACAGAAGTTGGCTAGACTAATAGGTGGACGGCAATGACCCCCGGAGGCCCCTATTAGTCCCCTTTTACGACAGGCAGGGGATACCGTGGTGGAATTCTCCAAACGCCCCCAATCCACAGGGCAGGGCATAGCAGTGTTTGCGCATTACCATGTTTCCGCAGATAATTTTGTACCAATTAGCAACGTTAGTAAGCATTATATTTTTTATACCGTTTAAAATGTGTTGATCAATTGCTACCATTTGACAGGCAAGAGAAACTGGTGCAAACCCCTTATGGTACAACATTGCTGCAGGATTCTCTGCTTCATACTGCTTCTGTCTACCAGTAGGGACGCCTGGTAATCTGGTTGTACAGAGTGCTGCCAGCATACCCACCGGAAAAATGGTAAGTACTCCTCTAAAGTAATCCGAGCTAATTACGTGTCGACCCAGTTTGCTTCTAAACAAAATCGAAGGGGGCAATTGAAGATGCGAGTGGATGAAGGCAACATGTTATTAGTGTTTCACTTATATATTACTGCCTCGGTGGCGTAGTTGTATTACCTATGGTACGACTGCAATGCTGAAGTCTCGGGTTTGATCCCTGGGTCGGGCAAAGTGATATTGAGTTTTTCTATTCAGTATCAGCTCGGAGTCTGGAATTTGGCGATAAGCTCGTCCCCTTTCACGTCATGGGGCGGAATAATGACGAAAAGTGGGTGCACCAGTTGCGCCTCTGCCTATCCCTTCGGGTATAAAAGGCGTGAATGTGTGTGTGTGTGTGTGTTATATATAACAAATCACGTTCATCCACTCAAGTTCTGCGTGCGTAGAATGGTGTAGAACTGGTGGTAGGTCTCTCGTATCCAAGGGGCCGTCTGGGTAGGTACCACCGCAAAGTATGTCTACCCCTAAATATCTGTATATGCACTGTGCGTTCCGGTTTAAAGGACATTATGACTAATTACTAGGCATTATGAGACTTAATATCCATTATCTCATGCAGTACTTTGTATTTAAAAGTTCTGTATGGTGTTGCTACTGTTTATGGACGGTCGCATAGCTTACCATTAGCCAATTGACATTCTCTTCTCATCATTCAGTAGCAATGAAAACAATTTGTGAATTCTGGAGCAACAAGTTGAGTCTGCTTGGCCCCTTAAAGTTTTAACTTACATAAACCTCATTTAGTTGATGCACTACGATGAGATTTTAATTGTTCTTTAAAAAAATACTTTCAGATAATTGCCGGCGCGGGGCCAACAGCAATCTCCATAATAATATCCTGGCTGGCCCTGTGTTTCTGGGCCCCGGTCATATGGCCCGACCTGCACATCTTGCCAGACTGGGCAGGCTTGAATGAAAGCACTTAGTCTTCAACAAAATTTATTAAAAACTAATATACACTACGGTATGTTGAACTTCAATAATGTAACCAATAAAATTAATTATAGAATAAATATTTTAACTGAAACTTAAAACTGTTTTTTTTTCTTCTATCTTCCAAGCTTAGTATAAGTAACTTTAAAACTGCAATCAAAAAATATACGTTATTAAGTTTTATAAAGAACACTTGGAGAGTGGGCGATTGTTAACTTTTTACTAAAAATAAAATTCCTAACGATCATTGTTGAAAACTTGTTTTTTTTTAAATGTCTAAAACGCTGTTAAATCTAGCAGAATGTAGCGATTAGTGTGCTTAGAATGTATAAAAAACGACACGACTCCGTTTCGTTTTATTGCGATTGGTTGAGAGTCAAACACGTGACTGACGTATTCATCTCTCGAACAGTCACAAAAATCAATATTTATCGACATCGACTTATGGAGTTGCGTTTTTTGCCATATTCTAAGCACACTGGTTATCGTTATCTATTCTCTTAATATTATAAAGCTAAAGAGTTTGTTTGATTGTTTTGTTAAAAGCGCTTATATCAGGAACTACAGAACCGATTTTGAATATACTTTCACCAATAGGAAGCTACGTTACTTTTGAATGCTATATGCTACTTTTTATCCCGGGAAAATATTTTTATCTCGGAAACACTTCCACGCGGGCGGAGCCGCGAGCTATGTTAGAGTATTATTAAAAGTCCACCGCCACGTGTCTGTCTGAACGCGATAAACTAAAAATTTACCGAACGGAATTCTATAAAATTTGGCACGGAGGTAGTTTCAGATCCTAGCAAGGATGTCGACTCCTTTTTATCCCGGATAAATATGTATCGAGATTTTTATCCCAGAATAACTCATTCATGCGGGTGGAGCAAAAGCTAGTCTAAATGTGAGAAAGAAATAAAAATATCAACTCACGTAATAAATCCAAGGTCTATATTATCATAGAAGAGTTAGTTGCAGTACTATTTGTAGCATTGGAGCCTTTACCAGGAGCGGCGACCGGCCTAATCCCTGTTCCCTCAGGGTCCCAGATGACTGGCGCGTAGTACATCAACGCTAGCCATAGTATGATCAGGCAAATTATGACGGACCCTATTGAGTACTTTGCCTGGAAGAAACATTTTAGAGGGCTCAAGTCGTGTAAAGAAAGGTTGAGGTGAATTAGATAATGCGCGATTACCTCATCATCATCATCATCAGCCACTGCTGAACATAGGTCTCCCCCAAAGACTGCCCCCAGACGGACCTGTCAAAAGTGGCGAGCATCCAGCGCTTGCCCCATAATGCTACAAAATACCTAGGCCAGTATAAATAATGCGCTATTTTGCAAATGAGCGAATATGGCGAGTTTCACAAGTCTTGACACTCTTATTAAACAGCTATTGTAGATAATACTCATGTTATTACCGTTTATTTGGGAGCATAGATCAGATAACAGCAGTGTGATTAGTGAACTACATGTGGCTGGTGATGATGATGAAAAAGTTACTTTTGTATTTGGTCAACTTATACGTGGTTGAAATAGACCGGGTTGCTGGTATCAAGTACTGGAAGCATATATTATGTATCTGCCCGGTAAGCGACTTCCGTGTGCAAGGTGTTAAAACTTGTCACAGTGTCCTTCATGCGTGTCGCGTATCGGGATCAGTTTCTGTATACCCGGTTCAAACAGACCGGCATGCATAATTATGTGGACTGGCAAGGGTAATCATCTCTCAACGACATTCTATCTAGACCCCCACCCATGCCATCTGGTGCAGTGGGATCACAATAATAATATGTAATATAATAATACTAGCCCTGTAATATATCCTACTGCCCACTGCTGAGCACGGGCCTCCTCTACTACTGAGAGGGTTTTAGGCCTTAGTATACCACACTGGCCCAGTGCGGATTGGCAGACTTCACATACCCTCGCAATTCTTATGGAGAATTCTCAGGCATGTAGGTTTCCTCACGATGTTTTCCTTCACCGTTAAAGCGAACGATAATTGATAAACAATACACACATAACTTCGAAAAGTCAGAGGTGTGTGCCCTTGGGTTTGAATCTTCGGACATTGTCTCGGGAGACCGTTCCATTCCCAACGAGGCTAGGAGTCACAATGCCGTGCCCATATAAGTAAATTTCATACATACCATCTTCTTCATGGGCACTTTTCCAGCGTGATGACAGTAGTAAGCCGGTGTGTACAGGAACGGAAACATGAAGCCAAATGAGCTGGCTATTCCAACACCTAGCGCCCCCAGGTACATTTTCACTGGCCAGTCGCGGATGCTCCGGAAGAATATGCCTTCCGGCGGCGGTTCCGCAGCCTTTCGCATTTACCAAACATTTGTATACATTACAATTCGATTAGTAGAAAATATATTTCCTTATGGTGGGACATTTGTCAACCAAAGTACACGAGGTGAAGATATCATAGTGGCCCATGTATTGTCACGTTTCACGGACCGGCATAACTGTGTCGACTTTCGAGGGATAATCATTTATTCTATTTTATTAGGACCATAACCAGCCCTGTATTATATACTGCCAACTGCTGAGCACGGGCCTCCTCTACAGCTGAGAGGGTTTTAGGCCTTAGGCTACCACGCTGGCATAGTGCGGGTTGGCAAACTTCACATTCCTTCGAAATTCTTATAGAGAACTTTTCAGATATGCAGGTTTCCTCACGATGTTCTCCTTCACCGTTAAAGCGAGTGACAATGTACAAAGAATACACACATAACTTTTTAGAAAAGTCAGAGGTGTTTGCCCTTGGGTTTTGATCCTTGGACATTCGTCTCGGCAGTCCGTTCCACTCTCAGCTAGGCTATTGCCGCTTCTTAATTTATTAGGACATTCAGTGTAAATACAATGAAACTTATCTAAAACTAAATAACATTCAAATAAAACACGTGTAAGGCATTACCTTCAGGCCTCATAGCATGCACTGAATGGAACTACTTCTTAGTCTAATAGTATAGTTCAGACTTAAAAAAACAGGAAAATGCATCAAAGTATGCAACAATAACAAGTGTGAGAGGTATCGATGATTGTTAAACATCATTTTAAATAACTTTTAAAACCCGAGTCCGAAAAGTTGCCAATGAGTTGCTGAATACACCTATAGACTGGCCGAGAGACTTGTAGGTTTGAGACAATCTGGCTATTACCGAATTATATTTGAGTTAGTTCTAGCTAGTGGTGGAGACAACAGACAGGCTGCCTCGGCAAGCGGCTGGGTACGCGTATTTTCAATCAATCGCGTATTAAATCATTTCTCATCGATCGATACTCTCTATTGATTGACTTGATCAGGAGTGGAGACACTTTGCCGTGACCGAATAAAATATCAGGGTTTAAATTAGATTTTGTTTAAAAAGTTAACACAAATCAAAATTGTTAGTTACAATAACATTAACAAATAGGCAATAAAATATTACACACACACACACACACACACACCCTCGCCTATTATCCTCGAAGGGGTAGGCAGAGGCGCAACTAGTGCACCCACTTTTCGCTGCGCCTATACCGATACCTAACAACGCTGTAATACCTACCATACTCAAGATCAACGGCAAGAAGGACACACAGGCAGCGACCCCGCTCATGGCATTTGCCATGATGACAGCCACGAGGCAGACGAGAAATAGCGACGTGCTGAAATCGTGGTCCGTGAACACCTTGCCGAAGTGGGCCACTATGTGGTCGTCCAGCCCGGTGTGCTTGATGGCAACTTGCAGGGATACGCCGGAGCCTGGAATAATTACCAGGTATTGTTCGCCCGTGGGATCTTTCCCGGGATAAGTTGCCAATATTTAAATCTAGGATATGTTATATCTGTTTGCCAAATTTTATCCAAATCCATGAGGTGTACGTTTACTTTCAAAGAAACACTCAAACATCTTCCACTTTCTCAACAATATTTAGTACTATGTTACAGTTTCAGTATAGCTAGATTTGTATTGGCTTTATGTGCTGTAGGAAGGCCCGGTACACCCCTTGGTTTACTTTTGGGCTAGTTTTGTACTGGTTAATGGTTAACCTACTACCTATATTTACAAAGAAAATTGAATTGCTCGATTACAAATGGAACAAAATTTCTAAAAAAATTAGACTTGCATAAACGCCTTATTTTAATAACTAGCCATAGAGTATTTCAGTGTCAAATGCCATACCGATGAGAAAGATGTATCCATAATTCAAGTTCTTATCGACGAAACGCCACCAAAGTATTGCTGATTCCGGTCTTAGCGGTGGCAATTCACTTTTTTCTAAAACATTAGTATTTTAATTTTTATATTATGATTTTATACATGTTAATGGCCATGTAGTGCCTGGATAATGATTTTATATTTTATGGAATCTTGAAAAAGAAACAGTCGAAGGCGGGACTCGAACTTAAATACGGATCTTGAAATTAGCAATCGAAGGCAGGGGTCAAGGTGGCTCAATTGGAAGAGCACCGGCACGGTACGCCGGAGGTCGTGGGTTCGAGTCCCGCCTTCGACTGTTTCTTTTTCAAGATTCCATAAAAATATTAAATCACATTAGTATTTTGATATAGTTACAGGACTTTCATGTATAGTATTTGACTATGAGGACAAAAAGACCACAAAAATCCAAACAGAAAGTGCCGATTGTGTAGATACAAATGACATAGTGGATTTTTTATTAAGTTGATAATGGTACGCATCCATGGCTGTAGACTTTTGATTTAGACATTAAGCTCTTTGAAGGTTTTGAAAGCAATGACGCTAAGTTAAATATAAAAAATAGACAATCCGTCGTGATCAAAATAAACTAGTGATGTTTGCTAAGACTTACTTTCAGCGCTGAAATAGTTCAGCCAGCCATATCCTTTGGGCAGGATATGAAGCGCAATCACAAATATTGCTGCTACTGTGGCGTCTTTCACCCTAAAATGGTATAATGTTTTTTTTGTTACCGAAATGAAGGTCAAGGCGAGCAAGCTGCTCGCATGATGGTAAGCGACACGACGCCCATGACATTATTTCAATCCATAAAATGTTAAAAATAATTTAGATACCGCCAAAAGTTTACAATTTGTCAAGTTCGGAAAGTAGTTTCCAGTAGAAAAACTATCTATTTTTTTATAATAATTGTTAAATATGAATTTCCAACAACGTTTTATTCACGTCGCCTTACCTAGGTATTTGAGGCGACGTAGGCTCTCTGCTGAAGTCAGCCCATCCCATATTCAAGAACGTGCTCCAACGGAGGAAGAATATCAAGAGCGCAAATAACATGAAGAACACCGAAAGCTGCAAATAAATGTCGGAAAATACACTCCATCACATCACGCCTTCAGCCCTTCTCCGGGGTTCTCCTAGAGATTCACAGCCATTTCGCCAGCCATGCTATTTCTGATGTAATCGCGAGCCTATTGCTATACACTGAGCACGATACTCTGTGCTGATAGAGTAAATTAATTCAACACAGCAGTCGCAATACAACTTCTTTTTGCTTTTTTTGTATCGAATGACGAAACGAGCATGCCGTTCGCCTCATGGTAAGCGATACGAACACCCATAAACAGTAGAATCACCATTCAGCACCTCGAGTTACAAAGTACTGTGTGGCATTCCACTGCGCTCGTCATCCTGAGACAAGATGTTAAGTCTCAATATGTCCTGTAGTTACACTGGCTACCTTCAAACCGAAACACAACAATGCATGCACCTTGCTGCATACTATTAATTATTTGCATATTATTGCTACTGGTGATGAAATAATATGGGCTAAATATACCTTTTCGTGGAGAGAGACGCGACGCGGTAAGGCGGTTTTGTTTTTCATCAAGGTATTCCTCAACTGCGTCATACTGTTCGCACTCATAGCTTTGCACACACATCTGTCAAACAAAATATAAGAGGTGTGACGACAAAATATATTATTGATATTTTAAAAGCGGAAGTTTTTTAATATAAATGTTGGTTGAAACTAAAATGTTATAGGTACATCAATAAAGAACATTATCCGAGAACAACCATAGTTATTACTAATCATAAGTTGTTACTTACTTATTAATAAGTATCATATGGTAGACAAAGTTAAGAATGAACATCAGAAAGGCGACAGGGAACGCGAAGGCAGAATATTGTAAGTAGTTGAATATGTCCGGATACTCTTGCCCTTGAGGTGCACTTCTGAAAAATACATTTAGACAATAGACTATGCTGCCCACAAAAATATGTTTCATAAAATATATCTTTGATGATATAATAACGATTATATTATCTAAGTAAATAAAGATAAATGATGGACAAATGATGACAAAAAAGTAAGCCCGGAGTTTCTTTCTGCCTTTCTTCTTCGGGTAGTCATCGCTTAGGTAGCTAGTGAAAGGTTGGTAGGTTAGCTAGGCTAGGGCCTGTAGTGTCCTCACCGGTGAGGATCGCGACGCGTTCCTCCCATTATCATTACTATTATTTATTTTTTTTTGTTAGCAAAATTATCTCTTGTTTTATATTGCTTTTCTTGCCAGCCCGAGCTGGCTTCTTAGTTTTTATTTTTCATCATTTAGTTTACTCGTAATAAAAGTGTCTGTAGTTATGTAAGTAATAATAAAGTGCAACTATGTTCGCGTACGTGATGAATAAAGTATTTTATTTTTTATTTTATTTATTTTAAATAAATTACATTTTTTTGTTGAATTCCACAGATGATACAGATACATAATTATTCACCCATACCACGAAGAAAAGAAGAAGAGCGGAGGTGTGTCAAGCCAAAATCTCTTTAGAACGTAGCGTCGCTAAATGCGGGGGGTCGGGGGATGAAATATAACGATAGCTCCTCCCCCCAATCAAAATCCATCTAGCGGTGAATGGCATTATTACAGCGTAACAGAGCTAACTTGTCAATAATTTAGTTCGTCTTTTCACCCCTATGGCGTAACAAGCAAAAGTGTTTGTTCCAGACGATTCTATGTGCGTTAGTATGGCGGACCACATTATTTATTATTCTACTGGCGCTTAGCCGTTTTTTCAGCATATAGGTACATTACATAGGTGACACATATATGATAAAATAATTATATATGTCTATAATTATTTTATCATACGTACAGGAAAATTAGGGAATAAACAAAATAAAATAAGTTGTTAAAGTTGTTGATAAAAAATCTTTATTGATTAAAATTAATAATTACCAGTGTCCAGTTGTTGCGTCTATTCATAACACGTATTCATGCATTTCTATTTTCTGTATTTACAGCATCGGTAGTAATAAGTTACTTTCTCCGCAAAAACAAAAAAAAAATGGGGAATCTAAAATGATAACAAATAAATCAATAACACGAAAAAAACTTACAAATACAACGAAATTAATAAAAATAACATCGACGCTTGAAAGGCAATCATATCTAAGCGACATTTAGCTAATTTTTTCAGTAGAGCGTTTTAAAGTTTTGATTTTGACAAAAAAAATCATAACGAAACTATTTGCTGCACAAAAATAATTGTAACTATTTTAGGAACTTCTTAATTTTTGTCATTTTTTGACCTAAATCAACAGCCTTGACGATTATAAATTAAAAAGTTACTGTCGCTTAGTTAAAAATTACCTTAATTTACAAACAGGTAAAATCATCTAAATGGATAATTTTATGGATACCGTAACAAGTAAATTTAAAGAAATATCAAATATTTAAAAATGCGCAGTTGGTAAGAATCGTATAAGGATAACTAAACATATTAATAAAATCAATTAAAAATATCTATAGCTAAATTATTGGGTCGCACGAAAGTAGAAAAACATAAATACGTGCACAATATTGTAAATATTGTTATTCGCACCAACATTAAACTATTTAATAAACAGCAAACTTTAATGAAAATCAAATTTTATTGTTAGATAAACATACTTACATCCAAAATATAGCATATTGATATAGAATTTGTTAATAGTTAACTAATTTCGTTGGAGGGAGGTTCTCGCCTCAAGCAGAACTAGAAAACAATAATATTATCATTTATTCATTGTGTTGGAAACTCGTAATTTTCACTCAAATTTTATTTTTGCTGAAAGCACACACATACAACCTAACGCCCTTATCCCATACGGGTAGTCAGAGACTATGGAGCACCACATTCTACGATTTTGACATACGTCTTCCACAAAGGATTTTATAGTACTTTGCAAACACGAGAAAGAATGTGGGACGATGTAAAAGAGGCCATGGAATATAAGAAAAGTACATGGCTAGATGAGAATAGCCAACGACACTTTCAAAACACTAGGTGATTCGCAAGCGGGTGTATTTTCTTTATTACAAACAGGTGAATATCTCCTAACAATAAGTATAACCACCTGAACATACCCGGTAAAATTAACTATGCGACATCATTGAAGTTGAAGGTTGACAAGTAAAAATATCTAAGCATAAAAAATAGAACTTATATTATTCAGGTAAAACTATCTAACCGATTAATCTCTTTTTATTTTGTTTTATGTAAAGTTGTATATATGTACTATTAACAAAATATTTTGTTAAGCTGAAAATATCTAAGCACATCAATATGGTGAGTATGGGTGCAGGCAAATATATATCTACGCCAATGCTATAATTTTGTTGTGTAGGTAATAAACAACTCATTAAATAGTGAGCATTTTTTTTTATTTCAAGTAAACATATATTAATGCAAAACAGTAATATCACGATTTCAAGTGAGACACGATAAGTTCAAAATCAATTTCCTTAAGTGTACCAACTACTATAAATCCGAAAAGTCGTGAATTTCTTGTCGGTAAACGAGAAAAAAGTTGTGAAATTTAGCGGAATCATCTAATATCTAACCGCCAAAAAAGTTGTCCTAGAGCTACGAAACCCGAATCAATCGACGCAAAAAAATTTTGCGATTCCAAATATGTATATAACTCATTTTCGGTATATTTGTCGCTTAGATATTATTGCCTTTCAAGCGTCGAATTATATTCGATGTTGGGTGTCGCTCGCATGACGCACATGTTTTTCGCTATCCGTTATTTCTGAATACTTACCCACAGATGTCACTACATGTTTTAATATATTTTTTCACATTTTATGTAACTAAGTAATAAATCTTTGAAATAATTAATATATTAGCAGGCAGAATAAGCTAAATTTACTAATTTCTGCCGAAAATTCGTATGACATGCGTTTATAACGTTAAAATCATGATATCAGTGAGAAATCTAAAGAACCAAACTTTTTGACGACAGATGTCACTTTGTAATAAAACAATAAAATGTGTTTTAAAATGCAAATAATCATAAATTTAAACGACTTACAAATGAAATGTTATGCCATCTTGTTTGATTTGTGATCCTGAGCAATTTCTACACCCAGCAACAGCGCACTTCATGGTTAAAAAAAATTATACCTATTTAAACGTCAGATGAATCTGATCCGAACGCACTGACGACTCACTCGGGACTACAGTTTTAGGCCCCGCCTACTGTGACGTCATGACCTTAGTTGATGGTGACATGACCTAATCGCCTTGCGGCACCTCCGCTCTTCTTCTTTTCTTCGTGACCCATACACAACTTTAATAAACTATTTATTTTAATTTGATATATTATAGGTACTTCAATATTTTTTGTACTGCATTTGGTGGCGTAGTTGTAATTCACGGTACGACTACCCGCTTTGGGGTCTCCGGTTCATATTCCAGGTCGGGTAAAGTGATGAGTTTTCTGCTCAGGATCACCTCAGATTCTGAAATTTAAGCCCGGTATGGCGATAGGCTTTTGCTCCCTTCTTCTTCTTTCTTCCTTTCTTTCTTCTCCCATCACATTATGGACAGAATACATACGGCGAAAAGTGAGTGCTCTAGTTGCGCTTCTGCCTAACCCTTCAGGTATAAAAGGCGTAAAACAATTTTTGTAGTAGCACATGATAGCATTGAGATCCGCCTTTCCACTACTTGCATTCAGAGAGTGCTCACTTTCTTCGGTCATGTGGCACGCCGGAAGCCCGATAACTTAGAAAAGCTCATACGAGTTGGCCGCATGAACGGGAAACGGAACAGAGGAAGAGCACCTGCCCGATGAATGGACACTATCAGGGAACGCACCCGATTGAACATCCCATCAGCCATGCGCCACGCGAAGAACAGAGCGGCCTGGAGAGTACTGGTGGCGGGAGTTGTTAATAGTGGTCACGACCCTCAGCTTTGAGGAATCGACTAAGAAGAAGACATGATAGCAATTAAGTGGCATCAAGAAACTACTCACTCGCAAAATATTGCTCGGAAGCAAAGCGATGCGTAGGCTGAATGCATTATTGCAACGCTGCCTGAAAAAGAAACAAATTGGAAAAATAAATTTATTTTTATTCGTGCATGTGCTTCAATAACATCAGACATTATGCATTAAATTGTTAAGTTTTACTTGAAATCGTTTGTAATAAAACGACTATTGACTAAATAAAAGATGAAAAAATGTGATTATCTTTTCCGGCTAGGAACACGCTTGCGTACTGGTTTTGATATATCTATATATACATACCAATAGATGATGCGGTTTGAATAGCGTTGTTGATGATATAACGCATTGTGTTGTAATCGGGTTCAGTGCCTCTGCTACTGGATGTCGAAGCCTGAAACAAGGTCGCCATGATATAACCAAGCACAGGAAAGTTCTAGAATAAACTTCCTGGTTCAGTACTCTTCAAGCATCGTCATTTTATAGAGGTATAAAGTAGCTAGCCCCTTTAAAGCAGCAACTTACTTACATTTTTGCCACGTACTGAAAAGCTATGGAACCAATTGCCGTCAGCAGCATTTGCGGACAGATACAACCTGGCGACTTTAAAAAAGAAGAGCGTATTCCCATCTCAAACGCTGGCAACGCATCTCTGTGCCCCCTGGCATTACAGATGCCCATGGGCGGCGGCGATCACTTACCATCTGGTGAACCGTATGCTCGTTTACCCCTATATCATACAAAAATCTTGACTGTGCCCCTGTAGCGGGTTCTACGACTATGCATGAGCTCAGTGTGGAAATCTTTATGGTCTTCAGTAGTAGACATCCTATGATCCTACCGCTGATGAAACAAGCGAGTAATTAACATTGAACGTAAACCTCCCCAAATTTGCTCCAACCATTCGGATCTTGAGCGGCCCTTTTCCATCCACTATCCGCCGCCTTTCCAAGTCATCGGTCAATATCATCTCTGTATTATGCCCACTACTGAGTACGGAACTACTCTACCACAGAGAAAATTAGTGCTCGATAGCCTAGGAAATAGAACGGACTGCAGGGATTAAGGTCCACTTGTTTAAAACCCAAGGCACATACCTGACTTTGAAGTGTTTTGTTTATCAATTATAGTTGGCTTTAAGCGCGAACGAAACCGTTATAAGGAAATCTACATACCTGAGAATTTTCTGTAAGAATTTCGACGGTATGTGAAGTAACGTCTGAACTTTAAATTCTCTGTGTAATATTTTAGTAACCTGTAATTCCGTTAGCGCTGGTGTAATGTATTGCATGATGGTGGACGACACTATGAGCTTGTTACTAAACATGGACAGGAAAAATGCCGCCACACTACACTTGAACACCAATCTGGAATTTAAAAGTGGTGCTATGTAATCCTGGAGTGTTTACCACTCAATTACTTTTTTAATATTAAAACTGGCAATTAAGGCTCCTGATAAATGACTTTCACAGGCCAGAAAAAAACGAAAAAATAAGGCTACAATGGCCTTCCCTGAAAGGAATAAGGATTAGATAAATATTTAGGCCTTTGAAAGGTCGATTAAAACAGAAAGGTCTTCGCTTTGGTTAAATTATCTATGTTAGTGGTGCTGCCCAGAACAAGTCTGATCATTTATGCTGTTGCTTTCTATAGCGTGGCTGTACTACCCATTTTATTATAATTGTGAAATGTGTCTGTCTGTTACTTTTTCACGGCTAAGCCACAACCGATTTGATCTTTTTATTATAAAGAGTAGGTACGCTTTAACCATCCTACTAATATTATAAAGGCGAAAGTTTGTAAGAATGTATGGATGTAAGGATGTATGGATGTTTGTTCCTCTTTCACGCAAAAACTACTGAACGGATTTCGATGAAATTTGGCACACGGGTAGATCATGTTCTGGATTAACACATGTTCTTTTTATCCCGGGAAAATATAAAGCGGGACTATTATCCCGGAAAAACTCATTCACGCGGGCGGAGCGTCGGGCAAAAGCTATATAAAGATACTTTTAAAAATCTGCTGCATATACTGATGGTAGGTTTGACGTATGCGAGAGGTCACCTAGATAGGTACCACCACAATGCCCTTTTACTACAGCCGTACAGCAGTCTTCATACAGTATTGTTTCGGTTTGAAGGACACAGTACCCAGCGTAATTACTGAGCGTTATAAGACTTAACATCTTTATTTTTTTAAATATTACGGGGCTCTGGATATTAGTCCATTGAGCCCATCTTTCATAAATTTTTCATAATTATGCAATATAACACTAAGTATCACCAAAATAATGAATTGAAACAAGAGCAACTCATGACACTTCCAAGTTCCTGCCAAAACTCGACTTAACATCTAATGTTTCAGGGTGACAAGCGCAGGGAAGAGCCACTTTGTAATTAAAGTTCTGTGGGGCTAGAATGTGAAAAAAAAAACACGATGCGTCATCGCTTCGTTTTATTGCGATTGGTTGAGTGACTTACGTATCGGTATTTTGATGTTTGTGATTGATCGAGAGACCCATACGTCAGTCTTTCAACCAATCGCAATAAAACGAAGCGGAGACGCATCGTGTTTTTTTTTCATATCCTAGCCCCACTGTGTGGTATTGCTTTCATTTATGAGTGGTCTTATCGCTTACCACCAGGCGAGCGGCATGCTCGCCTCATCATTCAGTAGCAATAAAAAAATATTTATGTGTACATTATTCAGATCCAAATTGTTACCTACCTTTTACCAGAAAATTGACAGTTGTCACCGGAACATATCAAGCTCAGAGCTATGCGACGATCTGCACCAGAATTGTTTAATAACAATAACAGCATGTTTGCCAAAACGAATAACGCCATGTTCTCCTGAAAATTCAAGTGACTTTGATCATTAAATTTTTCAAAACGGTCAACTTTTTGTACTGGTGGTAGGGGGCATCTAGAGAATTCCGTCAGGGCATCCCCTGCCCGTCGTAAGAGGCGACCAATTGGGGTTGAGAAATTCGCGGGGCGAGCGGTGGAGGGCTGGTCGCTCAACTACCCCAATTTAAGCGACTCTGAGATGGACGACAATGTAGGTGTTCGGTCCTCCTGCAGTCGTAGACGCCAAAGGCGTGCTTTAGTGTTCGGGGAATTCGCAGCCCCCTCATTTAGAGAGAGGCCGCAATGCGGCATCGCGCTGGGCCGGTTCCGTGCAGCTATCTTAGTGCAACAAGATAACCCGGGGCCGTCCCGTATGCGCCGAAGAAGGCCACCGCGGGTTTTGGTTGGTATGCCGGTGTAAGGTGTACATAATGTTAGGGACCCGGTCCAATGCCCGCCCGGATAATGCTATACTTCCGAGTGTCGACATTCGGCCGTAAGACTGTGCGAAACCAACATAACCGTTCCACTCTCTCCCCAGTGGTGGTAGCGATAACGCGCTTTTCCCAGCAATAAAAAAAAGTTTCTCATATGTAAGAGTCCGTCTGGGTGGGTACCACCGCAATGTTTATTTCTACCGCCAAGCAATAGTGTGCATGCACTGTTGAATTTCGGTTTGGATGATATTGTAGCCAGTTTAACTACTGGATATAATTAGATTTATAATGTTATGTCTCAGGATGATGAGCGTAGTGGAATGCTACACAGTATTTTGTAACTCAAGGTGCTGAATGGTGTTGCTACTGTTTATGGGTGGTCGTATCGCTTACCATCAGACTAACGGCACGCGCGGTTCTTCGAAAAAAAATCTTATGCGAAAATATTTGAAGTCGCGGTATATTAAAATAAATTAAATATACAGAGCGGCGATAACCTAGATGGGAATCGATCAGACTGCCGCGCCGGGAGGAAGAACCATGGGTACCGAACCCAAGACACATCTGATCTTTAGTAGTTACGCGTGTATTAATAATAACTATCGCTTGTTTTAACGATGAATGGGAATAATATGACGAAAACACCGTTCACAATAGTCATATTTTTTATAAGAATTTTAAAGGCATGTGAAGTCTGCTAACGTCACTACTCCAATGTGTTTGACTACACCCTAAGACACGCTAGACTTTTTATCCCCTAAGAGGTAGGCAGAGGTACCCTTTTCTGCCATGATGTGATAGACGACGAGTTTATGAATAGTCAGTCTGGAATTTGTGCCTGGTATAAACTAGGCACAAATTCCAGACTTCCGTCTGATATTGAACGGAAAAGTCCAATATCACTTTGCCCGACTTGGGATTCGAACCTACCTTGGAGCGGTAGTCATACCGCGCACCCAATACAATTACGCCACTGAGGCAATTCTAAGACCTAAAACCTAAACCCTCTCAAAAATACAGTAGGCCATATGTAGTAGAGACTTAGTATATAATAGCTGGTATTATTTTGCAATACTCCTGAAATAATCCTTGATCATCCAAAAAAATGTAGAGATATAAATACTACTAAAACATACATTAAAATAGCAGCCACAAGTTCTAATCGTAGATAGTACACCAGCCATGGGCAGCAAGAAAATAGGAATGAGAGCAGTGACAGGAACAGTGACAGGTTGCAACAGGAAGAACCAGAACATCCACATCCACATGCATTGTACTGTTATATGATGCTGAAACAGGAACGATGTTGTTAGAATCACCATTGATCAATGGAGTAATGCTACTAAACTATCAACTGGTCTACTAAACACCTCCCTAGATGGTCGGCACAGTCATGCCGGTCTGTCTAATAGCTACTTCACGATCTTCTTGAAGGATCACGATCTTCTTCTTGTATGAAGGAGGGAACATGTATGATGACAAAGTATTCCGCAGCTTGACGGTGCGGCAAAAATATGAGTTTTGAACCTTTTGGTTCGAGCCGGGCTGGAAGTCACCGCTTGGGATTTTTCCTAGAACTCTCAAGCCCACAGCTCATAATATGCTGGCACGGGCATTGTAATTTCAGTTGTGTTTTCTAGCTTATATAGCTGTTTACATATGAGAGTCCTACTTGTGGTAGGTCTCTCATATGTAAGAGTCCGTCTGGGTGGGTACCACCGCAATGTCTATTTCTACCGCTAAGCAGCAGAGTGCAAGCACTGTCGTTTCGGTTTGAAGGGTACTGTAGTCAGTGTAACTACAGGACATAATGAGACTAAGCATGTTATGTCTCAGGATGACGAGCGCAGTGGAATGCCACACAGTACGCAGTAGTTTGCTCTTAATCGGTGGTCGTATCGCTTACCATCAGGTGAACGGCATGCTCGTCTCGTCATTCGATGCAATAAAAAATAAAGATCTATACTTACAACTCCTTTCTCCCCCTGCCATGTCAGGGCACATATCGGTACTAACATTCCAATCAATCCTCTGAAATGCTTGGCAATTAAGTTTTTAAATCTCGGCATACAACCCTTTACGGGTGTTCGGGGATCTTTTGGACGGCTGCGCATGTTTATTTAACAAATATGCAAAGAAAATTAATCACTGTTACAAAATCAATGTCAGACGAGTTCTAAAAGCTTACTCGCATGTAGTGTGAAATACTTACAAAAACGACATTATTCTGAAACAAAAGTAAAACCTATTTAAAATGTTTATTTGAATATTATTTATACAAAATACATGGAAATGCTTGTTCCTCACAACACTGGAGCCTAAGATTGTATTTTTGTCTATGTGATCTGAGGCTGGATAAATATCACTGGTACTTTATTTTAGTAAACCTTGTATATCGATCAACACCTTAGGAAATCATATTGAAAAAAATAGCACTCACGAAAAATATACTCTTTGTGTCCCTCCTCTTCCTTTTGGCTGTTGTTCAGACATTTTAATGCTCAATCGCTACGTTCACCTCAATAATAATTTCGGTGACATTTGTGAATAAAAGACGACGTTCGAACATTTTAAATATGGAATTCGTATAAAAGAGGTTAATAGGTACAGATTAAAAAAGTGCACAAAGGAGTTCGGTATGCTTAAAATACAAAGTATGCGATGGTGCCACATTAATTGTATTTTTTTTTTATTTAGGCCTAACTTTGAGTACCTATGGCCTACTGTCCACGTGAATCGCGCGCCATGCGCACGCTATCGTCAACTGACGCTTAGTTGCTGCTTGCTTGCCAAAGAGCATTATAATACTACGGTTGCTTGCATTTTGCGTAGAAACATACAGAACTATGTCAACGGAGCGGCAACGTCGTATTTGCCAATACTCAAAGTATTTGCTTATCGTCATATGGTTCAGGAGGTATGCCAGAAGGTTGACACAGTTTTGTTTCATCATCATCATAACCATCAGCCACACGACGTCCACTGCTGAACATAGGCCTCCCCCAAAGATTTCCAGATGGTCCTGTCAAAAGCGGCCCGCATCCAACGCGTTCCTTTCCTCAGTCTTAGGAAGACTTAGTTTTGTTTGCTTTTATGCAAAATGCAAGCAAGCGTCAATCGACAATAGCGTGCGCATAGCATGCGGTTTACGTGGACACTAGGCCTTACTTACGTTTATTTACGGATTACGCTTTGTGCGTTATTGAGGTAGGCAGATACGTTACACCTACATTTGAACATAGTTAGCGTGGATTAGTCTTGCAGAGCCTGAGAGTACGCATTGTCTATTTCTATCGCCAAGCAGCAGTGTGCATGCACTATTGTGTTTCGGTTTGAAGGGCATTGTAGCCAGTGTAACTACAGGACATAATGAATCTTAACATCTTATGTCTCAGAATAACGAGCGCAGAGGAATGCCACACAGTACTTTGTAACTCCAGGTGCTGGATGGTGTTTCTACCGTTTATACCGGGTGGTCGTATCGCTTACCACCAGGCCAACGGCATGCTCGTCTCGTCATTCGATGCAATAAAAAATATTCACCTGCTATACATTAACTATGAAACTACCGAATCCAAAGAGTTCTAAGATTATATAGAGCGGATATTGGGAACATTTTCATACAAATATTTTGAGCCTGTTCGTCAGTAACTCAATCTATCGTGAAACAGAAAAAAATTTATGTAAAATGCATTAGAACATACTTTAACACATAGAATAATAAGTTATTATTCTAAGGTTAATAATCGTAATGTGCAAATTGGCATACATAATATTTCCTTCCAAAATATGGATCTTTATAAAATTTGCGCATACATCAAAAGCAAACCGATACTGGATTATAATCTCAGAATAATAACTAAAGCTTAAAACCTTGCTATAGTTATTATTCTGAGATTATAATGCTCTTTGCACTAGACGTCTAGTCACACAGATGTGTCAGATAATACCGACTACTGAACGAAAATTTTGGGCTTGATGGCCGGCCGAATCACTGTGAATTATACAAATAAGATCGTAGATTTTCCGTGTCTTTGTATAATGTTTTTCCGTAGTATTATAATGCTCTTTGTATAATGTTTTTGCTTTTGTATAAATTGCAAAAAAGTAACGTAGAGACGCGATGTATTAGCAGATATATGTCTATTTGCCATTCATCCAAATTAGCTCAGCGGTTTCTGCGTTTACTTTCCAGAAACCAAACATTTTTACAAAGACATTCAACAATAATATAATCTTAGAAGCTTTGGCATTTTTATAAACATTCGTATTTATTATATTACTAGCTTTCGCCCGCACGAAAGGTTTTACCTGGATAAAAGTCCCGCTATACATTTTCCTGGACCGAATTGTAAATCTAAACCATTCTTCACCAGAAGGCAAAAAAATTCATTAAAATCGGTCCAGCCGTTTGGGAGCTCGATGACACACACGCACAGAAGAAATCCTACTAATATTATAAAGGCGAAAGTTTGTAAGAATGTATGGGTGTATGGATGTCTGGATGTTTGTTCCTCTTTCACGCAAAAACTACTAGACGAATTTCGATGAAATTTGGCACACGGGTAGATCATGTCCTGGATTAACACATAGGCTACTTTTTATCCCGGGAAAACATAAAGCGGAACTTTTATCCCGGAAAAACTTTTTAATCCGGGCGGAGCCGCGGGCAAAAGCTAGTAATATATAAAGATACAATGTGAAATACAGAGTGATGCTATTACCATAATATTACAATGGTGTAAACATGGTAGGAATAAGAACAACAATTATTTTGTACAATATTATATTAAAATTAACTAAATTAACAAATAACGTGTACAAAGAAGAAAATATAGTATCACAGATACTACGTCGTATTGCCAGCCAGAGGACGTAACGTATTATATCTGCCATCAAGCAGTAAAGAATAATTGATCCGAACGTTGCACAAAGCACGCGCCTAATTTTCTATATTTATTTGCACCTAAGTAACACGGTACTTAATAAGGTAGGTACATATCTATATTATTTTTTAAGAAATACTTATGGGGAAATGCTAATTAATATAATTAATTTCACTCAGGTGTGATTGCGGACAACTTAGACCATTCCGTCAAAGGTAGCCTGCAGTCGTTTCCAGTGCGCTGAAGACTTCCACCGTTGAATTTAGATGGCTTGCGGTGCGTGTATAGTGTTAGGAACTCTGCCTGGTGGTGGCCCGACGTCTTCCATGTCTCCGTACGATCCAACGCCGGGTCGTAAGGCACGGCGAACCTAACATAACCGCTCAGTCTCCCACGAAGGCTGAGCAGTAAAAGTAACGTCCTTTCTCCGCGAAACCAAAAAAGAGGTCCGTTTACACTGGTTAACGAGGCACTTGCCAGAAGAAACCCGGAGCCGTTCCTAGTGCGCCAAAGAGGTCACGATTTTTAGTTGGTATGACGGTGCAGGGTCTATAGAGGGTGCAAAAGACAGCCTATCGAAAACTGACGCCAGGTGTTCAGTACATGATTTGTAACCCAGCGTTTTTCGTTTGTCATTTAATGATTTTTTTTTCAATGATAACGCAGTGTAATCGATACTATTCACTAAAACAACCCCACTTTGAATTAAAATAACTAGAAGTAAATTATTTTCATAATAACAGTATGTAGAAAAGGTAAAATGTACGCATGCACCCCCAATCAGCTGTTTTGTTTTGCATAGGTATACAACAAACACAAAGGCGCGCCGCGCCGGCGCGCGCGTGTTTTCGTTGACTATGACCGACGAGCTTTGTAAATGTCGGATTATGAAAAATGAGAAGAAACGTAAAACCTGGCTGGTGGCGGTTTATTTGTTAGTCCCGACGCGCACATCATAATTGACATACAGGCAAATTACAGTTTTACTGAAAAGAATTCAGTAGGCTGTCTTTGGCGCGCTGTATAGCGTTAGAGACGCGACCCACACAGCTGCCCAGTCTCCCCTCAGTCCAGGCGGAAGTGGAAACACCTCGCAAAAACAAAAACGAGGTGGCATTTTATTTCAATCACTTCCGCTACACATGTTGTGTGAATTTAATGTTTAACACCACCGTATATGCCGTGGACCAGAAACTCCTGGGTTTGATTCCTAGGTCTAGTAACACTGTATAATGTTTCTAACATGATTTGCTTGGGAATCGCTTCTTACTAAGAGTTGAAGTTACGCAGGACGTGTTAAAATAGGCCTGTCGGCTATAGCTGAATGATTATATGTTTTAAAAGTAGAAGATTGAGGGACACGGGTGATCTACTCCGAAGAAGATGATGTATCAATATTTAATAGCGATCCTCAAAAGGTGTTTCGGAATAATAGAATTTGGGAGGATGCCGCCATGTAGGTTCCGTCCAGTCAGTCGTAGTGACCCTTAAAGTCAAGGTAGTTGAGGTCCGAGCGGTTGTGGTACTGATGGTACCAGTAATACCGTTACTCGTATGAATTGTAGTCTCAGCCGCTGAAATCGAAACAGACTTAACACCATAAGGAATGGGAGTGACCCCGGTGCCTTCGGGATCCAAGACGTATGGAGCAAATACCACCAATGACACCCATAATGTGACTAAGCCGATGATGACGCTTCCCATTGAGTAAATTACCTGAAAGAAAGAACATTTTAGTTTCAAATATTGCAGTAAAATCCGAGGAAAGGTGGCGCACCTTTCTTTAAAAATTGTTCATTCCGATAAGTAGCAATGGAACGTGTTATACAGACTTAACCCAGCTTTCACTGAACGAGTAACGAGATGCTGGCTATGAAACGAAGGGTCGTGGGTTTGTTATTGAAAAGATAAATGTTTGGGTGACATGCTAGTTAGTTTCAAATTTGAGCGTAGTGGAACTGAAATTTCCTCGTAGTTATCTGATACCCACAAGACAAGAACATTATAATCTTAATACGGTATTAAGGTAGTGCTTCCGCTCACAGTCAGGGGAGTGAAATACAAACGTCTTCTCTCGGTTTACGATACATACCATCTGCTTTGCGGGCACTTTTCCAACATAATGACAGTAGTAAGCCGGCGTGTACAGAAAGGGAAACATAAAGCCAAACGAGCTGGCTATTCCTACACCCAGCGCCCCTAGGTACATCTTCACGTGCCAGTCAGTATTGGTCCGAAATAACAAGCCTGTGGGCGGCGGTTCCGAGGCCTTTTATATTTCATGAAACAAATAATAATGCTTATTCATATTTGTTCTATGTACGCGTAAGGCGTTGCGCCCACGACTCGTAATAGAAATTTATCGTAAGCGATCGTATTCAGAAGACTGTACGCATACGACGCGATCTCGTTTCAGAAGTCATTTTTCGTACTGTACCCCGAGCATGAATTTACGCACTATCGTATGGTAAATAATGGTTTCGTTTAAGTAAATTTTGTATGGAAATTTGAACAGCGCTTCGGTGAGCATAATTGGAACTAAAATACGTCAGCATGAGTATTGCACGCGTGTAAATTTCGTATAGTACAAGTGTAACCATAATAAAGGTGGACTTAAAATGTAAGGCAATCGACAGTAAGTTCCTGCTACGGATACCTGCCCCTAGCAGCAATTTACGCTTATCGTATAGTATTCGTATCGAGTAAGTTAACCGTATTTGACAATACTATACGCCAATAAAACAGATTCGTACCGAAATAACGCATTAGTGAGAAAGTAAAATTCTGTACCATACTCAAAATCACTGGTAGAACTGAAACGCACGCCGCTACCCCGCTCATAACATTGCTTATGATTACTGTTACAAGGCAGACGAGGACGAGAGATGCTGCAAAGGCACTCTCAGAAGAGAACATCTTGCCAAAATGATCCACTATTCGCTTGTCCAGACCAGTCTCCTTAGAGGCAGCGTGCAGAGCTATACCTGAACCTGAAAATTTATAAGTTTGAGGTAAAGAATAATGTTTCAGTCCCCAATCTCGCCAAATTAAAATCGTATCCACAGTCACGACTTCTATCTCTAAAGGAGTAAGCATAAGTGCAAATAAACTCTGATATTGAATCGGAGATCAAAAATGTAAACAAACAAATGTCATTGTGAAAGTGATGTTTCAGGGCTATGAAACAATTTCTATTAAAAGAATATTAGGTGCAATTTTATTAGTGAATATATTCAAATGTTGTGAGTACTGTGTTTTCGAATTAACTTTATATTAACGTGGTAAAAATTAAAAGAACCAACATAAACGAAATATGTTTTATTTGTAATTTAAAAAGCATTTTATCATCACATCAGTTCACAAGCCTTCACTATCACTTGAATCAAGACGAACTTGTTGATGAGTAAGAATCAGTAACATTTATTATAAATTGATCAGTCACTGTATCTTCTTCTTCTTTTAAATTATGGCTTCCACCGATTAATCAATCGATGATTTCGCCAATGTCAAGTAATAATAGCAGATACAAAACAATAAATATACATACATATACACTCACGCCTGTTATCCCCGAAAGGGTAGGCAGAGGCGCAACTAGTGCACCCTCTTTTCGCCATTATTCCGTCCCATGATGTGATAGGGGGCGAGCCTATCGCCATATTGGGCACAAATTCCAGACTCCGAGCTGATACTGAATGGAAAAACTCAATATCACTTTGCCCGACCCGGGAATCGAACCCGAGACCTCAAGTTTTAGAGTCATACTGTAATACAACTACGCCACCGAGGCAGTCAACAAACAAAACAATAAATATAAATTAGTAGAAATAAAAAGTTGTCACCCTGTCCTGTCACTGTATCAATCATGTGGTCTTATTTGCACATTTTGTTGCACGCATCAAAGTGACGTAAGTATTCGTAATTGTGGAGGCTAAATATAAAAAAAAAAGTTTTATTTCAATGGGCCAAATGTTACGACGTGAGTTCATGATTATTGCCTGCAGCATAACATATTTTCGTACCATTTTTATCACATAATTTCAAAAAAAGTCAAAATTGTTGTGTTTGTCAATATTATACCAAAGAATTTTCATTCGGCTATGTTTTATCAGCACGTTTATAATTCTAACCTATTAATGTAATGGTTCTAAACAAACTACCATGGCAATTTAATTTATTGTAATGGTAACCCTTCCATTTACATTTTTGGTCTCGGATTCCATTTCAGAGTATGTTGCACTCACTTTACGTCAAACAAGTTGTATTACGGTAACATCGGTCTACACTTTAATTTTTCCTATGTTTTGATACGGTTAAACAAAATATCAAAGTAAAATACCAATAAGAAATATGTATCCATAATTGATATTCTTGTCTACAAAACGCCACCAAAGTATTGCAGATTCTGCTTTTATTGGTGGCAAATCACTTTTTTCTGTAATCAATAAATGTAATCAGTTGCTATTTGTATGCCTAATGTAATTCCATGCTGAACACTTGGTATAAAATGTCGATCTCACGGAAAACGGACCAGTAAAAGTACCTATTTCCCCATTCTTATTCCTTGTATTTTAAGCTGGTGGTGAATTCCTAACCCTTTTAGTATAGTCGGTGTTCAAGGATGGTGGAGACCACTTATATGAACATGGAAAAGTGACCCCACTGTACTTGATGGCAAGCGAAATGAAGTCCACATAGTGTCAACTGATGAGAAGTGACTATCACCAGTAGACAAAATATTTACTTTCCTCTGTTTGAACCGGATATACAAAAGCTTTAGCTTCAGGGATTAGCCTGAACGCGACACACGTACGTCACTATGCCGGGTTTTAACTCTGTGTACGGTGGTTGCTGTCCAGGTGGATACGAGATATATCGTACCACCAGCAAATACTGACCTAATGGTAGGTAATACTATGCTTACCCGTCTGCACTAACAAAAATGATAGGAGCCTATTACACAATGTTGAAATAATAAGCCGTGTGTCAATAATACGAGCATGCCGTTCACCTGATGGTAAGCGATACGACCGTCCATTAACAGTAGCAACAGCATACAGGACCTTGAGTTACAAAGTATTGTGTGGCATTCCGCTGCGCTCGTCATCCTGAGACATGAGAGGTTAAGTCTCATTATGTCCAGTAGATACACTGGCTACAATGTCCTTCAAATCGAAACACAACAGTGCATGCACACTGCTTGACGGTAGAAATAGACTTGTGGTGGTACCAACCCAGATGGACTCTTACATATGATAGACCTACCACCAGTAACATATATTTGGGAGCATCGTTGACAGTGAGACTTCTGTATTAGGTTACCTTAAATTAAATGAGACGTAGCATTTACTCGGCTAGCAGGTATAAAGGATTGATAAACTTACTTTCGGCACTAATATAATTAAGCCACCCGTATCCTTTGGGTAGTATATGAAGCGCAACCACAAATATAGCAGCTACAGTGGCGTCTTTCACGCTGGAAAAGAACATAAACCATTTTACCAAAAATATTTTAAAATCAAGAGTTTTCCCAACATTAACACTTCCAACTAGTTTCGTTAAAGTCTTACCGAGGAAGTTTGCCATCAGCCATTGTGCTGAAGTCACTCCATCCCATATTCAAGAAATGGTTCCAACGAGTGAAGAAAATTATCAGCGAAAAGAAGGTGAAGAAGACCGTAAGCTGTAAATGAAAAGAAAATGTAGGTATCACACCATTTCCACTTTTTGGTGTAGGCAAAGGTGTAAGGTAACCACACTTCACCAGCTATGCTAGGTCACGTTTAATAGAGAGCGAGCTTGTGGCCATTTACCGGACAAAATTCTAGAAGCTGGCCTGATACTGAGCAGATGAATCCAATATCAAGATTTCTCTTTCCGGGATCGAACCTTCAACCTTAGCTTGGAAGTCGTTACGCCAACGGGATACTACTACGCCAACGAGGCAAAATTATAGGTATACTTCATGTCGTTCAATTATATCATTTAGGTGTGCTGTTGCATTTATTTAAAGATCTTTGGTCATCGGGTAGGTACTGACGATTTATTGACGCTAGGAATTATAACGGCTCTAAAGGAGGTTCATAAATGATGATGAATCATCATCATAGTAATATGACGCCTTTATTATTTTTTAGAAGTACTAGTACAGTAAAACATCCAAAGGAGATGTCCGCTTTTTGTATGGGCGCTGGGCCTCAAAATCTAAACCGGCTCAAACTTTAGAGATATTAAAGGGGCACAATATGGGTCTTGGATCCGTTAAAAATATTCTTAGACCCCTCCCTTTATAACTAACTTTTTTAAAACGTTTATATTATGTGTAGTTTTAAAGCAAAATAAAATTACATAAATCTCAAAATCAAAGGTCTTTTAAATTAAGCGATTTATTGTAAAACGTTAGTTTAGGCATTCTATCCAAATATATATAAACTGTCTTGGTTAGAATTTTATGCCCGTTTCTGGACCTATAAACATGTATACCGGGTGGAAGGGAAACGCTCTCGGAAACGAATACAGGTGATAGTATCGGTGATTCCTGACGTGATGGCACTAAAAAAATCGCGATCGCATTGTTATAATTTTAGTAGGATTTTCTCAAATTTCTGTACAGCTTCACGTATGGATAGATAAATCAAACTATTATTCTGAAAAATATAATGAAAAATGTCAAAATTTCAAAAACATAGTAATGAAACACGTACATCAGCTGACGGGTTAACGACCGCGCGGCCGGTGCCGGCGCAGCGCGGCGGCCGCCGCCTTGTCGGCGTTTGCTTTGTAGTTTGTACGGGCTACCCAGTTTTTTGTACACTTTACATTGCGCGCGCATTAATTACGGAAATACTAAAATCGTAAGTTTTATCGCTTAGCTTTGCAAATGAATATAGTTTCTCGTTAATGTTATGGTTCTTCTCTCTTACCGTTCCGGTATAGAGAGCGTTTCCCTTTCACCCGGTATAGTCCCATGTACAAAGGAGTTATTCAAAAATAAATATTCAATAGCAAACCTTTTCGTGAAGCGTGATCCTTCTTGGTAGGCTGTTTTTGTACTGCAGCAGAGCATTTCTCAATTCCTTCATACTGTTGGGGCCGATAGGCTTACCCACAAACCTATGAAACAAGACTTACCTACGTACTAAATTCTTTTATTAGATACTTTACTCTTCCGATACTGGCTTTTGGTCTGGTTTCCAAGTCTTTCACCAAAGTAGAAATTATGGAAACGAAATTAAATACAGCTATGAGGGAAAGAATGTGTTTATTTAAGTTCGATTTTTTTGTGTTTTTACTTTTCCAGGATTACCTCTGACTTCAAAAAAATCACACGTTACAAACTTTATTCTTTTAAATGCTAATGAAGATATTAAATAGATTCTAAATCAATTTCTTAATCTATCTTTTGGTATTTTCATTACATTAGCTTTCCAATAATATCTAATAGTGGGTAGTTTCGTAGGAGCTTCATAATGGGTAGAGAACAAATTTTATTTTAATATCTATTCTTATCTGAGGACAGAAGTAGAATATAAATCGTCACACTTACTCATCTATGATAAACCTGTGGAAGAAAAAGTTTATAACGAACATCACAGACGCGACGGGAAACGCGTATAGTGAATATTGGAAGTAGTTGAATATGTCAGGATATTCTGAACCTTCAGGTGCGCTCCTGCAAACATACAATAAATTAAATATAATCGAACAGATTTACCAAGATAGAAAGAAGTAAACAACATTAAAATAGTGTATATAGCGTTATGCGGCACGTCATCATCATCTTCCTGCCCTGGTCCCAAATTACTTGGGGTCGGCGCAACATGTTTTTCTCTTCCATTCTCTTCTATCTTTCGTCATCAAGTCATTCACTATATTCACTATATGCGGCACGTGTTAGCATAAAAAATAAGATCAAGATATAAATTGCTCTCTCTCTCCCAAAAAATTGCTCACTTAATTTATGGAGGACCAAAAAACTTCCGTAGACTCTCGCATAAGACAGACCTACGGTGGTTGGTTTCTCTTATGCGACAGTCAGTCCAGTGACAATAGGTGTATTATCGTGGACTGATCATCCATATTATCATGATATGACCGTTATAAATTATTATACTTACTCGTAAAACATCGCTCTGAAGCACAGTGAAGCGTACGACGAATGAATTATCGCTATGCCTCCTGTGGAAAAGAAAGTGTTGCATAATGATTGCAGATAGATGTCGCTTATCGACATTATACTTAGACATAATTCTACCATCAGATGAAATGAAGTGATTGTATGCCATGTTGAGATAAAAATAAAAACACAGTCACAGATGCGCTATATTGATCTGGTAAATAATATTAATACCAGTTATATGTAATATACTGCTCAATGCTGAGAACGGGCCTACTTTACTACCGAGAACGTTTAGGCTTTAATCCACCACGCTGACTTCATGCATTTTGGCAGACTTCATATACCATCGAAATTCTTCAGGAGATTCCCAGGTATTTAAGTTTTTTTCTACACTGATACAGCGAACGATATTTGATGAACAAAAAACACGTAACTTTTAGGTGTGTGCCTTATGTTTTGAGCCTGCGGAAATTTTCTCGGCAGACCGTACCATTCT
This sequence comes from Lapara coniferarum, assembly GCA_949316025.1. Classification (NCBI taxonomy): domain Eukaryota; kingdom Metazoa; phylum Arthropoda; class Insecta; order Lepidoptera; family Sphingidae; genus Lapara; species Lapara coniferarum. Next base: position 24,022,253 of record OX438920.1, read on the forward strand.
CAACTAGGGTATCATGTTTCGGCTAAATAAAGCTTTGTTACCCATAGACGAAGATGTTTGTACCGCGTTGTTGATAATATACCGTAGTTCGTTGTAATCCGGCTCGATGCCTCGGTTTGCATCGGTCGCTGACTGAAACAATACAATGTTTTGTGATGGCGGAGTTCCATCATTACTTCCAAAACAAGACACTGTTAACATAAGGCCCTGCACAGAGTGAACGCGCGGTGACTAGTACAGTGCGGACGTTGTAGGGCGATGGCCTGAGAACACAATGTGCCCCGTAAAATTATAGCTGCCCACAAGACAAGTCTCACTTTCCTGTGCTTCCTATAATCCTGGGTGTTACCGCCGTAGCGTGAAGAAGCAGCTCAGTAGGCCGGCATGATTGTGTCGAATGGCATGATATAGCCATCTGCTACCATTCGATACTCTATTTGGACATCGCGCACCATCAGCTGAGGTGCAGTCAATTTGCCATGCCCGAATAAAAAAAAAGCCCGTATTGTTTCATCCGAGATCAAGTGAAGCTACTGGTCTTATTACTCTGGACGAGCGTGCAGCGCCTTCGTCTTGCTGTGAATTCGCTTGCATTTCCCCAGTGTTATAAGAGTCTTGACTTTACCTGATCACGGATGAAACAACCTGGCCTTAAACTAGCTGTTACTCTGAACAAGGCTTAAGATTAGCGCCAATGCGCGGTTTTAATGACGACTGTTTTGAGTCTGACTAATATTCACGTCACGAGCGTGTATTTTACTCGACGTGATGTTTAATGTGTCTTTAACGATACATTATTCATTTAGTTTAACATAGTTTTAGGCTGTAATGACGTTTGCTTTGCCGTGAATTGAGATATTCAAGGCTTCTCAGTTCTACCTCTAAAATAATTGCAGATAATTTATATTGGTAATACTGTTGACCCAACCACACTGGGTCGACTCTGTTGATAAAACTTAATAAACAATAACTATGAAAGAAACCAATTAAAATAAGTAGTATGTGAAACTTTATGCTTTTATTTCACTCAAGGTCGGCAATTAATTTCGGCCGTAAATAAAACTCGAACCTGCAAATCAGTTAACGCTTCTGTTATGTAATCCGTGATAGTGTTTGTTACCAGAAGTCGGTTGCTGAACATGGAAAGGACAAATGCAGCCGAACTTGTTTTGAGCAGCAATCTGAAATTATCAAGTTTATAACCCAACAGCATTTTCAATACTTACGTTCAACTGTTTGAGAAACAATGACGAAGCAGGTTGTGCTGGGGGCTTAGGATGTGAAAAAAAACCACAATGCGTCTCTGCTTTGTTTTATTGTGATTGGTTGAGAGACTGACGTATCGGTCTCTCGATCAATCACAAACATCAAAATACCGATACGTCGGTCTCTCAACCAATCACAATAAAACGAAGCGGAGACGCAGCGTGTTTTTTTTACATCCCTGATTATTTCATGTAACTATAGTTAGGCCTTTTTTCGCTGAGTAAAAACGCATTAACGCTACCGCCACTAGGGGAATCAGTGAAGCGGTTTTTTTTGGTGTCACCAGTCTTACGATCCAACGTTGATGCTTGGGAGTATGGCATCATACGAACACGCATTAGGTCGAGTCCCTAACACTACGAACACCCTACACTGGCATACCGATCAAAACCCGCAGTGGCCTTCTTCGGTGCGTACGAGACGACGTCGGGATATCCTGATGTACTAAGATGCACGGGGCGCAAAGTTTGCTAGCACTGTTCCTTACTCCCTTATTAATCTTTTCCTTTTCTTTCACACAAAAATATCATAACAAAATAGTGCAAGAGTTAAAATCCATCACTCACACGGAGTCATCAAAGCCTGTTTATTATAATATTACATGGGACCTAACATAAGCTGGCGAATAAGTGCGACATACTTCTGCCTACCCCAGAAAAGACAAAAAGGGGGTGTTGCTATGTATGTATGCACACCCTAAAACCAAGACAACGCGTACACATATGATATCTACCACATAGTAAAAATAATACTAAACAATTATAACAATACCCCTTTGCTGAAAACTGACAGTTGTCACCGTAGCACATAAACCACAGCGCTATTCGTCGATCAACACCCGAATTGTTCATCAGCAATACTAGTATACTGGACAGTATGAATAACAGTATACTCTCCTGGAAAAATATCTTCAGCTATTTTTGGGTGTAAGAAACAGTCTCGAAAACTGGGACGTGATAATGAGACTAAGGTAATAAGTGCAGCTAACTTAACCGCTGTAGGTATCAGAAATGTTCTTACGAGACTGTCCATAGCTTTTTAAGAAGTTGAGATAGTCATTCACAGATTTAATAAAAAAGACAATGATGTTGGGGTTTTGGACCCATGGATATTTGTCTCGGTAGACCGGTCCATTCCCAGCTAGACTATCATGCATATTATGAAATATAAGACTAACTATAAGATTTACGATGATTTTAATCACATTCTAATTTACGAGCATAAATTACTGACTTTTGTATTTGGTCGGATTATACATTTATGTAGGAAATAGGGTTTATCAGTAAGCGGTAAAATGTCTCTTACTTACATTCATATAGCAGGCACAAGTTTTTTGAGTCGAGAGTACTCCAGTCATAGGCAGAAAGAATATCGGAATGAGCCCAGTGACGGGAACCGGGACTGGTTGCAACAGGAAGAACCAGAACATACACAACCACATGAATTTTACTGTGACGTAATGCTGAAAGACAGTAAAAAATAATAGCACAGGGTTTATAAACACCCTTCTTCTTCTTCGTCTACAGGGCAAATGTGGACAGGAATATTGACGCGATCAATTTAATCTTTGACAATTTGGTTGCTACCATAGAAGAGATAGAAACTATCCAGCCCTCAAATCCGCCACTGCAACTCCTGTAAGCTAGGATCTACAGTGGCACCCAATTTATGACACTGAGCGGTGAAGCTCGGCGAGTCTCAAGAAACACTAATCTGTATTTATCTCGCAAAGAAAATAATAGAATAGAAAGAGATAGACGACTTGGATATATCATAGAAGAGATAGGCAAAAAAACATTAAAAAGGTAGAATGACAAATGTAATACAATTTACTCACAGCATCTTTCTCCCACTCCCAAGTCAACGCACAATATATCGGTAGTAACATACCAAAAATACCTCTAAAATGCTTGGTTATTGTATTGTTTATTCTTGGTATAAAACCATTTATGGACGACCCATTCTGTCTACGGCTATAAGAATTAAAAATTAATACAGAATGAATAATAATAGTTGAAAAATAAGTAGGTTGGAAATTGATACACATGTTGCTGCGCTGGCCTGTACTACCTTAATAAATGGTTAGTAGCGACATCCAGGATTAAATGATGGAACTACATGTGTTTCGCGTAATCAAGGATTTTACTAAAGAATGTTCCAGAACTCATCAGAGGAACATTTTCCAGAAACTTATAGATGGTGCTAGATGGAATGGAATACGATATATGTACAAAACGGTCGTCCTTTAAGACAGTCAAAATTATAGAGGATGTGATTTGAAAGAAAACCGAAGTGACGTAAGAGTTATATCAGAATGTTAAGTTTGAAATACTTACAAGTATGATATAATTCTGAAACAAAAAAAAGTAAATTAAAGCTATAATAATTGATTTAATCACGCCAAAACTATTTATGTTTACATTGTAAATCATAATACCTGCATAAATCACAAATTTTAATCGGTGTTGCGCGCGTCTTTACCCGCGTGAAAAGCGAGGGATACAAGATGAACTCTCAGAGATTTAAAAAAGTGAAGTAAAATATTTATTGTTGATTAACTCGTCAAGCCCCGCTACAGACGCCGGCGTCCGAGTATATAGGGTTTTCCCATACACCTATATAGAAGCGGGGCTTGACGTGTTAAGAACCAAAGACCTTAAAGGGTTCAAGCAACTGACTCCGATTCTGTTCTTTTGTTTTTCTAGCGATTTCAAAAACTATAGATAATCCCCACTTGCAATTGCATGGTTGTACCCAAGTTTCAAATCAGATGGGGGGCCGCATAATATGTCAACTTTTGATTAAGGCAAGGGGGGAATCAGCTTTCCTCCTCTGCCTCCCCCTGGGTATCGCTATCTGAAGATATTATAAATACACCATAAAGTTACCACTTACCAGGCTACCGAGAACCCTACTTGCTCCGGTTTTGAGCAGATCATTGGTAAAATGTGAAGTCTGCCAACCCGCGCGAAGCTAGCGTAGTGGACTAAGGTCTAAACAATCTCAGTTGTCTACAACTGCTAAGCACGGTCTGCCCTAGGAAGCCCGTGGTCAGCAGTAGTCAGTATATAATACAGAGCTGGTTTTGTGTTGGTGGATTAGTAAAAGGAATAATTACTCACGAAATGAACACTCCCTCACATGACTGTTCTTTTCCCTTTTCTGGCAGTGAATATGTAAAAACACTACGTTTATGCTGCTTCTTATACATATTTAATATCTTATTCAACGAAAATATTCTTCTTATGTCAAAACATAATGGCGAATGATAATATCATTTGATATGATCTTTTAATGACATAATATGAAAAATAAAAGAGTTCTCTAAATATTTTAAAATTGGAATGGTATGAACGTAAACGGCAAAGACGACATCAGAGAGTAATTATGTGCATATTTCTTAAGGTCAGTTTAGACTAGGAAATTCTTGCAGCAATATATTGTGCAAGGACTTCGTGGTGCGTTTACACTAGCGGCAATATTTACATAATTATATACTCATGCGCCTCACTGCAAGTCTTGTAAGCTTTAAAATGTGTTTTAATAATGTATTATTAACCCGTATAAAAAGTTCAATTATTATTTACTTTATAGTGCTTTTTAGGGTGGCCGTTTGTGGCCGATGTCAAGTAAACTGCGAAGCGGGCTCCGCGGCCGTTCGCGTCGTTAATAACGATTATTGCGGATTCGCGTTCTGCGTCACCCATTTATTGTTATCACGCGACTGTGTGATCATCTCGCCGTCACTTCGTGCGATGATCGCGTAGTCTCGTTGTTTTAGGACGAAGTATTATATACTAGCTTTTGCCCGCGGCTCCGCCCGCGTTAAAAAGTTTTTCGGGGATAAAAGTCCCGCTTTATGTTTTCCCGGGATAAAAAGTAGCCTATGTGTTAATCCAGGACACGATCTACCCGTGTGCCAAATTTCATCGAAATCCGTTCAGTAGTTTTTGCGTGAAAGAGGAACAAACATCCGTACATCCATACATCCAGACATTCTTACAAACTTTCGCCTTTATAATATTAGTAGGATTATGCGAATTAGCAAATTTTGATATGTTTTTTAGAGGAGGTGGCTTTTGCAAAAGAAATTGATACTGTGACTAGATAAAAAGTTCTTCTACTTCTTCAGCCTGTAGAAGCCCACTGCTGAATATAGGCCTCCCCCAAAGATTTCCGGTCTCCAGGGAAAAGTCTGAGGGAGAAATATAGTAAAGATATTCTTTTTATAATTCTGTAGTAGGTAACAATGTAAACAATCAGCTTAATCATTTTACTACAATTTTCATATTATTATTCGATTTTCAGGTCGATTGGCCTTAAAACAAAGGAATTCAAAATGGCGGCCACTTTTTTCAATTCTTACATTGGATCAGTCTTTTCTACTTAAAGCCATGTCCAGGTATCGATTTTGAGGTCAATTGGCCTCAAAACAAAGAAGTTCAAAATGGCGGCCGCTTTTCCCAATTCTAATATAATTTGATTAAGATTTGCATCCAATGGAAACCCAAAAATAAGCTAAAAAGAAACACCTGTAGATATTCAGTTTTCATACATTTTGCAGAAATCGGCCCGAGCGTGGATCCACGCTCCCGGCACACGAGGGCTTAAGTACCACAAAACTGGCGCGTACACATTCAAAAGCTGCGCGTGTTGTGTTGTGTCGTGTTGTGCACGCATCAACTAAAACAAAACATAACGCTATGTTTTTGTCACAGAACAGGGATATAGACATATTCTCTTTCCTCCGTGGTTTTAGTCACATCAAACTCTGTGCCTTCAATTATATCGTAAAATAATTGTACTGGTTCGAGTAAAGAGCATTATAATACTACAGGAAAGTAGCAGCTTTTGATTATAATCGACCTATAGCGTTGATACTGGCTGAGTAACTGCTACTTGCCAGCACGCTTTGGATATAGCACTAAACTATCAATAAAACACCAGTCTTTTTTCATAATTTATTTAAAATATACACTAAGAAGAACCTGTAACCTTGCCAATATGCAATTGGTATTCAATGCCACAATAGTGCCAATGATTCACTGATGGAAGCTTGTAAATTAACATCTGTTTACTTGCGAGGGACTCATGCACTATGAACTATTATCTTAGTAATTTAATGTAAATACTAAATTTTCTACCTTCATCGTGTACATTAATTGCAATGTCATCAAGAATTGAAAAATAATCGTTTGGAAAAGTTGGAATACATAATACTTGGCTCCACTATCAGTGAATCTTTGGCACAATATAAATGTTGGAAATTGTCACAGTCCTTCAGTAATAGCTTAATTCAGTAAGCACTTAACAATTAACATAAGCTTTGCAACAAAACACAACTCCATTACACAATAAATTAACATAATACAAAAACATCTTCGCGTACAACGCTCAGAATCCTCATCTCCAGCCCTCCCCAAAAGTATTCCTTTAGTTAGTAGTCTATTACCAGAAATGTAAGTATGTGGAACAAGTCCTGAAATATATCTTAGTACATCTATGCGCCCTTGCCCTCACGCTGCGTCCATTCGGGCATCTCGAGCAGATCCGGCCACACTACTGGCGCCCACCACATTATAGCGAGCCATGTCACTATGATGCTGGTCACGGTGGGTCCCGCGCCGGCGACCATCTGCAAGTATATTTTGCTAAAAGCTATATCTTAAGTGGACGATAGCCAAGTAACGGTCTGCCGAGACAATGTCCGGAGGTTCATAGCCCAAGGCACACACCTATGACTTTTCAAAGTTACGTGTGTATTGTTTATCAATTATCGTTCACTTTAACGGTGAAGGAAAACATCGTGAGGAAACCTACCTAACAGAATTCTCCATAAACATATAAGATGTATTTTCTAGTGTATTGGACGGCACAGTCAATTAAACACAATTGGGTTTCTCTGTAATTAAAGATTTATTGTGATTAACTTAAAATAATTATTTCGTATAAATAACATAAGTATTTGGCAAATATACTTTACCTGTAATTAAAGAAACGACATTTAATGTTACGAATTACGGTGCCGATTCCAAATCACAATTTTAAGAATTATATTTTTACGATATAAAATTATTTAACAAATTGAATATTCTTTTTCTGACAGCTAGATGTTTCATAATTATTTCATCCGTTTATGGATAGCGCAAAGAGGCCAACGTCTAAAGAAAATTATATTTTTCTTTACAAACATTTCGAGGGTGTGTGAAGTCTGCCAACCCGCACTAGGCCAGCGTGGTGGACAAGGCCTTAAACCCTCTCAATAGTAGAGAAGGCCCGTGTATATAATACAGGACTGGTATTATTTATTATATCTTTGATACCACCAAGTCTGGTAAGGGAAACCGGTTATGTTGGACTCATCATTAGTACGAGCCAGCATTGGGCCATCCTAGAGTTGTGGTGCCAACCTCATCTACTGGCTAATATATAATCTTTAAATCCACTAATATCAAACATGCAATTATTAGTGATGATCAAGGAAATTTATTTTTAGTCTCATGGAGTATAGCCCACCTTCTCCCTAGAAATAACTATGTCCTACTTACATCGGTATTGCCTCGAGCTTTTACATGCTGCAGCTGCGGGTAGCAAGCAAAAAGAATTGGTCGAATTCTTACCATCTTCCCTGTGGGGATGCTGGCAGCGCTCTGCACGATGAGATTCCCGGGCGTCCCCACCGGCAGCATGAAGCAGTAGGACGCGGCGATTCCCGACGATATGCAGTACCACAGCGGGTTTTGGTTGATCTCTTTCGCCTGCAAGTCAGTAATTGCCATCATTGCTGCTTAGTACCTACGAACCTATCTGTTACTATCGTATTTGTTTCTACCTGCCCTCATCGCTTTCCAATGTTAAATCGGCGCTGCACAATTTTCAAATATTTTGTAGAAATGATTTGGCTTAAATATCTTTATTCGCATTTCCTATATTTTGTTTTCTCTATTCCCAAAACCTACTTGGTCTAGATGTAAATCATAATTATTATTGTTTCTTATAGGATTTGCCATTACATTTGCATATATACAATTACCGATCTACTCTGTGATGAAACTAATAATATAATAATATTCATATTGATACAATTTAGTGGATAACGGTGTTGATTGTGTATTTAGTTAACTTCATTGTTCGATTTCTGTTTATACTTAGTTTTTTATTACACAATTATTTTTGTCCTAAATAAAAAGAAAAATATATCAACTCACATTTCATACTTATTGGGTATTAATAGCTGATACGAGTATTTAACGTTTCCAGCCAATAATGAAAAAAAAAACATGGCCCAACACTCACCAACTGCATAGATATTGGCGAAAACACGTTGCACACCGCCACGTTAGATGCAAAGTTGGTCACAAATATGACAAATATGATCACCAACAGCATCACCACCGTGTTGGGCAGAGTCGCCAGCACCTGCAGGTACTCCCCTAGCTTTGCGTTCAGGCCGGACGTCTTCGCCGCCGAGGACAATGCGAACCCTCCGCCTGCATACCACTTTACGATAACTGGATTGTTGAGCATAAATGATCCACAAATGGTTTGTATTGTATTGTATTAGCCTATAATGTCCCAATGTCGGGCAAAGGTCTCCCCAAGATCCTTCCATGAATCGCGATGCTGCGAATGGTTTTAGCTGGTCAAAATTTAAATCATAATTTTAGTGTAATAATTTTTATTTATATAAAATGACGTTTCCATGAAGTTATCTGTAAGAGATAACTTATACTGATATGGAATGAAATCGTTTATTCAAAAAATAGACTTACAGATAATCATTTGTGTGTAGAAACACACCCTTTATGGATGTATAACTGACTAACTCTAAGAACACCTACCTCTTATAGAGCGTTTGTTGACAATCTAAAGGGCTTACACGACATTGTTTTTATCTAAGTCTTTAATATTTAATATTTGTTCGGCCGACTGAATAATAACTGGTGATGTGGTACATAAGTTTTCTTATCTAAATAAACATTAACCACACATCTTGGAACAAACATTCATAGCGTCAAAATAATAATACAACGTACCTAACAAGAACATGTAAGAGTACGGCATACTCGCGTTTAACACTGTCCAATCTAGCACAGACTGTACTGACTTCTTGGGCAAGTCTTCGTGATCTGAAATGAACATCATCAGATTTTTAGAACGTGTAGGAAGCGGCTACATCCAGCAAATTAACAGTATTAATAAAATAACAAAAGCGACTAATGTAAAATATCTAGGTCCACCTCATTTTCAGGCCCTAAAATCACCACGCTGGTCTGTGATGTATTATTTTGTCAACAAATTTAGTAGTTCCCAATTAAATATTTATTACAATCTATTCCCTATTACTATTCTATGAGGCGCTTTCCTAAAATCACAACATCTATAGTTTCTATGCAAAGGCATGACAAGACGTACATGCCTCTCGCCGATGGTAAGCGATACACAAGCCCGTAAACAGTAGCAGCACCATACAGAACTTTAAAAATACTGCGTGGCATTTCATTGCGCTCATCATACTGAGAATTAAAGATGAAGTCATAAAATGCCCAGTAACTACGCAGTTTAAAATTTCTTTTAAACCGGAACACAACAGTGTAGATATTCACACTGCTGCATGGCATTAGAAAAAGACATTGTGGTGGTATCTACTCAGGAGATCCCTTGCATATGAGATACCTACTAGCAGCGTGGCATCAGTAAAGAGATATTTGAAATAGAATTCACTCAAATAACCTATCTACCTGCGGCGCCCTAACAAGACGCAATGTTATACCCTTTCTTGGCGTTTAAACTTACTCCATACAAAACATCTACATCAGTTAAATTTACTCACTGAAACTTAGCTACCTTTGCATTTAAAAGATTTACATTATTTTTCTTACATTTTGCATTACAGTTCTTGAATATCACCAAGGACGAAGGCAGAAGGAACATCAGGAAGCAAACCAACATAGCGAGCGCTGAATCCCGAACGCTTGAAAGGAATAGTCACTTTAAAAGTATTAGTCAAATAATACAATGAAAGTGACAAGCTAAACTAAAACGTTTTTTATGAGACAATTTTCTTCTATGTCACTGAATAAAGAGACGAGCCAGTCACTCGCCTGATATTGAGAACTAGGGCTGCCTATGTAAAGTATGTTGATACCATACCAACTAGTGGGAATAGTAGAATGTGGCAAAAAACGCAACTCGTAAGCGAGTGTCGTTTAATTTTGATGTTTGTGATTAATCGAGAAATCAATACGCCATTCAATATCTGAATATTGAGATAGTCTCTCCTAATCAATACTAATAAAACGAAACGGAGTGTCGTGTTTTTGCCACATTCTGAGCACAGAATTGTAAAGCACTGGACGGCGCGGCGGAACAATGCCTTTAGTGACATTGTTATATTAGATATTAAGTCTCAATGCAAATTAATTACACTGGCTACACTTTCCTGTAAACCAGAGTATAAATGCATTCACACTGTTGCTTGGTTGCAGGCAGACATTGCTGTACCTACTCAAATACTCTCGTACACGAGCTACCTACCTTTGTAAAATCAATGTGAAATTACGTACAATTTATGGTCCAAATCAAAGTGTGCTGCTATGACATCGCCCCAACCATCGAACATTTGCGGCGAACGGCAGAAGAACGCGATCATCGCGCCTCCAAACAGAATGATCACCATCTGTATATTTTTTTGAAGACTATGGATGAAGTTAAAAATTATCGCGTATAACATTAGTCGTGTCAATGAATGCATAAAATAGGCATTCTTGCTCCTGAGTAATTCCAAGTAAATGCTTTATTGACTCGACTACTCGATAGATCTCAATTTTCATCTTCGGTCAGATCCCGAGAATAAACCAATTAGAATATAGATTTTTGGACATGCTTCTCTATCTAAACGCACCCTCATTATTAAGGATCGTAACGCAATCATTATGATTGTGTTCCTCCATCGGCTTCGGTGTTCTATCTGATAAACTGTTGCATTTAAGGGAACCTTCAGCTCATTGGTAAGCTGTTCACCTTTTGGTGCTTCGTTTCTATCCGCATGCCTTAATTTCAATTAAGAGATCTTTCGATAAAAGCGATTGAGGTCGTTTATTAAAATCGACAGTTAATCTCACGGTAACTAAAAAAATGCCAACAGCCTTACACTTTACTATATTTAAACATACATTATAATTGAATTTCAACGTAATATAAAGAAGTTTATCATTGGAACAATAATGCATACAGGAAATAATCACAAAATTCTCATATAACTTTTGGAAAAGCAGTTTTACCAACAATGGGGCTCCCTTTCAGCTACATGCCTTACCATCTCCCAGAATGTCATGCTTCCCAATCTTTTCCAGTCATCGTCGATCGCCTTCTTGGCCGCCTCTTTGGCCTTATCCGTGATGAAAGCCGACTTCGCTGCTTCGCTGCCGGGCCTGAAGAGAACTCAAGTATCATCAGGACTGCCTCAGTGGCGTTGTTTTGTACGATTGCCTTGCTGGGGTCTAGGGTTCGAACGCCTCGTCGGGTAGTCATATTAGGTTATTCTAACTCTATCAGCCCAAAGTCTAAAATTAAGGTGTTTACCGATAGTAGTAATCATTTGCCACATGGTCTTTCGCCTCTTTTCTGCTAAGATTAATTTAATGTACCAAAACCCTTAGACAAGACAAAGGACGCGCCTCCTATGATCTTTTCCTCTGACAAAGGTATAGGATCAACTAATGATCTTGCACACGTTTATAGTATGATATTAGTGCGCATGAGCGCAAGTTTTATTTACGATTGCGTTAACATCGACACAATACGGATTGACGATGCGTATTGTACTTACAATGTAGTAGTGGCAATGATAATATAATTTTTTGGTTAGCATTAATAGGCACTTGGCGCGTCTATTCTTTAGACTATTTATGGTCTAGCCAAAATCCGAATAGGGCGTGCGAATGTAAGTAAAGTATTATTATTATATGAGATGCAGCGCAATAAATGTATCATAAATTGACAAGGGAAATTAAAGTTTAATTATACAATACACATACCTCATGAATCCAAAATAAACCATAGCCAAGTAAAAGAAGGTGAATGCTTCAAGAACGACAATGTAGGGCACCGCGAACGCAGAGAACTTGGGGAACGACAAGTACTCAGGCGCCTCGGGGTAAGCGCTGAAATAAATACATTGCATTCTTCATCAATGTAATTATAAATGACTAGCTTTTGCCCGCGGCTCCGCCGCGTTATAAAGTTTTTCCGGGATAAAAGTTCCGCTTTATGTTTTCCCGGGATAAAAAGTAGCCTATGTATTAATCCAAGACATGATCTACCCGTGTGCCAAATTTCATCGAAATCCGTTCAGTAGTTTTTGCGTGAAAGAGGAACAAACATCCATACATCCAAACATCCATACATTCTTACAAACTTTCGCCTTTATAATATTAGTAGGAAGTAGGATATAGAGATTATAGTTATTTTTTTTTTCTATTCGCTATCAGCCCGGAGTCTAAAATTTTTGCCCGATATGACTATAGGCTCGCCCGCTATCACATCATGGGACAGAATACGCACTGCGAAAAGTAGGTGCAGTAATTACGGCTCTGCCTACCCCTTCGGGGGATGAAAGGAGTGAGTGAGTGAGTTATTGAGTGAGTGAGAGTGAGCGTCAGCGTCAGCTATAGCGAGAGCAAAAGCGAGAGCGAGAGCGAGAGCGAGAGCGGGTGCGAGAGCGGGAGTCGGAGCAGGCGTGGGAGCGAGAGCGAGAGCGGGGGTGGGAGCAGGGGCGAGAGCGAGTGAGTGAGTCAGTGGGTGTGTGTGTGTGTGTGTGTGTGTGTGTGTGTGTGTGAACACATATGGACCATGATTATAATACATGCATATGTAGACTATTATAATTAAGTACATAATACTTAACCTTACTTAGTGACTGCCTCGGTGGCGTAGTTGTATTATGGTACGACTGCAATGCTGAGGTCTCGGGTTCGATCCCCCGGTCGGGCAGTGATATTTAGTTTTTCTATTCAGCATTAGCTCGGAGCCTGGAATTTGTACCCGATATGGCGATAGGCTCGCTCCTATCACATAATGGGACGGTATAATATCGAAAAGTGGGTGAACTAATTGCGCCTCTGCCTACCCCTTCGGGGATAAAAGGCGTTATTGTGAGCGTGTGTATAATACTTAATGCCTGTACTTTGTTATAGTACAGAAAACAGTTATTTTCTTTAGTCGCGCCCTTTTTCCCCCGAAGGCGTACACAGACGCGCAACAATTACAACACCTAGTTTTCGTCGTGCGTAAGTATATCGTCTCATGATGTAATAGGGGGCGAGCCTATCGCCATATCAGGCATATGGAATTTGTCGATTAATCGGCATCGGACTAATCGACACATTTCAGACTCCGAGCTGATAGTAAGTAAAAAAAAACAATATCACTTTGCCCGACACCAGGGAATGAAACCGAGACCTCAGCAATGCAGTCGCGCCGTAATACAACTACGCCACCGAGGCAGTCAATTAATTTTTATATCTGATTTACTAAATAAAAAAGCGGGTGCTGTACAAATGGCGCTATGGATCCAGTACAAGAGTATACTAAATTTCAAGAAATTGAGTATATTTTTATTCCTTACTTATTATTTATTTACCTCATAAACAGCCCCTTGAACACGAGATTGGTAGCCGTCCCGACTAAAGTTCCAATGCCTCCTATAAAGTACATTAATTTTTATTTTCGTTAAAACATTAATTGAATAATATTCGGGCAAATCACACAGCAAAAATAAAATGGCAAATTATTTCTGGTAAACATTCTTGATTTCTTCGTTACCGGACGGTATTCACCAACGTTACTTAGTGGTTTACAGAGCAATGCTTTGGATAAAAAGTTAGTTGCTTTCGGCATGAACTCTTGCAGTGCGTAGGCATACGACAGGACGGGGCGTTGTAATTGGTTAATATCGAGATACGATTTCAGTTGGCTTTGAGATTTTCACTTGACAGCCATTATAGTAAAGCTAAATAAAACTATGAAATTGGAAACCCTATGCGTTCAGGTGCGCCGGTTTTGTTTTATTGCATCGAATGACGAGACGAGTATGCCGTTCGCGTTATGGTAAGCGATACGACCATCCATAAACAATAGAAACACCACATAGTACCTTGAGTTACAAAGTACTATGTGGCATTCCACTGCGCTCGTCATCCTGAGACGTAAGATGTTAAGTCTCATTGTGTCCAGTTGTAACACTGGCTATAATGTCCTTCAAACCGAAGCACAACAGTGCATGCACATTGCACACTGTTGCTTCTTATATTAAAATTTTTTTAGACATTTTCACCTAATTTATAAGTTTTAAGGGTTCAATAATAATCTTTTCTTACCTATGGTAGCCGAATAGGTCGCGGCGCAGAAGTAACAAGTTGTCATGTCGCTCGCAAACTTTTCACCATCTGGACCCTTTTCATATATCACCAAGATCCCTTGCTACAAATACAAAATATTAGATATCTTACTAATTTATCCAGGATAAAAGTCCAGCTAAGTACTTTTCCGGGATACAAAATTGTCTATGATACAGACACATTTATAAGTATCAATTTACTTTGGGCAGAATAAAAACAATCGAACTATACGATACTATACGATTACAAGATATTGTAGTATGATGACGTGTGATTAATAATGTCTTCTTAACTTCGAGCCCTAAAATCAACATATTTAACAGTGCCCTGGAACCGACTGTGAAACGAAAAATTTAAGAAAGTTACGTACATCTTCGAACACCTTCAACAAGGCGAATATGATGGGCACCATCATTGTCGTAGCAGCGGTGTTCGTAATCCACATCGACACAAAAGTTGTGACGGCGCACATCGCAAACAACAATCTGAAAAAGTATTTTGTGTAAGTCTTCAACTTGAGCAGCGAAAAATGGATGCAGTAGTTGTACATCAGTGACCTTAGAAAGTACCAATAAAACACTAAGACTATCAAACCAATGGACAAGATATGGCAATAATCCGCAAACAATTTTACTGCCAATCCTGACGGGGGGCGAGGTAGACACGGATAGCACACATTTAACAAAAAAAATCCACACGTGCAGGGCTGAATATAAGGCCGCTTTTTACACAATAACACAACAAAAATCACAATTTCTGTGGAGCACCGCTTAATGTCATTATCGTAGAATGTAATGACAGCGATCGCGTCATATAGATTTTAATAAAAGTTTATGACCAGCTGCGCATGTATGACCAAAGAAGGGTTCGCCTGGTCATCCCATGTCCTTTGCATTGCTAGATACTCAAAGATAAAACGACACGACTCCGTTTCGTTTTATTGTGATTGGTTGATACTAACACGTGACTGACGTATTGGTCTCTTGATCAATTAGAAACATCAAAATTAAACGACATCGAAATACAAGTTGCGCTTTTTGATTAGAAAAGCACCCTGCTTAATCTTTCATATATAAAAGGCGTGAGTGTGTGTATGGTAGAAACTTACTTGAAGTGAGAGTAACCAATCATCCGTATTGCTGCGTATGCCAACCGCTTGTGCAGGCCAGACTGCTCCACGGCATACGCGAGCATGATGCTGCCTAGGAACATGAGCACCGAGTCCTGTGGATAATTTTTGATCACATATCTATTCTGCCTCGATGGCGTAGTTGTATTATGGTACGACTGCAATGCTGAGGTCTCGGGTTCGATCCCCGGGTCGGGCAAAGTGATATTGAGATTTTCTATTCAGTATTAGCTTCGAGTCTGGAATTTTGACCGATATGGCGATAGGCTCGCCCCCTATCACGTCATGGGCACGGAATAATGGCGAAAAGTGGGTGCACTAGTTGCGCCTCTGCCTACCCCTTCGGGTATAACAGGCGTGAGTGTATGTGTACATAGGTTATAGTAGAATACAGACAACAAAAGAATTTTGCTAAATGCTGGTCTTATCCAAGCTCTCATAGGCAATGTTTTATAATTATTTTGGATATAATAATTATAAATAGTAAATTACAAGAAGGATAATAATTTTGTTTCGATCTTAGGCCAAGATTTCAAAACTTGCTACGCCGTGGCTTCATTTAGGTACGCGATCGGCTTTGATCGACATCCACCTTAAGATTCATAAATAATTTATTAATACAATGTAACCAACACATTGTGTAAATAATGGTTTTATTCTCCTGTGCAAAATTCAGTTTTAATAAGTCCACTTCATTAACAAAATGATTGCTTCAAATATTTATTTCTTGGAAATATACTAATATTAATGGTAATCACTATTCGTTCAAGATTGTATGTAGCCTATAAAATATGCTCCTCAACCACTAAAAATTACGGACTATAACCCATATTAGTCCCATATGGTTAGATGGATTTTTCAACACTATGAGTAGGTGACTTGGGGCTATTCCAACAGCTATATGGGTTACTGTGTCTCCCGGGACTCCGGAGATATCCCTCATGTGTCGAGTTTACACCCGGGCTTACTCAGGTAATATTCGGTATATAGGTAGTATTCGGTATATAGGGCATCTGGCAAAAACCGTTACAGAATCTTAAAGCAAATTCCTTGCAAAAAAGGAGACCTAAGTATTATCATCATCAGCTATACTGCTGAACACAGACTTCCCCTAAAGATTTCTAGACGGACCTGTTAAAAATGACCTGCATCCAGCGTGTTCCTACGATCTAAGTAAGCTAATGCTACTCTACGTAGTAAAGTATTTCATTCGCTAAAAATACAAGTATGCTAGTGTTATTATTAAACTTACATTCATATACGCCTTGCAAGCAGTGGCGGTACTCGCAACGCCAGTCAGAGGGAACACCACGACGGGCAAGAACGCTGTCACGGCCAACGGAATGCACTCTGCCACCCAGAAGACAGCCATCACGAGCAGAGTGTACGCGCACCATTGATAATGCTAAAACGTTAACCAATCTTATCTTGGGGTTTTCTATTAAGTATCAGTCCAAAGTTTGGAATTTGTGCCCGATATGGCGACAGGCTCGCCCCCTATCACATAATGGGACGGAATACGCACGGCGAAAAGTGGGTGCACTAGCTGCGTCTCCGCCTACCCTTTCGGGGATAAACGACGTGAGTGCCTGTGTGTGTGTAAATGTTAATGTTATCTTATTTTTAATATAAAGTTTGTGAAAGTCCTGTCATTTATCAGGTGAGTAGCTTGCTGTTTTTAAGGTCTCGGCAAAGTGACTTCACTGCACCTGATGGTAATTGGAGTAGGGGCTAGAGATGACTCCTCGCCAGTCGACACAATTATGCCGGCCTGTTTGAAATTCATTTACTCGTTCATTTGTTTGCCGTTTCTGCATGTAGAGATAGAGGTAGCCAGTGTATCTACACTTCGATGAGCTGATATCTTATTCATGTGATGGGGCCGAGCTTATTGCCTAAGCGGGCACAATTTTGGTATTTTTTTTATTGCATTGAATGATGAGGCGAGGATGCCGTTCGCCTGATGGTAAGCGATACGACCACCCATAAAGAGTAGTAACACCATCCAGCACCTGTGTGACATTATACTGCGCTCGTCATCCTGAGACATAGGATGTTAAGTCTCATTATGTCCAGCAGTTACAGTGGCTACAATGTCCTTCAAGCGGAAACAACAGTGCATACACACTGCTGCTTGGCAGTAGAAATAGACATTGCGGTGGTACCCACCCACTCTTACATATGACAGACCTACCACCAGTCAGTATTTTGAATGAGATATTATACTCGAGGCTGCGATTTAAAGTCTTGTAACAGGTCTTTGAGGTCAAAACTAGCACTAATTGGGTTAGTTTTTGTTTTCGCTTATAACAAAACCATTTTGAAGCATAGAGCGTTTTTTTGCATACTCATATTTTTTCATAATATGGTTAAATCACGTAAATTAATACGCTAGCAACAGAAAACAGTAAATTTTGGTTGTCATTGCACCGAATTGGATTTACGTATTCAATTTCAACCATATAAAAATGAAATGATTTAATATATTGGTATAAAAAAAAGTTACTCTCTATACTCGAAAATGGTTTTGTTATAAGTGAAAACAAAAAACAAAAACCTCAAACTCCTGTTACAAGACACTAAATCCTAACCATACCCGATACTCCGATTTAAGGAATTTATGTCAATTAAAGTTTTAATACATACACCGTATCATTCATATTACTAATTCTTCTGATATGACATTATTTCAATATTATAATAATAATAGTGTTAATGTCAAGGACGCGATATACCAAGATGGATCATGGAACCATAATCTTACCTTCCCAGGGAAAGGAGACACGATGCCAAGGAATAGGATGGGAGCTACAAGACACAGAAGACCACGCCAATGCGCCGATAGAAACATCTTGAACTTTTCGGTGCTGGTCAGAAAAGGTTCTTCTGTTTTGGCCCTGAAAAAATATATATTTCTTTCTTACTTATTCACACAAATTGCTTATTTAGCCTTGGCCTTGTAAAATGACATCGCCTAGTCGAACCCCAACGATTGTAAGGCTAAGACGCCATCATGAAATTATACGTAATTTTTCTAGCTTGACCTGTGAACTTCGAACTATTTAAAACGTCCTAGGGAGCTGTCTACTTAATTCTTCAATATGCAGAATTAATAATAATAATAATACCAGCCCTATATTTTATACTGTCCCACTGCTGGGCACGGGCCTCCTCTACTACTGAGAGGGTTTAGGCCTTATTCCACCACGCTGGCCTAGTGCGGGATGGTAGACTTCTGTCTTCGAAATTCTTATAAAGAAATTCTTAGACATGCAGGTTTCCTCACGATGATTTTCTTTCACCGTTAAAGCGAACGATAATTGATAAACAATACACACGTAACTTCCGAAAAGTCAGAGGTGTGTGCCTTGGGTTTTGAACCTCCGGACATTGTGTCGGCAGACCGTTCCATTCCCAACTAGGCTATCGTCCACTTTTAAAAATAAAGAATTACAAAATTGTATAAATTACTAAAATTTGAGGTAAGTACAGTACAGTAATTATAATATAAATATTATTGTCGTCACGTCCTCGGATAAAAGTATTTATAAAGAATATTCCCGAAACTCCTCAGAAGCTAATGGCGTTTGCAGGTCGTGCGCTCATCACGGCTCTCATTTGTATTCATTCCGCTACCAGGGGTAAAACTTCTGAGATGGTAGTTAAGTACTTACATTTTGAAAGGTTAATCTTAAAAATTCTCTGCAAAAATAAAATTTCCGAAGTCTTCTGTACAGTATTATAATGCTCTTTGTTCTGTACTTTCTGCTTTCAACAATCTCAAATTGCTTATGCCATGAAAAGAATTCCTATTTCAAATTAAAAATTAAATAATTTTCGGCCAGCGTTTATTGCATATTTTTAAATATTAATAATTTATTTAGTCATGTTACCAGTAATGAACCAAGTATACCGAGGTCCGAGAAAGCATATTTTTTTTTTGGAAAAATCGCTTTAACACCCGATATAAACTTTTCACGCGCTTTCGAAAGTTTCTTGAAATATAAAAACGAGCATGTGACGCCGTTCGGGACGTGCCATTATTGGATGATAGGAAACGTGGCCCGGCAACAGGCGAGCCGAGCGGCCCGGCTCAGTCGCCAAGCCGCCGGCACACCGCTCGTACTCATTACACGAACTGCCTGTTTGGCAGTCGCACTACTCCGCGCTCCCGTGTTACAAAACTTCATATTGTGCATGTGCTAACGATGTTAACGATGTGTTGTGATACGTTTCTTGTGAAGCATGTCCACCATTAAACAGTGATAGCAGAATTCAGCATTCAACAGGTCGGTTTATAATATCCCCAAATACATGCGGTTGATTTATGTTTCGTTTATTAGCGATCGAACTTTTTAACTGAATGTTAAAAGTGTACGTAGCGTGTGAAATATCTAGTTCTAATAATAACCTGGTAATGAGCGCGTTGTTCTTTAATTTATGTATTTTTTTCTACGTTACCAGTCATTTTCACGAAGGAAAATTACTCACGTATAAATTTGCTACAAGTGACTTGCTGTGCATTCAAATTGAATGTTCTATTTTTTGCATTGTCTCGGATATTTGTATTATCATATGCATCGGCTGAAATGTTCTTATTGTAAAATGTGTGAGTTAATGAGCCAATGGTATCGAAAATGATTTTCTTATGATCACCTGTAATTGTTATCTCTACGAGAGGCTATGTTTAACAGAGCACTTCTAAAGCTGAAGATGGTGCAGCTGGTCAGGCTGGCATGATCGTGTCGAATGGCATGGGATAATCGTCCAATGCCATTCGATTCTCCATTTGGACTACACCGTGCTTACCATAAGGTGCAGTGCAGTCACTATGTCGAGCTCCTATAGAAAGAAAAAATGAATTATTATGCACTTGTTGCGTTATTTCGTTATAAAACCTATATCGCATCCATCCTCATCATCATCAGCCATATGAGTCCAATGCCGAACACGGTCCTCCCCTAATAATATAATTAATAGGTACTTCATTATGCCATTTTGAGAATTTATGAATCAATTTGTTTAAAAACTTCAGCCAACTTGTTTTTATGTGTCGTATCCAGTACTGGGTGTCTCGGAACAGTTCAATATACTAATGAAAAGTGTTAAGAAAACATACCATCAACAGGGCTTATTTAGGTTCATTAGCATTTAATTATAAAATTCAAAAGTATCCTAAAGCTTGCGAAACGTGCTTTCAGCTTCCGGCATGCTGGTACTTATTAAAAATATACATACGTACATGCTATGTATACCAGGAGGTAGGTACCTGTACTTACTAGTATAGCCAGCACTGTACGTTTCCAGAGATCCATTTTACCTCGAACGTGTTCACTCTGGAATGAGCTCCCTCCCAAGTGTTTCCTCAGCGCTATGACTTATCTTTCTTCAAACGAGGTTTAAAAAAAGTTTTTTACAGTAGGTAGCGGCTTAGCTGTGCCCTTGGCATTGCTGACGTCCATGGGCGATGGTAACTACTTACCATCAGGTGGGCCGTTAGCTCGTCTGCCTTATAGGCAATAAAAAAAAAGTATTCAATTTTTTTACTGTATCTTGGATCACATCCTTCTTAGAAGCAGCAGCAGAAATCTAAAATTCAATATCTCCCCTCACTCTTATGAAAACTTATGAGCTGAGTTCTATATGAACCCATTTACATATTACCCTAGTGGCTCATACATATCAGCAGTATTTGATATAATTAAGGTAAAACTGCAGGTATGCGTTTTGCAAGCTAAACATTTCAATTTAGTCTTTCATCATATTTGAAAAGGATTCACAGTCTTACCTCAAACTCTGCGAAATTACATATCAAATCTCGTGATGAGAAATAAGACACAATTTAAAATTAAATCTTGTAATATCACAAAATCGAAAATATTATTGTATTTATGTATTTGTTAGATTTTATCTTTTCCTGAAGGATCCGATGTACAGTTTTGATATCAGGGCGGCTCAACATTTCGACGATTTCATTTTTGCGCACTGGTGGTTCCTGTTTTAATTACTTTTAATACATATTCAATAAATGTCGAATATTTAGAAAACGCAGACGATTTCGTGGCTGTGCTACTCATTATTTATGCTGCACGCAACACTTCTTCAACTTTGCTAGAATCTTTTAGCCTGCTTGCGCGGCTATAATGCCATATAAAATTCCTCCGCGGGACACTATGGCCCATAGGCCTGGCATTGAGCTGCCTTGTTTCATGTTTGGTATGCAATTTATACACCTTACAGTAAAATTTACTTTTCATCCGCGATAAAAATATGGTCGGACTGCAGAGAAAAACTTTATCCCAGCAAAATCTAATATTATTTAATATTTCAACATCATCAATCTTTATTATTACGTTGTTTCTTTTTATTATTACTCAGAGTTGAAACTGAACAGTCATAATGTTAATTAAACATTACGTCGTTGGAAACCAAGTCGATTATAAAAATTGGTGCGAGGAAGCGATGCCCACGCTTTCGTCACTCGGCTATTTTTTCTATGATGATACGGTAATGACCACATTAAATCTGATCAGTGTTGCCAATTTCGTGGATTTACCATAAACACTGGTGGTTAAAACTGTTAAAACTCTTCCAAAAATATTTCTCCGCTAAAAAAGTGCTTTTAAAAGAAAAATATTTTTCAACAGTAATTTGTTGCGGTTTTGGCAAAAAGATTTGGCAACATTGGATCTGCTGTTAAGATGCTTTATATTTAGTCCATAGTGATGACGGAGATGTAGCGCCTCTACGGTAAAGACCTGCTATATTCAACATCTGCCTCTCTGAGCTTCTGCAAGTAGCTAAATGACTTCTTAAATCTTGCTAAAACTAATACTTTACCTATGGTCGCTTGAGGTAATTGCTCTATGAGAAAATCATAGAGATAGTTGAGATTTTTTATGAGAAAAACGTAAAATTATAAAGATTAAGCTTTTAGACAATTAAGTAGGGCAATGAATTTAAGTTGCAGCCCGATGCTCCATAGCTAAGACTTGACCCGATTACCGCTGATCTAGACGATCACTAGAACCATGCCGGGCAGTTATAGGATTAAAATTTCTATTTAAATTTTCTGAGATTGGGATTGAAATTGCGATCGATATAGTTATAGATCTTTGTTATACCCAGTAGGGCGATATACTCTCGCCCCGTTACATAATTAACTTAGACTTAAAAGGAGTATTAGCTACTTTGCACACTTCGTATGACGGTGTAAATAAAAATTACGGTTCAACCATTTCCTTTATTTACGAACATTTCTTTACATACATACATATACACTCACGCCTGTTATCCCCGAAGGGGTAGGTAGAGGCGCAACTAGTGCACCCACTTTTCGCCATTATTCCGTCCCATGATGTGATAGGGGGCGAGCCTATCGCCATATCGGGCACAAATTCCAGACTCCGGGCTGATACTGAATAGAAAAACTTAATACCACTTTGCCCGACCCGGGGATCGTACCCGAGACCTCAGCTTTGCAGTCGTACTGTAATACAACTAAGCCACCGAGGCAGTCATCTCTTTATGAACACGTAATTCATTAATGCAGTTTGGACTGTATACGACACTGGTTACGCGACGTCTTGAAATGCACCTTGAACTGTTCAAGTTAATGACTGAACTGAGTTGCGTCTAGGAGTATCTTTAATTAAATATTCAGATGCATACGTGCTTAGATGCACTAATCTCTACTATAAATAAAACTAGACTGACTTCAATAGTTGAAACAATTAAAATAAATAAAAAATATAGATTTATTCTGATAGGGGTAGGCAGATGCAACCAAGGCACCTATTTGTTGCCGTGTGTGTTCCGACCCATGATGTGATAGGATGCGAGCTTATCGCCATATCGGGCACAAATTCCAGACTTCAGTATCCTACTAATATTATAAAGGCGAAAGTTTGTAAGAATGTATGGATGTATGGATGTTTGGATGTAAGGATGTTTGTTCCTCTTTCACGTAAAAACTACTGAACGGATTTCGATGAAATTTGGCACACGGGTAGATCATGTCCTGGATTAACACATAGGAGTCAATATAAAGCGGGACTTTTATCACGGAAAAACTTTTTAAAGCGGGCGGAGCCGCGGGCGAAAGCTAGTTGGTTTATACTTAGGAGAATAACCCAATATCACCTTGCTGGACCAGGGATTCGGAACCGGGACATCAGAGCGGTATGGAACCGCGCACCCAATTTAACTATGCCATCGAGGCAGTCGAGTGAAATGAAATATTTTACTTGACTAAGTCGGTAAATTTACTTATAGACTAAATTGTCAGTGATTATTTAAGACTAGCTTTTGCCCACGGCTTCGCCCGCGTTAATAAGTTTTTCCGGGCTAAAAGTACATAAAAACCTTCCCATTGAATCACTCTATCCAACACATTTATTTCGATAAAGATTAATATTATGGCGTTGCTACAACTCATAACAAATAATGCATTAATTTCGACCAAATTTAATTACCATAAAAACGGTTCTAGTGAGTTAATCGTAAAAGATAGACATATACTGTTGCGGACATTTTTTTAGATCATTTCAAGAGGAATAATTCTTTGATACATATATTTTTAGTATCTTGAACCGTTTACGCAGCGCACGCAATGGAAGCCCTCAAGGATGAATAATTTTCCCCGTTTTATTCAGATTTTCCATTATTTCTTCGCTCCTAATTGTTGCATCGTGATGTTATATAGCCTAAAGCCTTCCTCGGTAAATGGTCTATTCAACACAAAAATATTTTTTCAATTCGAACCAGTAGTTCCTGAGATTAGCGCGTTCAAACAAACAAACAAACAAACTCTTTAGCTTTATAATATTAGTATAGATACTTTCCATATCCTGCCCGCTTATACGAGTAGAACTATGACCAGACGATACTCATATTGTAAATTGTAGACACAAAGTTGGCTCGAAATAATTGATGTGATAATAATAAACTATCAGAACATGAATTATAGCAGGACAGCAACATCTGCAAACAAAATAAAGCGAGATTTTTGTTTGGCTTTTACTGATATTTTTAAATACGAAAATTTTTAATTAGTTGCGATTTTTTATTATTAGTTTTTCAGAATTCCAGTTATAATAATTTATAAATCTTTATATGATTGTTTTAAAAGATATTACTAGTATTTGTTATGTTAATTGCTCCACAGCAGAGCACGAACCTCTATTAGCCACATGCTTATCTATAATAACAATATTGCCTCTAATTTATAAAGATTATCCTTGGAACATTAATCTCCAACGTAATTCAACCTTATATCCTCGTTGAAGTGAGGTATGACTAAAAAAACAAGATAAGCGCAACACTTCCCCACTAAAGATAGTAACGATCCTCCATTACGCTACCTTGGCCATTTCACACAATTTATTACTATGGCATGCAGCTTCCTACGTTTGGTTCTTTTTATCGCATTTTCAGATGGTTGATAGTGAGAAAAATTGTTTTGAGTGCTATACATAGTGCATATTTAAGATTACATATTTTTTTTTAGTGCACTACGTAAAATAGCTTTTTTTTTGTTATTTTATTAACAGTGCATAATATTTGTATGCCTTGAAATTTTATTTAAAAAGACAGCATGTAACAGTCGTACTGAAGTGTTAAATAAATAAAATTATGATAATGATTATAGCCTGCAGTCCCGACGGAAAATTGAAGTCTTGGATAGTTCATGTTTGTTTTTGGATCCAAAAACTTTTTCTTTTCAAAGAACAGTAGATTTAACCAAAACTCCAGTGAGTATTTCTAAGAGGGCAATAAAGTATTTTTTTCTAGAGTTGACTGAATGGGTGGTATATTTTAGGTTAGTTCACGTTTTCAACCAAATTTTATATTCCTCCATTCTACTTGGGATAGGAAACAAATATTACAAGTTCTCAAAAGTCTTTACATTGTGAAATCCAAGATAATCTACAATATTTCCGATAATTAGCTCTGAGGATGTAAAAGAAAATGACAGAAAGATAATTTGCCTGCAGAAATGAATTAATTTATTACTCATCAGATGTTTTAAATATTACAACAAGAAAGTGTTTGTGTTCTGATATAGAAGTGATTTCTAGAATTATCCATTAATACTGCTTTTTACGAATACGATATTTTTTAGTAAGCATTAATTTGTTCCTTTTTGGCCGGCAATAAAATTTTACGCAGACAGTCCTCCTATGTATAGAAACGTAAATTCATTCCTACAGTAAATAATATATATGAACCGTTAAATGTCTCTTACAAAATAATTAGATTTTTTCAGACCAGTTTTACTTTAACAGATAAATACCCTATTGCACCTAATTGTCCTACCATTCGACTACATACTGCATTGCAGTGCTGCACAGTGCTTAATAATTTAGTATGTTGCTACTGTTTATGGACAGTTGTCACGCTTGCCATGAGTAGCTCGTCTCGTCATTCAATTGCTTAAAAAAGTACTTTAAGCAATACTGCAGCGTATTTAGAATGTGACTCAGTTTAAATTTGTTTGTTATTTGTATTTATCTTTATTGGCACGGATCTTATCTCGTAGGTTTTAAGGATCTCATTATAGATATGTGTTCCGCAGTTTCTTTGTATCCTGCACAGTTGTATTTTAAATCGCTACTCTTTATAGTAAGAATTATTCTATACTATTTATTTTTCCTTAAAAATAACGAGTTTCCTTTTACAAATTACACGTTACCGAAACTCTAAGCCCCAAATATTCGATTATAATGATTTGTCAAAATTAAATAAAATAGGTACTTATATGTGAACCTGGATGTTCGTCACTTTGAAATATAATAATGTGTTTTTTGACGCAAAATTGACAAAGCTATACCTACATGGCATGCATAATTTGGTATGATACATGCAGAATTTTTCTTTCGCGTAGGAGCAAATCTACTTCCCAGAGATTTCAATAAGCGATCTCAATTTCTTTTTCGATCGATCGCTAATATGGGCCTATCAGAATAAACCTGTTTTTTCGTAAACAACTTATTTTGACTGTTTTATCCTCAGGAACGGATCGGATATTAAAATTGGGTTCATTTTTTTTATAAGCACGGCAATGACTTCGCACCTGATGGTAACACTAAATAGAGGGTCGGTTGACCAGATATGATTATACGTTGCCAATCGACACAATGCCGGCTTGCTTGAACCCGATGTACCATAATACACAGTCTCATACCGGAACGCGGCACTTACGTGGGACACTATGGCGGGTCGCGTAAGCGCTAACTTTGGACCTTATTCATAAACAGTTTATAAACTTACTAGCTTTTGCTCATGGCTCTGCAGGCGTAAAAAAGATTTTCCGGGATAAAAGTCCCGCTTTGTATTTTTTTCCCGGGATAAAAAGTAGCCTATATGCCCTTTCTCAGGCTCTAGACTATCTGTATACTAAATTTCATTTAAATCATTTAGTTTTGGCGTGAAAGCGTGACAGACAGAGTTACTTCCGCATTTATAAAATTAGTAAAGAATTTTTTGTGTGAACGAATTTTGAATTGAGTTTGAAGGAAGAAGACAAATTATTCAATCACTAACATCCTACTAATATTATAATGGCGAAAGTTTGTAAGAATGTATGGATGTTTGGATGTTTGGATGTATGGATGTAAGGATGTTTGTTCCTCTTTCACGCAAAAACTACTGAACGGATTTCGATGAAATTTGGCACACGGGTAGATCATGTCCTGGATTAACACATAAGCTACTTTTTATCCCGGGAAAATATAAACCGGTACTTTTATCCCGGAAAAACATTTTAATGCGGGCGGAGCCGCGGGCAAAAGCTAGTAGGTTTATAAATTGTTTATGTATAAGGTAGCTTATGTATAGCGTTTGCTATAGGGCAGATACAAAGTATATACCACAAGCAAGTTATTTTACAAAGCCATTGAAAATAGAGCTTTATTACAAAGCTGAAATTGACGCAGGGATACGTGCCGAGAGCGCGGCTCGCCGTTTATGCGGTGTTTATTTAGGCCAGAGTGTTTGCGTGAGCAACAGATCTCTCTGGGGATGAACGGATGACTTTATTTGGATATAAGTTAGCTTTCGTTTAAATAATATTGCTTTAAGATTTATGTATGATAACGGTAATTGTGAAAAGGAGTTGTCCGTTGTTGGGTACTGGTCCTCAAAATCTTACCAGGCTCAAAATTTAGGGATATTTGAGGGGAAAAATATGGAACTTGGATCCATTAAAAAATATTTAAACCCCTCCATAACTAACTTATTTAAAAATGTTCATATTAAGTGTAGTTTTAAGAAAAATAAAAATACATAGATCACAAAATTGGAGGTCTTTAATATTAAACTATCTATTGTAAAAGGCTAGTTTTTAGGAGTTCTAACCAAATATAATTATGTAAACTGTCTTGGTTATAATTTTAGGAAAATTTTTGGACATGTCCTTTAAGATGGTTTTTAAGATTACCAATGTGTAGTTAATAATTTTAAATAAAGATATCAAAGTCGTATTTTATTTTTCGTGTTTCTTATTAACTGTCCTAAAATGGAAAGTAGTAATCCGCTCGCGTAAACAATTAAACTACTTTTGAAGTAGGTTTCACTGTAAAATAATAAAATGAGGTGTTCAATAAAAAAAAATAATCGCCAAATAATTCGCTGGCATAGCTAATTTGTAATACAAATTACGTGCAATGGTTTCACTCGAATAAAAACATTCCTAATTACGAAACAGAAAGTCATTAACTGACCATGTGTATCCGAGTGTGAAATAAACACACGCAAATTGAATTTGCGCGTAACAATCACCATAACACTTACAGTATCGGAAAGAGTGGAAAAATTACTGAAATAATTTCCGTTATGGGAATCGGGATAGAATAGATTTTTATGGATTAAAAAAGCATAACCTACATAACACTAGAATTATCATTATTTTTATTAATAATGACTGACTCTGTGGAGTGAGTTGTATTACGGCATGACTGTTATGCTGAGGTCTCGGGTTCAATACCCGGGTCGGCCAAAGTGATATTGAATTTTTCTATTCAGTATCAGTCCGGAGTCTGGAATTTGTGCCCGATATGACGATAGACTCGTCCCCTATCACGTCATGGGACGGAATACGCAACGACGAAAAGTGGGTGCAATAATTGTGCGTCTGCCTTCATAAATAAAAAGCTAATTAGAATGTACAAGCTATAATATATTACGTATGATAAATCTAATGCTTTGATCAAATCGCCACAGTTCAATGATTTGTAAAATTATCTAATTTGAAATGGTTATCATATTTGATATTTTGTGGAACATATGATATGATCCGAAATACTTGTATTATTTCTATTAGTTTGAAATTATAGAACATGATATATATGAACTTGTGATTTGAACACATTTAAAATCATAATTTTAAAAACAGTCATTCGTTTAACTTTTTTTAATAGTTGCCTATTCGCACCTAGAACTACCCAGTGCACAGTTTTATTTGAATTAATTTAAATTCACAATAAGATACCCTAAATATTTTTCACATAATAGCTGTGACTGCCTCGGTGGCGTAGTTGTATTATGGTACGACTGCAATGCTGAGGTCTCGGGTTCGATTCCCGGGTCGGGCAAAGTGATATTGAGTTTTTCTATTCAGTATCAGCTCGGAGTCTGGAATTTGTGCCCGATGTGGCGATAGGCTCGCCCCCTATCACATCATGGGACGGAATAACGGCGAAAAGTGGGTGCACTAGTTGCGTCTCTGCCTACCCCTTCGGGGATAACAGGCGTGAGTGTGTATATGTGTGTATATAATAGATGTAGTTGTGTCCTTTGTACAAGGCCCTATAATTACGAACTCCGATGAAAAACATCCTCCGACCATTAACTGTTATGGGCCATTTATTTTTAGTATAAGTACACAACCTCTACTTAGTCCACAATTGACGATTATAATAGTAGCATGGCCTTCAGCATTACTATGTTACTTATGAGATTAAGTTTAACCCGTTGTCCTGGGTGAGCGACGCGACGCGACGTAAGGCGACCAACGCTTCACTTCACAGTGATTAAGGCCATAAGTACAGTCTAGCTGAACAAATTTAAAACTTCAAATTGCCCCTACACTTTTCACTTCTTACCAATTTTCATTTTCTCTTCATAAAAATAAAATAAAAGATATTTACTTTACTTCACACAAAGAAAAAAAGGGGTTTAACTCGTCAAGCCCCGCGACGGACACCGGTGTCCATATATATATATAGGGTTTTCCCATACATCTATATATATAAGCGGGAATTGAAGGGTTAATAGAACTGAACGCGTATAGGCTGTTTAAAATATTAAATTTGTTCAGCTTATGTGGCTGACTGTACATACAACGACTATTTGATATTTTCGCGTCGCGTCGCGTCGCATCACCGCGTTTGTCGTTCACATAGGACAAAGGGTTAGTCGCCAAATTACGTCGGCTAGTTTTGGACGCGTAATTGTTTGAAAATTGATTTGCCATGTTCGTAACCAAACTTTAAAACCCGAACATAACAGTGTTTAAACACCGGCTCTTGTTGGGAGATAGAAACAGTGAGACAGGAGTAAAGCTTATACTGGTTAAATACCCTGACCTTTCGTGTTTTAGTGTTTAATTGATATTAGATAAGGTTCAAATAATCTTAACCTCATCAGATGTTGCTAAATATAATCAGCTGTAACTCCACTAATGTCAGTATCACTACTAAATTAAATCAAAGGTTATGTATCAAAAATGTTTTAAGTATTCATTTCTGATATTTTTTTAAGCGGCCACGGCAATGTGGCCCTTGCACCGATGTCAAGCAGAGAGGGGTCCACATGGGCGTATATAAGGGGTGATTTAGGGGGTCCGGACCCCCCTCCTTACCTTACAATAAACCACGCTACGCCACTGACCGCTGACATTTTGGGGACCCGGACCGCCCTCTTAGCTTCTAAAATACGGTATCATGAAAGGCAAGAACTCACGCCACATTTTATATCGTAGGACCCCCCATGTGAAAGCTGTAGCTACGCCGATGGGGTCCAGATAGAGTGTCGATTACGAGTGTCGTGCGATGATTATCCCTTGTCAGTCGACACAATTATGCTGGCCTGTTTGAAACGGATATACACAGGTTGATGGAACGCGGCACACTTGCGTGGGCCAGTATGGAGCTTGAACATCGAGATGGATATGAAATATATCCAACCACCAGCAAGCCGTAGCGTGAGGTGTTCGAATAATATCTGTGTGCTTCGAATGTGGCAAAAAACACGACACGACTTCGTTTAGTTTTACTGGGATTGGTTGAAAGACTAACACGAACACAATTAAAAACATCAAATTAAACCACAGTTTGTTACGAGCAGGCGTGGTCCGAGGAGCGGGTCACAAAGGACATGACGCCCCCCCCCCCATTCATGAACGTCATATTGAAAAATCTTCTAAAAATGTACTAAATAAAAAAGCAATTTTCTGCCCCCTAGCCGCGATTTTATTACTAGTGTCCCCCTCCAAAATTTCACGCTGCGAGGTTGTCAGCTTACAAGTTTCTTTTTTGCTACATTCTAAACCCACTGGCGACCGTCATTGTATATTTAAATTGTAATTTCTTATGACACTTTGAGTGACAAGCGGCGCCTACTGTCGTGGCTACAGAAATCATGAAGGGATATTAGTATGTAGTAATTTTGCATCAATCAGTGTCCGACTGTCCGCCCTTTTACTGATAAGCGAGTTACTTGCCAATATCTCATTTGTATCCTAGAGTCATGTAAAAAATAGTTCCAAGTCTCAGACGATGCAGGTAGTGTTGGGGTAGCCCTGAGACTTCTGGTGAACTTCTGGTGAGATTTCTTCTTTCTGGTGGGGTAAACTGCCTCGATGGCGTAAGTGTTTTACGGTATGACTGCAATGCTAAGGTCTCGGGTTCGATTCCCGGGTAGTTCAAAGTGATATTGTGTTTTAAATTAAGTAATAGCCTGGAGTTTGAAATTTGTACCCGATATGGCGGTAGGCTCGCCCCTATTACATAATGGGACGGAATACGTACGGCAAAAAGTGGGTGCACTAGTTGCGCCACTGCCTACCCCTTCGGGGATAAAGTGCTTGAGTGTATGTATTGAGGTAACTTTATTGGGATATATTTTAGTCTTTCTTCCATATTTATTTGCATAATAAGGGGTTGGCACCATATTTTTCAGATTAGTTTTGAAGATCTGCTGTCTGCTTTATGTTAAACTTTATAATATCAAATCCTGAAAAATGATTGTTGAAATCTACGCGGCTGATGAACGACTCACTTACTATATTGAAATCCATGATTGAAATCATAGTGCGGTCTTTGTCAACTAATGAATGACATTGACAGCACGAGGTTTCAAATGTGTTCAGTCCTGAACATATTTAGTAAGTCGCGTAAGCTAGAATAAGTTATGAAACTGTTAGATACCGCCAAGCAATGCAAACGCAATGTGCAAGTACTGTTGTGTTTCGGTTTGAAGGACATTGTACCCAGCGTAATTACTGGCCATATGAGACTAAAAATCTTATTACTCAGAGTGATTAGCGCAGTGGAGTGCCACGTAGAACCTTATAATTCAAACATCTGTATTCTGTATAGTGCTACTGTTTATCGGCGGTCATATAGCGTAGGCGAGCACATGCTAGTTATTCAAATGCAATTAAAAATATCCTATATAGTAGTGCTCGCGGCTCCGCCCGCGTGAAAAAGTTTTTCCGGGACAAAAATATTTTCCCGGGATAAAAAGTAGCCTATAGCACTCAGGAGTTATGTAGCTTCCTGTTAGTGAAAGAATTTTCAAAATCGGTTCAGTAGTTCCTGAGATTAGCGCGTTCAAACAAACAAACTCTTCAGCTTTATAATATTAAGTATAGATTGCCCAATTACACTGGCTACAATATCCGTAAAACCAAACCACAAGCTTGCCGTGCTTGACTGCAGGCATTGTGGCACCCGACCTCACAAAGAGACCACCTTGTAATAAATGAATTGGCAGTTTGTATGGTAAAAGCAAGTGTATTACTAAAAGCTCTACAATCGGCCGTATCTACTGAGAGTGGTTGATAACGATACGGTAGCTCCCTATCAGGTGGTATTACTTGATTCTATCAAGTATCTGCTGATTTACATGTATTGACATTTCAGTCCTCTATTTTTCTTATATTTACTACTATATTTTTCTTCTATTTACTATGAAGTGTACTTTTATTGACTGCCTCAGTGGCAGTGGTAGGTATTGCGTGCGCGCTACGACTGTCTCTGAGGTCCCGGTTTCGAATCCCGGGTTGGGCAAGGTAATATTGGGTTTTTATGATTAGTATTAACCTGCAGTCTTGAATTTATGCCCGATATGGCGATAGGCATCACTTCATAGGATGGAAAACTCATGGTGAAAAGTGGGTGCTCTTTTTGCACCTCTGTTTATCCCTTAAAGGATAAAAGGCGTGGTGCATGTTTTTGCCCAATCCCATGACATCGCACGGATATGAGATCAGTGAAATATTCGCGCACTAGATGTTCACCTAACCTTTTTAAGAAAAAGTCGGTTGAAAAGGGCCGTTTATGGGATTAAAAAATTTAATACCTAATGAACTTAAATGTTTCGTCAATTACATTTACTTCGAAAAGTTACGAAGAAATATAAGTAAAAAAACGCGATAAAATCCGCAAAATAGTTTTATTCCAATGTCTAAAACTCGTATAATCATAAAAAATAGTTATACTTACTGTCTTAAACCATCAGTGGACCAAACGACCTGGTCTGCCATTGTAAAGGTTAGTGCCAAAAATCAGGTATGTATAATACAAAACCTAAGTCACCTCACCATTTTCCTGAATCATCAAAACATTTGTACAAAAACCTTTAATTATAGACCACTAGTTGAAATGTCAACTCTATAAACACTGACTAATGTGCCGTTAAGATTGCTCTCTTGGCCAACTTCCATAATCACGAGATGGAGAGACTAATGAACTCCTTTATTGTTTGATTCGATTAAATTTTGTTTAAATTAAACGATTTAATTTGTCACTTTATTTTGAATTTTTTGTTTCAAGTTTCGGTTGAGTTAAAGTTGCAGAGTTCACAGAGTATCATGCACAATTTTAGGTTGTTTGTGCACTTGACCAATGTGGTTGCACAAACAAAATGTTTCTTTAATTTTCTCGTCAATAAATATAATAGTTGACGATACCCTATATGTGAATGGAACGGTTTGCCGAGATAATGTTCGTAGGTTCAAAACTCTCAAACCCAACCCAAACCTCTGACTTTTCGAAGTTACGAGTGTATTGTTTATCAATTGTCTTTCGGAAACCATCGCGAAGAAACCTACATAACTGAGAATTCTCCATAAGAATTTCGAGGGTATGTAAAGTCTGCCAACCCGCACTAGGCCAGCGTGGTGGCCTAACCCCTCTCAGTAGTAGAGGAGACCCGTGATCAGCAGTGGGCAGTATTATAATACAGGGCTGATTGCGTTGCATTGCAAATATAAACAAACTAACTGGTAAGATCCTCATGGCGCTGAACGGTACTTGCAGACTGTCTTTGAGACAAAGTATTTCGTTTCATAATGTCTAGTAATTACTATAAGCAATCCTGAACTTAATAGCGTTAGCAAACTGTTACTTCAAGTATTAATACCTACCTAGACGGAATTTCCGACCCGAGAGACAGAGAGAGCGAGAGAAAGGCAGAGGGATTCTCTTGTTTTTACAAAGGTATGGCTGACAAGACAATGGCACATTCTACAATTCCTGAGCATCAAAGATGCGTTACATACTTTAAGGCAAAAGAATAGGTATTAATAAATACAGATAGTTCGTTCAGTCTCCAGAATTTCATTTACAATACGAGGCGCTACAACAAACTCTCACACATTTCAGCTTTCTGTGATAGTATTACTATTCCTGTAGACGTCTTCCATTTGCGCTATATAGTAAAAACACATGTCTACAGAGTGACTACTACCTAATCTAACCACGCCCAATAGAGTATTTTCCTGTGTTTGATTTTGTACATTATTCTGTACTAGCTTTTGCCCGCGGCTCCGCCCGCGTTAAAAAGTTTTTCCGGGATAAAAGTTCCGCTCTTTATGTTTTCCCGGGACAAAAGTAGTAGCCTATGTGTTAATCCAAGACATGGTCTATCCGTGTGCCAAATTTCATCGAAATCCGTTTAGTAGTTTTTGCGTGAAAGAGGAACAAACATCCATATGTCCAAACATCCAAACATCCATACATTCTTACAAACTTTCGCATTTATAATATTAGTAGGATGTAACAGCAAATAGTCCGATAAAGAAGACCTTCTGTAAAAACTGCATTAAAATTGTTGAAGAAATGCAATGCAATATCCCAACGTGGAGTGGGCGCGTAGTAGCGGTATAGCTCCATCTCATTCTTTCGCATGCATAGTAATTCTCGATGACGTCACGTGTGCGTGTTGCGCCTTTTTTCTCGTTTCTTGACACTTACCTCTTCTATCGTAATTCAACTTAGAGTATTTATCCATACATACATATACAATCACGCCTGTTATACCCGAAGGGGTAGGCAGAGGCGCAACTATTGCACCCACTTTTCGCCATTATTCCGTCCCATGATGTGATAGGGGGCTAGCCTATCGCCATATCGGGTACAAATTCCAGACTCCGAGCTGATACTGAATAGAAAAACTCAACATCACTTTGCCCGATCCGGGAATCGCACCCGAGACCTCAGCTTTGCAGTCGTACTGTAATACAACTACGCCACCGAGGCAATCAAGTAGTATTTATCCAATGGAGACGATATGGCAAATAAGGTCAATTCTGACGGGGGTGAGATAGACACGGATAGCACACATTTAACTTAAAAAAAAACCACACGTGCAGGGCTGAATATAGGGTCGCTTTTTACATAATAACACTGCAAAAATCACAATTTCTGTGGAGCACCGCTTAATGTCATTATCATAGAATATAATGACAGCGATCGCAAGTCACATAGGTTTTAATAAAAATTTATGACCAGCTGCGCATTTATCACCAACGTAGGGTTCGCCTGGTCATCCCATCTCCTTGCTAAATGCTCTACGTAATTCAAAGGCTTAATGTGTTAATTTTTTACTGAATAATAATCAATCTTTCTGTGTCATTATATGATGTAATATTTGATAAACGTAAGAACAAAATCGACGGCTCCGTAGAACAAAGTCGTATATGCAAAATGAAGCTTTTCAGTAGAGCGCTTTGAAAGTCTAAGTTAATTGTGAAAATCACAAGTTATATTGAACAAAACATTATATTCTATAGGGTTCAGTAACAACTTTGAACTTCATGCAAACTACAAACTAACGACTTTCAAAGCGCTCTACTGAAAAGCTAACATTTTGCTTATCCGACTTTGTTCTACGGAACCGTCGAAATGTTCTCAAATACCCTAATTCCCACATGCATTATTTATATAAACTGTTTAATAAACATTCACTTTCTCGTAAACATAAATACGAGTATGTTTACTTACAACAGATATCATTTTTTTTTATTAAATGTCGAGTGCCGACGTCATTTTGGCAGAAGCGTACGATAGAGCTGTCAAACTAATTATGCGTCAAAGTTAATGATCTGTAGTTTAGAAAGAAAATGTCGCAACTGAATGTTAAATGTTTTCGTTTTTCTGAAGGTAATTTAGCAAGGACGCGTGGATTCAATGATAAGAAAACTATTCTGAATTTCAGTAATTCAGCCGGTAGTGGGATATTCTAGACCTCTAGTTATGAATATATATATTTGATACCCAAGAGATATTATGTACCTATGTTAGCTTTATTTTGAAAGATAACCAGAAAATAATTGTAAAAAGTAATAAACTTGACTGTAATATAATGTCTACACAACAATATGGTATTATTTTAAAAATATTGAAATATCATTGCCCCACAAAATAAATAAATAAATTGAATTCCATCAATATCGTATTCACATGACAGCTGAATGCAAGGGCCATTTCTTAATGTAATAACAAAATATATAATACAAATGAGAAAAAAAGACAGAAAAATATTTTCATAATTATTTCTCTAAATACGACAAACACCTGAACCTAAAAGGCGAACACGAATTAATTAACGCACAAAGTCACAAGGAAAAGCTAGCTTAATGAGGACGCGACACTCTCAAATAGCGAGAGTCGTCTATTTACATTGGTCCGTCTTAATAATGGAAGCGACGCCGGGCGTCCCGACGCCTCCCAGCCTACGTCACGGACGCCTAATTAAAACGACAGTAAATCTGTGTCATAATTTTATTTAATCTTTTATTTAATGTGGCAGTTGCGATAAGGATCCTTTGTTTGTTTAAAAAACATTGAGAAAACAAGAAATACAGGCGTGGCGGTTTTTGAAAAATTGTATTGTGTTACAAGCGTCAGATGCAGCTTTAGAGGGGGGAGGGTGGTCAGTTCGCGCTTAGACGAGGGACCTCATACGATATCCAAATGAGGACATTTTTTATCCTGACATCCTTTTAACCAAAGCATCTCGACATTTTACCTCTGAAATTGTTTGTATAGATTTGTTTGGATTTTTTTTATTTCTTTCGCGTTGGCTAAGGAAGCCACCTGTATTCATAGTTGTGTTCCATTTTCAACAGCATTATAATCAACCACATGAAGGTTCCTAAAATTTCCAGACGGATTTTTTAAAACCGACCTGCATCCAGGTGTTTGGTTTAAAATTTAAAGATCTTGAAATCTAATATCTTTGTGCGTAGAGTGAAGTGCATTGTAACTCAGAGTGTTAGGTTGTGTGTATCGGCTTAATGTATCGTATACTAAGTGGAGCGGAATATTATTGAACTATTCAGTTGTAAAAACGAATAAAATGTAAAGAAATACACTCAACGAAGATGGAATATACCGGTTCTGGGAGGCTACTGCGAAAAACGAAATCCGAAACGTCGGTCCGAAACGAAGAAACGACGAACTTCGGATTTAACCTTACTAACAAATTACTTCGGATCCGTAACCGTTACTTTCGGATCCATAAACAATCGTTCGAATGAATATTTCTGTCGGATTAGGGAGGTGTATCCAAGAATTTTATACCCATATGGATTATTCATTCCGTTTAACAAACTGAAGAATAAAATGTGACGTCACAGTTAACTGCTGTCTCTCTCTTTAGAGTGACAAAGGTTTATTTTCAAAACCAGGACGTAACATAATTAACTGTCCATAATAATATGATATGACTAGCTTTTGCCCGCGGCTCCGCCCGCATTAAAAAGTTTTTCCGGGATAAAAGTCCCGGTTTATATTTTCCCGGGATAAAAAGTAGCCTATGTGTTAATCCAAGACATGATTTACCCGTGTGCCAAATTTCATCGAAATCCGTTCAGTAGTTTTTGCGTGAAAGAGGAACAAACATCCTTACATCCATACATCCAAACATCCAAACATCCATACATTCTTACAAACTTTCGCCTTTATAATATTAGTAGGATATAATATGGCTGCCTCGGTGGCGTAGTTGTATTATGGTACGACTGCAATGCTGAGATCTCGGGTTCGATCCCCGGGATGGTCGGGTCGGGCAAAGTGATTATTTTCCATTCAGTATCAGCTCGGAGTCTGGAATTTGTACACGATAAGGCGATAGGCTCGCCCCCTATCACACCATGGAACGGAATAACGGCAAAAAGTGGTTGCACTAATTGCACCTCTGTCTACCCGGGGGATAAGAGGCGTGAGTGTGTGAGTGTGTAATAATATGATATCGCACCATAATATTTATTTTTATCTCTATAAAGTAATGCGGTTTAAATTAACTATGAAAACCAACTACAGCGGCTAGTAATAGTTGATATTTAAAAAATATAATTTGAGTTAGAAAGTTTATTCCAAACAAAATTGGCATATTTACATACTGTTTTGGTAAGTAGTTCGGAACTACTAGTTCCACTTACATAAAAAAATACCTCACCACGCGGTGGTGAATTCAGTGGCAGCCTTGGAGGAGGGGGCGAACCAGGCAACCGCCTGGGGCCTCGCAGTTACAGGGGCATCTTGCAGCTCCTTGGGGGACCGTTTTTTGGCACCTTACTTACAGAGCTGTTAAAAAAAATAATTTTTGCTTCGCACGGGGCCCCGCGTGCTTTTTTTTTGCTCGGCACACAACCTCACATTATATATGTTTTACTTTCCCCTGCGACTGGATATGTTCACGTTGTTTGCTGGCCTTTATAACCAAATATGGAGACTGTAAGGTTAGACAGAAAAACATTGGGATATTTAAAAATGAAAACTACACACACACACACACACTCACGCCTGTTATCCCCGAAGGGGTAGGCAGAGGCACAACTAGTGCACCCACTTTTCGCCGTTATTCCGTCCCATGATGTGATAGGGGGCGAGCCTATCGCCATATCGGACACAAATTCCAGACACCGAGCTGATACTGAATAGAAAAACTCAATATCACTTTGCCCGACCCGGGGATCGAACTACAGTTATTGTTAAATTTAAATATAATAAAACAAAATAAAAAACATACTCATAAAAGTAAACAATCATACATGAACAAAATAATACACATTTAGGAAGTTAATAACCTAATTTTCAGTGAGTAATTTTGAAATATTACGAATATCTATTTTGTGTGATTTTACAATTTTTGCAAGTATTCTGCGAACTTTTTTTCTGTAATTATCCACTATAATAAATATTGTGTTTTAGAGATATTCTACTATGAGTTGTGTAATTCATGGTTGCAGAATTATTTGCAATCCAACATCTAGTGTGAAATTCCATAGGTAAGTTGATTGTAAACAAAGTTGTGTAGATATTTATAGCAAAAGTAATAAACACATGGATGTTTTACAAATTACAATACTACATAAATTCTTGTTTGAGAGCCATGGAATCAAAAATTAACGCTACATTCTGCGGGTGAGGTTTCTTCCTTAAATTTATTTTTAATATTCTAAAACTTCTGTGAAGAAGCCAACAAAACTATTAAAGTTTGCTAAAGATCACCATAATATATCTTTGAATTTATAAAACAAAATTGTTTTCGGCGACTAAAGGTGTAATGTTAAAACAAAAGTCTTTATGTCATCACTATATGTAATTTTTCTTTGCTTGCTATTTGGAATATACTTTTAAAAAAAATCTCAAATGTTAGCAAAATTTCACTGCAAAATATTTTCAATTTCAGACTGTAAAGTATAATCATGAACAACTTTAGTAAGAAATAACTTGTCATTAATTTTCTTCTTTTATCTCTTCATCTTCTGCTGCAATACTTTCTTTCATTTCTTCTAATTTATTTCACGGGATGTCTTCACATTTACTGATATATTGAAATCTTTCAAGTCTTGACGTTTCAATGGTGGTTCATATTCATTTCGCTGACATATAATGTAAAAAGTAAATATCAATCAATAATAATATATTTAAGTACCTATATATTTTAGACAGAGGCAGAGGTGCCATTTAGTACACTCAGATATCACCCAATGTACCGCCGTTATAAAATTTGGTGGGTCGCAAGCTTAATGCCCTATCCTACTAATCTTACTAATATTATAAAGGCGAAAGTTTGTAAGAATGTCTGGATGTATGGATGTTTCTTTCATGCAAAAACTACTAAACGGATTTCGATGAAATATGGCACACGGGTAGATCATGTCCTGGATTAGCACATAGGCCACTTTTCATCCCAGTAAAATATAAACAGTGACTTTTATCCCGGAAAAACATTCACGCGGGCGGAGCCGCGGGCAAAAGCTAGTAAATAATAAAGTCTAAGTGGATCATAATTATACCAGTGAAATGATAAAAAATAATATACTTACAGCATGAGTTTCTGGTAATAAATAATTATTTTTGACATCTTCTGCCATATTCCGAGAAGTAGAAGACACATTATCACATTCAGAATCATAATCTTCTGTCTTTAAATGTAGACTAGTAATTCTTGCAGACATCAAATTGACCTTTTAATTGTATTTATATTTAACCACGTTTTTGCTTATCCAGATCTTTAAGAAATCTGTAAAGAGTAATACAAACTCGATTTTATTTTAAATAAAAGTTTCAATAAATCAATGCTGGATACACTGAGAACTCGATTGTAACTGTTGATCCTCAGTTTTTATTTACGATGATTATTTAAAGATTAATAAGCTTTATAATATTCATTAGTAAGGCGGCTAGTATTACAAATACTCTAGCACCATCGTGAAACCGGTCCACCAAAGCTTACACCATGGTCACCCTAGCCTCTTGTTTACATATACTATTTACAATACAAAAAATCACATTTAACATTACGTTAATATGAAAAAAGTAGTCATATATAAAGCAAATCACATTAAGCGAGGTTTTTCTACAGTTCATTTATAAAATATTCACGTATTTTATTACGATTCGTATAAATATTGATAAAATTATAATATTTACACAATATTGTTTACAATAAACTTACCTGTAGAATTTCACACTAAATTATGGATATCAAATATTTCTGCAACCGTGAACTACACAATGCACATTAAAATATCACTAAAACACACTTATTATTGTAGATAATTACAGAGAAAATTTCGAAGTGAACATTTATTTGACAACTATATTGTCATCGAACTTAACGTTTTATAACAGTGTTGCCGAAATATGTATTCGCAATTACCAATTAAATGAGGAAATTTTGTTTAACTAAAATGTTAATAAGGATAAAAAACCTTAAGGATATCTTATTCAACAAGAATAATTCTGAAATGAAAATAGTACTTATATCATTATATAAGATATGTTGGAAATATTTATATATATATGATTGAGACGACAATAACGGTATTGATATTTTTTTATGGGTGGGGAAATAATCCGTAAGCTTTGGCAACATAGGTTAAAGAGTGAGTGAGATAGAAGACAGCTCAAAAGGTAATTTTTTTGTCTTCACAAAAATGTGTGTACCGAGGCCTCCAGTAGATATATTATAAACTTCTTGGGTGTATCTTCAAAAACCGTAAATTTTTAACGATTATGACATTATTGTGAAAAAAACATATAAATTGAATGTCTAATTAGGTTTTATGTGGTATATCTATTCTTTTTTACTTATTAGTTAAAAAATTACAAATATTTTTGCTGATTTTGCATTATTTTGTCTTATTGCATCTGTGGAATATTAGCCTTTTTGAACACTTGACAGTTGTCACATTGACAACCTGGATTTTACCGTTTGTTTTGTATTGGTAAGTTTATTACTAAAATATTGTTTACTCGCTTTAAACAAATGATCTTTTGCATTGCAAAGGCAGTTATTGTGTAACAAAATGCAATTTCTGTGATTTGAACTAAATATTATAAAAATCATCATTACTTAGGATAAACGTAGGTATAATGTTATAGGCTATTTTTCAAAACTTTTCAGCTAAAGATGACTGCCACGAGCGTGCAGATCGAGGCTCTTCTCGAATTTATGGCCGAGAACCCCGATCTCGCTCGCGGATTTGTACATAGCCTGGAAGGGCGGGCTACTGTAAAACGCAAGTGGGAGACTTTAACATGCCACTTGAATAGCATGGGAGGTGCCGTAAAAACGATGCAGCAGTGGAAGAAGGTAATATGCTTACTAGAATAATAATAGTATGCACTATTTTCTTTCTTCCTTTCAAATATTTATTTATTCATAGTTGAAAATGTAACACCTTTGCAGTTAAAGCTAAGACGGCGTTATACTAAATTCTAGACTAGTCAGCACTTAACAAAATTACAAAATCAACCCATGTAGAAAAACAATTCATAAAATTAACATTATCTAACATAAGCTATTTATATACTTTGGGCCACTTTTGTGAGTTTAGGCAGGCAGTGCATGCTGGAACACCTATTGTTACCCATCAACATAGCATGTGCTTTGAATGTGTGTGCATAGCTTAACCTATCTGCTTAGGTGTGGGCTGACAGGAAGTATTTGGCCAAAAAGGCCAACAGCGCGGCCAGAAGGTCAGCTGATGCCACTGGGGGTGGGCCGCCAACCTCTGGCCTATTATCGGGAAATGACCAAAAGGTCATCTCGATAATGGGGGCAGGTTTTGGTGAGCCCGACATACCCACATGTACAGTGCCAGCTTTTCCTCAGGTAATGCTTTTGCTATTTGATTTTAATAATATGCATACATTGCCAGAAATATTTGTTTTTAAGTCGCTAGAAATTAACATATTAAAATTTATTCTAGTAACAACATACATAATCTAGGTGATTTTCAACTAACAGCCTAATAACCTAGTCATTTTATCATATTTATCTGTTCAAAACATTAGCTAAAAATAGGTCCTCTAAACAATGTTATACTTCAAAGTACAATTACAAACTTACAGCCAGCCAGTACTGAACAGCCTGGTCAGCCCACACCTCTACTCGCTGGAAGTCCCACCCTGAGCCTCCCATGCGAAGAGGTGGAGATTGTGGTCGACCCACCAGCTTCTCTCCCAGTGGTCCCAGAAGCAAGTACTTCTACTTTTTCGGGTAAAAGCTATTGAATCTTTATTATTTTTCATGCCAGTAATAATAACA
Organism: Lapara coniferarum; assembly: GCA_949316025.1. Taxonomy (NCBI): domain Eukaryota; kingdom Metazoa; phylum Arthropoda; class Insecta; order Lepidoptera; family Sphingidae; genus Lapara; species Lapara coniferarum. Next base: position 24,065,618 of record OX438920.1, read on the forward strand.
ACCCATATGATTATACTGTGTGACAAAAAATATTTTTTGTTGTATAATAATAATAAATAATAATAATGAAATAGCAACTTATTATTAAATTGGACCTGTTGAACACAAAACGAAATATGGTATTCTTGTAACACATACCTACCATTTTAAAGTAGTCATAAAGTATTCAAGTACTAAAGTACTATAAATAAATGAAGAATGAAAATTTCAAATCATATTTATTTAGTTATATTTAAAAATTTACTTTACCATTTTTATTCATGGCCTTGACACACCTTGACAAAATCTTTCATTAAACCTAATTTTATGTGTAAGGCTGGAAGAATCACATTTTGAAAATATTTTTTACACTATTACTAAGAAACGTGACGTGTTAGACATATTAATAGACAAGGTTTTAAATTAAATTGCCAGCTAAGCCAAGAAAATACAAGATGAAATATACGAAAAGATTGTTCAATTTAAATTAGGCACCGACTCCAAATATACGTATATACTAAGCGAATATAAAGTTGAATTATTTTTTGGTTTGCAGTGGTTTTCAAGTTGTTTTTTTTTTTTGTTAAAAAGTTTTTATTTATTGCTTTTTTGTTAGTTAATTATAGAATAGTGTAAACAATATATCATAGATATACGGTTGCAGCATTTGCGAATCAACTGCTGTTAGTTATTGAAGAGTTCCATTGTGTATCTCCGAAGATCTTCAGATCTTCATAAATTATATACTAAAACCTTCCCTGAAAACTATACATTTGAATATCGAAAACCACATCCAAATCGGATCAGTAGTTTATGAGAAACTCGCGGCCATACAAATTTACATACATACATACACATGGATCGATTACAGAACCTCCTTTTTGAAGTCTGTTAAAAAGGGAATTAGGAATCCAAAATACATAATCTCATTTATTTTACAAAAATTGTGTCGCAGTGTTATTTTCTCTGTGTTAGGATTTATACAATAAACAATTAATTTTTTCTTTTGATTTCACCTAACAGCTTCAAGGAGAATACGACGACGTGTGCGTCCAGCGATGCATACGGACTTCCGTAGTGGCATCCTTCGCTCTGAAGCCGAAAAAAAGGAAGTATTGAGTGGGATTCTGGGGGAGTTAAAAGAATTAAATAAAAATTTAAAAACTCTTATAGAAAAAATGTAACACTGTTGTTTTATTTTCCTACATACATATATTTGGAAGTTTATTTTCTTCTAGCTTGGGAACAGTGTTGGTCATAGCACTGCTCTCGCGAGTTGGTAGTCGTGTAATGAGGGCTATCGCGTTTAAGTTCACCGCTAGACACTTTAGCAGAGAGTAGATATGTAGTCAGCCACAAGAGTAGCTGAACAAATTCAAAACTTCAAATTGCCTCTACACTTTTATGTTCTTACCAATTCTCATTTTCTCTTTAAAAAAATTAAATAAAAGTAATTTACAACTTAACACAAAGAAAAATAAACTTTTATTACAAATGTTTATTACAAATGCCTATGATATATTTTTTATAAATTACTCAACATTTTTTGTACAGTTTTAAATCATCATAAATTATAAAAAATATTTTACATTATATGCCTTAGAGCATTTAACATTTAACAGGAGATGGGATGACGGACCCGTCATTGTTACATTCTGAAACAAGACAAAATATTAGCTTAAAGTGTAATAAATTCTAAGTCATAGGAACTTTGTACAAAGGACAGCGTAAAATTTTTCTTTTTGTCTATATTAGTATTAGATGAAATATAATATGTAGGCCATATACATGTACAGTAATAATGCAGGCGAGGCTAGTTAATAATAATTATGTAAAATATTCACCTATTATTTCTATTCAGTAATTGTATTAGGTCATTTCTAGCACGGTATCCCTCTAAAAGAGCACGCCCTGCTCCAAGATATTCGGCTCTCTCTTGCATTTCACCCTCCAATTGCGTTTCCTCGTCTGTCAAATGCCATGGATCCATGCCAGCTGCATTACACATGTTGTGTAACACACAACAAGCAATTATAATTTTGCCGGCAACTTCAGGGCTATAATTTAGTTGTCTTGCAGCTAAAAGACACCTCCATCTGCCTTTTAAAATACCGAAGGTGCGCTCTATGGTGGATCGTGCCCTTTTTTGTATGACATTATAGCGCCCTTCTGGTGAGTCATCTGAAGCGCCAACTACTGGGGTCATCAGATATCTCCTAAGAGGATAGCCAGAGTCTCCTGCAATTATTATGTAATAAATCATTTTATTCACCTCAATACTAGGGTGGTTTAGTAACAAATTTAAGCTAATAAAAAGTTAACCGGGTCATCTAGTTGATAATAAAACTTTAGCCTAAAGTGTTAATTATTAACTTTTGTTTTCATATACATAGTGCTAATCTTCATATAAAGTACTAACCCAATAGCATGGCCGTCTCATTTGTGTTTGTAGTGAGACCTTCCAGATGCTCCCGAATCCCACTATTTTGCCATACAAAGGAGTCATGCGTGGCTCCACCATAAGAGGCATCCACATTTAATATGTTACAATTCTCGTCACATATCTAAAACAGAAGTTACTTAAAAAACATATACTTTTAAATATTAAAGTAAGCAAGAAGAATTGTAAATATTGTAAGTCTTACCACTTGGCAATTAATAGAATGAAAATGCTTTCGATTAAAAAATCGATTTTCATTGAAATTGGGTTTTATTATGGCTATGTGGCTGCAGTCAATGCACCCACATATGCCTGGAATTCCATATTTTTGGAAGAATCTGAAATAATTAATGACTTGTTTTAACTTGAGTAAATAAAGTGTTTGAATTTATTTTATATTAAAGATCTACGCTATGTTATGTATAGGTACTTTCGATGAATGATTAATAATTTACTTACTGTTCTTTTATGAGAGTCCTTTCCTGTCTATTTTGGGGAAATTTTATGTATTTCGCCAATATATGAGGCTGATTAAATGCCTCAGTAACTTGCCTAAGGCACTTTGAGACGCTTTGCTGGACCATAGATCCATCTATACTTAGTCCCACTGCTCCCTGATAACTGCCCCTGGCATAAAAATTTAGCGCAGTCAAAATCTGAAATTTTCAATCAAATATATTTAGGTCATTTAAAGAATATATAGAAAACAATATAAGATTATATAGGCGTTAAGACTACCTGCTACCAGATACCTAGGTACTTGAGAAAGATAGAAAGTAATATTTGTTCTATAGCTTACCTTAGTGGTCGGATCAATGCCCCGTATATTTTTTTTTTGAGGAAGCAGTGGAACTATATCCTCACAAATCGTCTCAAAAAGGGATGGCGACACCCTATAATTCTTAAAAAATTCCATGTCCGGAATATTACGCTGAACGAAGGTTTCACGCAGTTTGCGACGCTTCCGACTTCGCTCAACACTTTCGTTGCGCAACAACTCTTCATAAAGAAAGAATCGAGCCATTTTTACAACTGAGAAGCTCTAGACGAATACCAAACGAAAGGTCTAAAGCTTTCGTGAAATTGAGGTTATAATCCGAACGAAGAAACGACGTATTTTATGTCAAATTGGTTTTCAAAGTAGGGCCAACGAAAGTAAAAATGTCATTAGTGTCAAAATCCGAACATCGGATCCGTCTTCGAATCCGTCATCGGATCCGTAACACTTCGTAGTAAGAAAACGTGCGATCCGTCACCCGAAACTACGGATTTCGTTTTTCGCAGTAGCCTCTCTGTCACCATGTCGCAAACTGATCGTGTAATATTTATTATATCAGACAACCTTCTAAAAAATACATAAAAATATACATGGCTTGCTTGCTATGTATTGTTCTATGCTTTATTAATATGTATTAGTATTAATAATATGTTTACATTCATAATATATGTGTTTTTGTATTAAACAACTTAAGTTTTTTTTGTTCTCTCCCCTTTTCTCTTTATTGTACATGTCGGAGCGACGGGTATTTTGATGATGATGAGGTGAAACCCTGTGACGTCGGCAGAGCTGACGTCACCTTTTTTTTTAAAGAGTTCAACATCCTCTCCTCCGTCATACACTATCATCTATATTTTACATATATTTCTATCCATCCAAAAGTTGTTTGGAAAAAATCGCTTTTAGCGATAAGACCCCCCATTGTAGAACCATGCCTCACACTGGTTTTTTTTTTTCATTGTATATGTTATTTCTGTATATTTATTGGTTATACAAGAAAGAGATCATTATTATAATGCCCATCATCCAATATCTAACGTCTAAATTTCATCATACTTACTATTTATGCGCTCGGAGAATGTTTACTTAGTCAAGAATGCGACAATTTGGAGGGGCAATTCCACGCGATTATAGTTTAAGAGAGACGTTAAAACGATACCCAAACCCCATTAGCGTGGAATCGTAAAGACTGTGACGTCAGCAGACAGGCTCCCTCAAATAAATTGTAGAAAAATGTGGAACAGAAGGTCTAGACATTTTGTAGATGATATATACCTATTTTTACGTGTATAAAGTATTTTCAAGTAACAATTTTTGAGACTATACATGTCATTTAAGACAAAGTTACCACCTCTTTTCTACGTTGTCGTTTCCTACATGGTCTACGTAGGTACCTAACAATGTAACCCATATTCGACAATTATGGAATGCAATAAATAAATTGAAATTGATATCGTGCTGATAAGACTGCTAATATTTAAGACGTTTTGACTGCCTCGGTGGCGTAGTTGTATTACGGTACGACTGCAATGCTGAGGTCTCAGATTCAATCCCTAGATCGGGCAAAGTGATATTGGATTTTTATATTTAGCATCAGCCCGGAGTCTGGAATTTGTACCCGATATGGCGATAGGCTCGCCCCCTATCACATCATGGGACGGAATACGCACGGCGAAAAGTGGGTGCACTAGTTGCGCCTCTGCCTACCCCTTCGGGGATGAAAGGCGTGAGTATGCGTGTACATTTTGACCGGAATTTAGAATCAGCAATGCGATAATTTACACAATCATTTTTTTGGTGACCATCGAAACTATCATAAGAATTATGGAACTGTAGTTTAATTTTTGACATCTAAAACTTTTTCATGCCTTATATCATAAATTTCACGTTGAAACATTAAAATTATTCAATTTATCAATTTAATGTTATTACAAGTTATCTTTTAAAGAAAAAAATAACAAAACGCGTACGAGATTTTAAAACCTAGTCCAACACTAAAATTTTACTAACGCATAATACATTATTACAAATGGAAGCTTTATCTTCCACTTTCCTAACAGTAGTTTAAGCTTTTATAAAAGCTATACGTAAAAGCTTTTGGCACAGTTGATGAGCCTATCATAATATTATTAATCTCACTAATACCATAATGCAATTAGGTGGTCATTACATGAATTGTTTGTTTTTGATCTTTATATTAATAGATGTATGCTGATCATTTTTAGCGAAAGGAATAGTGTTACAGCGTTGAAAGCATTGAATTATTTTGAGATAATCTTCTTATTCATATTTATGTATTTTGTAATAATAAGAGATTTTAGATGTACTTTATAAAATTTACTCGCAAATGGTTATAAATTACTATATATTCTTTCTTCTCTGTCTCTCAAAGAAAATCCCTAAGGATTTGCGGCGAATTAGGGACGTGTGTTACAAACAGCCACGATATTTTATTTACTTTACGACTAATAAAATTTATATTGGGCACTTTCCCGTGGTTAAGTCGTCCGGAACCGCATAATAATTGCTATGAAAGTATTGATGAAAAAAACTTCAAACGAATATAACTTTATGCTCAGGTTATGTTCAAGAAGTAAACAATTTTTTTTTTTCATGGCCATCTTCGGCGCATTAGGGACGGCTGCGGGCTTCCTCCGACTCACGTCTAAGTTGTCGTCCGCAGCCGCCCCTAAGAAGTAAACAATAGCAAAAGCGTATTTCGTCCCATGATGTGATAGGGGCGAGCCTATAGCACTATCGGGTACAAATTCTAGCTGATACTGAATAGAAACATCTAATATCACTTTTCCCGACCCGGGAATCGAACCCGAGACCTCAGCATTGTAGTCGTCCCGTAATACAACTACGCCTCCGTGGCTCACTATTAACAAGCTAATAGCTCTCAGAGCTATGTAGGTACCGTATACAAGGTGCTAAAACCTACCATAGTGGCCCATGGAAGTCGCGTTCCGGGATTATCTTGTGTATGTCCGGTTCACACAAGCCGGCGTAATTGTCTCAACCGGCAAGGGATAATCATCTCTTGTCAATCGGCATTCTATCTGGATCACGTTTACCATCAGATGTGGTTGGGTCAATTTGTTAGGCCAGTATAAAAGAAGAAATAATGAGTGCTTTAATTAAAGTTTGGCTTTATTTGTGGGACTATTGGGTGAATTTTAAGCTGGCGTCTCTCATCTACTCATGGTCAGAAAGAAAGAAAGAAAAAGTTTATTGTCACATCTAGTGGTCAGAAAGAAAAAAGTTTATTGTCACATCTAGTGCATGCAATGGTGGTTCTTCTGAGATCCGGCATAAAAGTTCTTTTTCGAACTTTTTCCGGTAGGCAACGGCTTGAATGTACTCTGGCATTACTACTGTCCATAGCAAGCAGAATCTGCTTGCCATTAGGTGAACCGCGTACTCATTTGCTAACAATAGCTATAAAAAATAATATGTACAGTAGATTTTTTTATTACTTTTAAAACTCTTCCTATTCAACTTTAAAAAAAACAAGGGCTCACCCATTGGTGTATTAAAAATAATACATCAATGGGCTCACTACCCTAATTGCCCTTATCCAACTGCCACAAAAGCGATTCAACCATTTCCCAACCTTCCTAAAATTTAAGATACGCACTACATAAGACAAGACTTACGAGAGAGGACATAAAATGTTTAAGGATAGCCAGAGACAGTACATTGAATTATCAATCGCTTGGGAAGCGTAATAAAACTTGTTTTTATCAAACTGCGAAGACACTGCATCTCATGGGAAGCATAGAGGGCGAAACTGTATCACGGGAGACGTTTTGTCGCTTGACGATAGTTGCGAATTATGACGATTTGCTTTGCTGAATGTATTCCAGAGGGGTAAAGAAATCAAGCCATAGTTTATGATTTCTTATGTTTGCGTGAATGTTCGACATTGATATTAAAATACAAACAAAAAAAATACAAAAACATTTATTCACACAACACCATGACACAAGTAAATTACAAACAATATAAAGAAAAAAAAAAGAAACCAAAATACACCAATACACGTAACAATGGAATAATTAAAAAAAAATAAAAAAGAACACAAAAATAATAAAACAAAGAAGAATTACAAAAGTATTAGTGCATCGTCCCAGCCGTCATGGTGTAGAGTAGAAGTTGAGTCTGACCCACAAAGGCTGTAAAGACTTCGAATCGTCGGAAGTAAAAATAAACAAATTTATCACGAATAAATCCCTTAAATAGTTATATAATATAAAGCTAGAGTTTCTAAAATTACACTCGATATACGTTATTCACAGTGCTATAGCTTTTTAAATTATAAAATCTATACTTGATGACTGAGAAATCAGACCTAAATTATGCAAGAAATTCATACCTCGCATCAGAATTAAAGATAATGTTTTTCCGTACTACGTGTTGATTCATAGCCAATGAAAATTAAATGCTCATTTATTACTCAAATATATTAATAACGTTGGCAATAAAATGATTCTTTCCCACTTAATTAATTACCTCATCGCCAAATTTTATTACCTTATATTTTAATACCGAAGTTACGCGTCTTTGGTAGAGTCAATGATCTAAATAAATTGATGAATAAAATATTTCGCACCACATGTTTTTATATTTATAAGTACTTATTTTATGTATCCATAAATGAAAAAAGCGAAGCGGCGATAGCTTATTTGGGAGTGGAACGGACTGCCGAGACAAATGTCCGCAGGTTCTAAACCCAAGGCCCCACACCTCTGACTTTTCTAAATAATTATGTGTGTATTCTTTGTGGATTATAGCTCTCTTTAACGGTGAAGGGAAACATCGTGAGGAAATCTGCATGCCTGAGAAGTTTTTTGAATTTCGTAAGTATGTGAAGTCTGCCAACCCACACTAGTCCAGCGTGGTGGACTAAGGCTTTAACCCTCTCAGTAGTAGAGGAGGCCCGTGCTCAGAAGTGGGCAGTATATAATACAGGGCTGGTATGGTATGGTAAAAGAGAAAAATACATGATCTAGTTCAAATACATACACACATACACATACACTCACGCCTGTTATCCACGAAGGGGTAGGCAGAGGAGCAACTAGTGCACCCACTTTTCGCCATCATTCCGTCCCATGATGTGATAGGGGGCGAGCCTATCGCCATATCGGGAGTCTGGAATTTGTGCCTGTATGGCGATAGGCTCGCCCCCTATCACATCATGGAACGGAATACACATGGTGGAAAGTGGGTGTACTAGTTGCGCCTCTGCCTAGCACTTCGGGGATAATAGGGGTGTTTGGGTATTTACCTACGATAAAAACAGTCCAAACTTTCTTGAATTCCTCTTATCAGTGTATGATCACAAGTACCTTTTACCATCAGACCTTAGTTACTTTCTGCTATAGGAACTACAACATTTGTTACTACAACAAGCCATCATTAATTCAAAGCCTGTTGCAACGGTAGTAACCACTTGGGAGCACTCCAAGCTAAATTGATATAGGTTGCTGACATCGTGTTTTCTCGACTTAACTTGCAGTTGCTTTTGTTATCGTTAGTACTTTGAAATAATCCGTTTATATTACCGAGCAGTGGGTCTTTTCTATGAGAATATACCTCAGTATATTTTTACCGCTCAGCACTTGTGTTCCGTATAAAGGGCCTTATATTTATTTATTAATGAGAAATCAATGTATTGCGATGCAACTGCAGTGCTAGTCTCGGGTTCAAATCACAGGTCGATAAAAGTGATATTGGGCTTTTCTGGGCTGGAATTTATGAACGATATGGCGATAGGCTCGCCATCTATTACATCATGTGGAACACACATAACGAAAAGTGGGTGTCATACGCGTCTACCTGCCCTTTCAGGGATAAAGATGTAATGTGTTTTCGTTATATTTTTTAATATATAGCTACCTACTAATATCATAAAGAGGAACGATTTGTATTTTTATTTATTTATTTATTTATTTAAACTCTTTATTGTACATCAAACGTAAAATAAACAACTACATATACAACAGAGACTATACTAAAACAAGAAGTACAAATGGCGGTCTTATCGCAACCGGCGATTTCTTCCAGACAACCCATGGATGGACTTAGTTAACTAGGAAAAAGAGAGCAGGCGGTCATTATCAGGATATAAAAGGGGAGGAAATTTGATATTTATATATTATATTTAAATATTTTTGTATGCTTGTAACGAATAAACTCAAAACTACTAGACTGATATTAAAACTAGTTTCACCAATATAAAGCTACACTATCAGCGTGTATCATGGACTACTTTTATCTCGGGAAAATATAAAGTGGGACTTTTATATCGGAAAAACTCTTTCATGCGGGCAAAGCCGCGAGCAAAAGTCTAGTAAGAAATAAAAAGTGAAACACGTAACATCTTAAAAAGAAGGAATTGTTGTTATATAATTTTAAAATTCTAGAGTATGTTTGTTAGAGACATGTAACATCTTAAAAAGAAGGAATTGTTGTTATATAATATTAATATTCTAGAGGATGTTTGTTAGAGGTTATTGTGGCGATGATCATCATAGATCGCTAGCATTATGTCTAGGCTTTTTTATAAACTACTAGCGGCCCCGACAGACGTTGTCCTGCCCTAAAAAGGAAATAAAATCCTAGAACCCGAGTCTAAACAATTCTGGAATCCACCTGAAGACACGCAAAAAATTTTCATTAAAATCGGTCCAGCCGTTTTTCCGCGCAATTTTCTTATTTTTTTCTTTCATAAGAACCTTCTCCTGACAATAATAAACACTTAAAAAAAAGAAATAACGAAATCAGTCCAGCCGCTCACGCGTGATGCCGTGACCAGGAAAATAGGGATTCATTTTTATATAATAGATTTATTCATCTTATTAAATGTACTATAGTATATTATACAAAACAAAAACAGTTATCTATGTACATAGACGTGGACAAATCCGAATCCCTGACATTGAAAAATATTTATTAAGAAATAAAGCAAAATGGGACATAAATCTTGCAAAGAATTAAACAAAGTCCCCGTGGACAATAAATAATGGTCACAGAGGAAATTCCGTTGAAGTGAGATTTATGAGTTTCACTAGCGGTCTGGACCACGTTCTTACGTCTTGGTTGTATTTGCAAAACTTTATAATAGAAAATTTTACAATAATATCGTTTAGAAACAGAAGCGATTTTGATTTAAATAAAAAATATCTACCACTGATTTCTCAGCAATACTTTCACGAAACACTACGACTGAGCCAATACTGAGACCAAAGTCCAGCGCTATGATGAGACTGAATGTCGTTACATGATGGGTGTATAAAAAGGGTGACCCTTTTTATACGTTGGGTGTCACTTCCACTACTAGTTTGATATCACAAATACCCTCATAAAACGTTTTATCCTAAGAATAGTATACGAGACTTTTGCTAGCGGCTCCGCCCGCGTGTAAAAATATTTTCTCGGGATAAACACGACGGCTCCGTAGAACAAAGTCGTATATGCAAAATGTTAGCTTTTCAGTAGAGCGCTTTGAAAGTCGTTAGTTTGTATTCATGTGCGAATGAGTGCTATTTTCACACATTAAGTTCAAAGTTGTTACTGAACCCTATAGAATATAATGTTTTGTTCACTATAACTTGTGATTTTCACAATTAACTTGACTTTCAAAGCGCTCTACTGAAAAGCTTCATTTTGCATATACGACTTTGTTCTACGGAGCCGTCGAACAGTGGCCTATAGCACTTAGGAATAATATTCTAATTAGTGAAAGAATTTTCAAAATCGGTTCAGTTGTTTTTGAGTTTATCCGTTACAAACAAATCTTTCCTCTTTATAATATTAGTATAGATACCATAGATATTTTTACTACATAACTAATGTTATAAATGCGAAAGTTTGTGAAAAAATTTGTATGTTTGTTAGAAGTAAACGCAGAAATAACTCTACGAATTTGAATAAACTTTGCCACACGGGTAGACTATGTCCTGGGCTAACACATAGGCTACTTTATCCCGGTATTTTGCTCCCATGGCAAATAATCTAACTTTTTAATCCATTTTTTTAAATATGGCGCTGGTGTCGCACTTTGATACAGAGACTTTTGTAGTGATAAAGCTTTTAAATCCGTTTTTTTTTTAAAGATGGCGCTGGTGTCGCACTCTATTATACGACTTTTGTAGCAGTAAAGGATTCTCACGCGGGTGGATCCGCGAGCAACACATAGTAAGAAATAAATTTAGAAAAAGTTGGCCACTCTGTGGAAAGAGGATTTAAATAATGTGCGCGGCGGCTTAACCTTGATCTTTTTTGTATGTGGCGTAGATAATCTCGATTTCTATAGTATGCTTTTTGATGGCTTAATTTGTAGTAGGTAGTTATCTGGCCATATTCCCTTAATAGGAACGTCCGCTCTTTCCTTTGTTCCTGTGACTAGGTAATGCTTGCCATACACGCTACCGTCACCGGAGAGGTCTAGCCGTGCAGGTATGCATGTGCAGGTAGACCGGAGCGTGTGTGGGAAAAGACTGTGCAGTTTTATACGTGCATGAAGACTGTAGCGTGTATGGCTTACATAAGCAAAATTCACGTTAGAATGAAACATACATACATACATATACACTCACGCCTGTTATCCCCGAAGGGGTAGGCAGAGGCGCAACCAGTGCACCCACTTTTCGCCGTTATCCCGTCCCATGATGTGATAGGGGGCGAGCCTATCGCCATATCGGGCACAAATTCCAGACTCCGAGCTGATACTGAATAGGAAAACTCAATATCACTTTGCCCGACCCGGGGATCGAACCCGAGACGTACCATACGCATTGCAGTCGTACCATAATACAACTACGCCACCGAGGCAGTCTCAAAATGAAATATCATTTGTATAATAAAATTTCGAATACTAGCTTGAAAATATATAATTTGGCAAATATACTAGGTAATTGGTCCATAACTAAGTTACTACGTAGTATGAAGTATCACTATATCTGAATAACACTGTTATTATAACGATAGAGTTTGTAATTTTGTGAGATTGTTTGTAGGAATTAATCTCTGGAACTTAGGAACGGATTTCGATAAAACGTGATATTGAGATAGTTTGAAAAATTGGGAAGGACATTTGCTACTTTTTATCCCGGGAAAATATAAAGCGGGGCTCCGGACTCTGGACTTCCGGAGAAACACGGGTGGAGTGGCGAACAACAGCTAACATATTATAATATACTCACTACAATACTCTTAAATTTTAGAAAATTCTAAATGAGCATTCCCCTATGATCCTAAAAAAACATTCAGCACATTCAAATCAAAATGTTTTTACATTCCGTGAATACAGTGAATAAAAAAGCTTCCACTGCTGACGAGGGTTACTTGAACAACGAAAAACATAGTGGTTGTTTCCGTTGGAAAATACAAATTACATTACCTCAGTTTGCAGGAGTTAAATAGGTTAGTTAAATTTACTTTCTACCTAGAACATTTGATTAAAATGTGGTGTAAATTATTTTGGTAGAAAAACCATTGGGTTAGTGCATTTCAGCGTTTCATTTTAATTTGAAATGTTAACTAGATAAAACTAGTAATATTTTTTTACATTGTTTTAACGAACTGTAGAAATAATTATTTTAATTATGTAATACTAGCTTTTGTCCGCGGCTCCGCCCGCGTTAAGAAGTTTTTCCGGGATAAAAGTCCCGCTTTATAATTTCCCGGGATAAAAATTAGCCTATGTGTTAATCCAGGACATGTTCTACCTGTGTGCTAAATTTCATCGAAATCCGATCAGCAGTTTTTGCGTGAAAGAGGAACAAACATCCATACATCCAAACATCCATACATTCTTACAAACTTTAGCCTTTATAATATTAGTAGGATGTAATACTACATGTTGCTAGCGGCATCGCCCGCCTTTCCCTCTACAAAAGTCCCGAAAACACAGTACCTACGACGCCATTGCCATCTTTTTTTTTGTTTTCGCAGAAAAAGTGACTTAATACTACCGCCCAGCCTTCAAGGGGGGTGACTGAGCGGTTATGTTGGGTTCACCGTGCCTTACGACCCAGCGTTGAGCCGCCGGGCCGAGTCCCTAACCTATGTACATCGCACGGCATACCAACTAAAATTCCGCGGTGGCCTTCTTCGGCGCATGTAGGACGGCTGCGAGTTTCCCCGGACTAAGAGTGTCTAAGTTGTCGTCCGCAGCCACCCCTGCACGATGCCGCCTTATGCAACTCGTCTCAACTCAAAGAATCAGATTTAAAATATCCTTTATTTCCCATTAGAGCAAATTACCAGGATAATAAGAAAGGTTAATCCAGGACATGATCTGCCCATGTGCCAAAGCACATGTCCAAAAATGGGCCTAAAAATCTAAACAAGACACACACACATACACACACACACACACTCACGCCTGTTATTCCCGAAGGGGTAGGCAGAGGCGCAGCTAGTGCACCCACTTTTCGCCGTTATTCCGTCCCATGATGTGATAGGGGGCGAGCCTATCGCCATATCGGGCACAAATTCTAGACTCTGGGCTGATACTGAATAGAAAAACTCAATATCGCTTTGCCCGACCCGGGGATCGAACCCGAGACCTCAGCATTGCAGTCGTACTGTAATACAACTACGCCACCGAGGCAGTTTAAGACTAAACAAGACAGTTTATAATATATTTGGGTAGAACTCTTACAAACTAAGCTTTTGCAATAAATCGTTTAATTTTAAAGACCTCCGATTTTGAGAGACATGTGATTTTGGTTGGCTTGAAAACTAAACTTAATATGAATGTTTTCAAAAAGTTGGTTATGAATGGAGGGATCTCAAAATATTTTTTTAATGTATCTAGGTTCCAGATGTTACCCCTTTAATATCCCTAAAGTTTGAGCCTGTTTAGATTTTGAGGCCCAGCACTTATACAAAAAGCGGACATCTTTCATCCAAATCCATTTAGTTAGTTGTTTCTGCGTTTACTTTTAACAAACATCCACAATTTTTCGCATTTATATTAGTACTAGCTTTTGCCCGCGGCTCCGCCCGCATTAAAAAGTTTTTCCGGGCTAAAAGTCCCGGTTTATATCTTCGCGGGATAAAAAGTAGCCTATGTGTTAATCCAGGACATGATCTACCCGTGTGCCAAATTTCATCGAAATCCGTTCAGTAGTTTTTGCGTGAAAGAGGAACAAACATCCTTACATCCATACATCCAAACATCCAAACATCCATACATTCTTACAAACTTTCGCCTTTATAATATTAGTAGGATAGTAGGATAGTAGGAAGTAGGAAGAAGTAAGATTAATTACTCAATCTATGCATACTCTGCTTCAGTCATGAACGAAGCAGTTTTACATACTAAAACAAGATAGTTTTTTATTAATAATAAAATTTTCTACTTCTTTCATCTCAAAAGATAATATAATACTTTTGATTATTTATTAGCTTTTTATTAATAATACGCATAATATTCTTTCGGTCCGTTGGTTCTCCAATTGATGGCTTTATTAAAGATTTCTGTATCTAATATTAATCATGAATGTTTTTATAGTCTGAACTAATCTCTCAAAGCTGGCACATTCAAGAGTCTCTCAAAACGTCAAATTTTATATGATCTGTATTCAGAAAGAAATCCTTTGCGAGGCGAGGTCGGTAGTAAATGGAAGGTTAGGCTATAATACTGGCCAGTACGATAAGGCACGTTTCTTTTACGAGTTATATCGTAAGTGTGAGTAAATTTATTCAGGGTTCTAACGTTAGCGTTTTATGTGACCTTTTATTTAACATCACTATAGCTTATTTGGTGAGATATTAAGGTCTAAATTTGTCTGAAAGGTGGACTAAGCTGATTACAGAAAGTTATAGACGGATCATCAGTGAAATTTCAAACACTTAATTCAGTGTCTCAAGCTACCACTGGGCTAGTGCTAGTATTCTATTTACAAAAATGTACGTTCAAATAAATTTTAAAAAGAACACAGTCTAAAGTCTCTTTCGACGAAAAAAACTTGATTCAAATACAAAATGTAACATCATTAATTCCGCAAGAGAACAAACCCCCACTGCTATAAAACTTACAAATGTGTATTTTGAACAAAGAAATGAAATAAAGTTTTTGTAGACTTATGAGTTTCGTTCTGGGTGAAGTTACTCAAAATTAAATATTACAGGTTGTAAGTTTCGTTATTTGTCTTGAGCTAATTTCTTTAGGGAATTCATTCAAGATGCCGCGTCTTGCGTGAAATAAATGCATATTCATATATAGAACTTCGTAGTTCTCAATATTGGGACATACAAGCTGCTTAGTAAAAATAAAAATGGGTCTTTTAACACGTTTGTTTTGGGCATACTTATGCAGAGGTCATAGATTGTTTAATGGATTAGATAATGCATTCCAATCGAACCTACTATAGGATATCTATCCTATATATAGTTAGTACACATTCTTTAGTATTACAAATATCCAAAATTATTATGATTTAAAATATTACAGGAAAACCGAAAAATTCTAGAGTACTTTTATTCCGATAGAAGATTTTTAGCGAAGAAAATGCGATGAAAAGCTAATTTGTACATAAACTAAGGAAATCACCGCTGTTATGGTGGAGACATAATTTTCAAAAGAAGAAAATGAAAAAGCATGGCCAGAAAAATCTGGCGGCTTTCATTAATTTACGATTACTCCAAGTACAATTTATTGGAGAAATGTTTCTTTTGCGTTCGACGCATCAGTAAGAATTCGACGGTTCACATTCTCGAACGAGTTATTTTTGTTTTAAACGCTGTCAAATTAACAGATGGGCTTGCTCCCATGGACATCTATAATAAATTTGATGCTTTATAACTTCGAACATCAGAGACTGTTGAATTTAAACTGGAAAATACACTGACATAATACCCAAACATTAACCGTGATATCACTTATTCGCTCCTCTAACCGAATGGCGGAAGGCGTAGGCTCTTAGATATGTGCTTCTGCCAAGGATGTTTGAACAGTATTCTGTAGAAATCTAACAGCTATTTGTGATATGAATGGTCTTCTAGATCAGCAATCAATAATGGTTGATGCTCTATTTTTGCTGGTGTAGAATTCTTAATTGTAATTTACACTTCCATATACTCGGGCTCTTGTTAGAGAACATTAAATAAATCTTGTCGTTTAAAATTAGATGTTCTTGGATCACTTTGCTAAGTGCTTGCAAACTGTCTATAAATCTAAAATTTTGAATTCGGATCCCACGTCGTATCGGCTTTTTGACTTTAAACAGTCCTATTTCATCTTAGACTTCTTAAATGCATTCTCTTAGTATCTCATACATAATCTCACATTTTCTGTATTATCAAAATTTAATATCCTATAATATGGTTATTCTTTTCCAGATAACAATGGAGACAGACAAAATGTCGACGGCGTCTTCGGTAGGGGCGGAGCGGAGGCCGCTCCTGCAAGCGCTGGTGATTGAAAGGCGGATACTCTTCGCCTGCACGGTGCTGGTGGGGCTCTGCACATTCTTGTGGATAGCGGCTGTCTGCACAGAGAAATGGGTGCACATAGATGGAGGGAATGGTGAGCATGATGTGGTTTATGATCGGAGTACGGTTAATGCCGATGTCAATAATTATCATAAAATTATGGCGTTATATTGTCTAAAATCAATCTACAATTAAAATTTTATATTTAACGTCGTTATCGAATTATTGTAAATTTGGTTATAGCCAAGTGTTGTTCTTGAATTATCGGCTAATTTGAAATAAGACTTTATGTCTGTGTGTATGGCCTAAGCAAGAGAATTTGGATTTGAGCTTTAAAAGTTAAAACCTAGGTTAATAATAACAACTTAGAGGTTGAGATTGTTCGGTTATTTTGTTATTTCGCTAAGACCAAGAACCTCTTCTGAAAATTCTTACACTAATACCAAGCCACATTATCTCAGAGTGCTATGCCACGTTTCAGCTCGATATCGGACTTTTATATCGAGCCGGAGCTATTATCCTATATTTATTTATGAAATATTCTTGCGTCGCAGGTAAATCCCACAGGAATAGTGGGATTAGGGATGGAAAGTAGTTCATGTCATATTTATTCCGTAAACTGTTAAAATGAATCAATCAGTTACTGCATATATCTACAGCAATATAACTGCTAACAAGAAAGATTTATATTTTTGTATGTTTTTAACGAATAAACACAAACACTATTAGACTGATTTTAAAAATTCCTTCACCAGTATTAAGGTACATTATAAGCGAGTAGCGAGTGGGCTATTTTTTACCTCGGGAAAATATAAGCGGAAAAAACTTTTTCACGCGAGCAAGCCTATAATATTTATTAACCTATATTTACCTGGACAAATATATCAAGCTACAAAAGGTAAACAACAGTTTGCGTGAATATTTTTCACACGATTTAAGCCTTGGGCACAATAAGCCTCTATGTTACATACATAAAAAAAAGAAAAAAAGTACAGTTCTCTATTCCGAAATACACGTCTATTATTTTTACCCAAGCTAGTATTTTTAAAATTCAGTGATTGCGTTATTTGTATAGACTTTGTAGTTAAAAAAGTACTTAAATATAATTAGTTGATTATTAGCTTTTTAGAATAATCATAACAGTGGTACAGAAAAAACCCCTTAAAAATAAATAGAAAAGCTTGTAACTTCCGTTCACTTTACAAATATA
Source organism: Lapara coniferarum (assembly GCA_949316025.1). NCBI lineage: Eukaryota > Metazoa > Arthropoda > Insecta > Lepidoptera > Sphingidae > Lapara > Lapara coniferarum. The sequence goes on from OX438920.1 coordinate 24,083,477, forward strand.
ATCTAAATATGTATAACTAGACTATGCCCCTTACAACGCTCGTGTGAAAAGCCTTTCCTGCTACAAGAGTCCTAAAAAAAACGACGCCAACGCCGTCTTTTAAAAAAGTGAGATGAAAAACATCTGTAATTTCCCATGGGAGTAAATTACCGAGATAAGAAGCCTTTGTGTTAATCCTGGCCATGGTCTACCCGTGTGCCAAATTTCATGCAAACCTGTTCAGCTATTTCTGCGTTTGCTACTAACAAACATCCAAACATTTCCACAAAGTTTCGCATTTGTATTAGTAAGCTAAGAAGTAAGATAAGATTATATAAGGCAGATAGAGAAGTGCACCCACGTTTTGCAAAACTAAATTGCTTAACTAATTTACTTGAAGCGTCTTGAACCAACGATTATCAGTATCATTGTATGGAAACAAAATATTCACGGCTTGTTTCCATTTTTCATTAGGTGTATCTTCGGCGATGACATGTCCTTCAAAGAGGTTTGAGAAAGGTTTTTACGGTAGGCAGCGGCTTAGCTGTGTCCCTAGCAATGCTGACGTCTATGAGCGACGGTGACCACTTACCTTTAGCTCATCTGCCTTCGAAAGAAAAAAAAAATAACATAGTAATTGTATATGGTCTATCTGATGCGACAGATGACTGATGACAACGCGATGCCTATTTCCGAGATTTTTATATTTGTAACACAATTAAAAACCATTATAAAATTATAACTATTATTATCAATTCAAATATAATCTTATAACCTGTTGAACGTCTAATTGCTTGAATGAAAGCATATTCCAGTCAGATATTAAATTGGATGAAACAATTCACCTTAATCACGTCGTCATTTGTAATATTACCCGAAGCCTAATTTGCACAAATATCATTTCAACAGGTTATAAATCGTACAAATGGATAGTAAACTATGTATTATTATGAGCGATTATAAGGGAATAAGTGTAATATAATTGTCTGAGTTGAGCTTAGGTTGTAATTAAGTAATGAATAGGTAGTAATTGTTGTTTCATATTGGGATTAGCACGTTTCTTATAAAACTGCCTCGATGGCGTTTCAAGTGCGTACGTGGTATGATACCGCTCTGAAGTCCCGAGCTCGTTCCCGGGTAAGGCAAAGTGATATTGGGTTTTTCTGCTCAGTATCTGCCCGGAGTCTAGAGAGAGAGATAGATACGCTCGCACCCCATCAAAACATGGGACGGAACACGCATGGCAAGAAGTGGGTGCCCTAGTAACCCTGATTGCGCTTCTGCTTACCCCATCGGGGCTAAAGGGCTGATGTGTATGTGTTTCTTACCAAAATCCCGAATTATGCATCTGACAAGATTATGGTCTCTAGGCAACATTTCATGCGCAACGCATAACAAATTGGGCAGCTCAGTGGTAGCCTAATGAATATAATATAGATTTACATAATCTAAAATGTTTTGATTTACATGGACTTGCTAAGACTTGATAAGACTATTAGAAAAAGCGACTGCATATTGCAAAAAAATTTCTACTCATCCATCCAAAATTTTATCATGATTCAAACCTTCAAAAATAACTCGGCATTCGACAATTTTTCACCATTCTAGAAACTAAAAAAACTTCAGAGGTGTCAAGGGACACCCGGATGGAACGAAGTTCCTTTCGATTAATAAGTGAAGGAATTGTAATAAAATTTAATTTTTTAATGTTATAATAATTTATTTTTTATTATTAACAAAACAAATGTAATATAAACTTAATCAGCAGGCTCAATTTTAGTAATAATTGGCTTGTGGTAACTTAAGTAGGAAACATAATAAACTCATTTGCAAAAAAAACGGGCACCTAAGCAATGAACCATTTCAAATGTTACTATTGGTTTGTTTGATAATTATAGGTAGTTTTACTTTCACAATTTTGTAAATTAATAAGCAAATAATCGTTTTCGTCAGTATTATCATAAAATTTTGATAAAATTTATGGGTTTTAATGCTAAAGTTCACTAGTAGTGTATGATCGCTAGTAGTGCATATGCTCGTGAAGTAAAAGTTAACAAAGATTATTGTTTGTTTTTTCTTTAATAAAGTAAAAGCAGATAAATGTTTAGTATCGAGTGTGACCCCCTCTAGCTGAAATCACAGCTTGAATTCGTCTGGGTATGCTAGCGAGGATATCCCGGATACTTGCTTGCGGAATACGTTCCCACTCCACGGTAATCACATTCTTCAGCTCTCTGATGGTTTGCGGAGCTGGTTGTACTGATCTCACGCGTCGTTTCAGAACGTCCCAGACATGCTCTATAGGATTGAGGTCGGGACTTCGAGCTGGCCAATCCAAACGACGAATGCCGACTCTTGCACATACGCTTCCACATCGCCAGACCGGTGGGCGCGAGCGTTGTCGTCCATAAAAATTGAGTCTTCGCCTAAAGCGGCCAATGCGGGTTGTGCATGAGGAATAAGAACTTTCGTTATGTATCGATGTCCAGTCAGTGAGCCGTTTTCAAGGAAGACTAACTCTGTACGATCCATTGAATTTATTCCTGCCCAAAACATAATAGAGCCCCCACCATAAGGTGTGATTTCTTCAAAACAAGCCTCTGCAAAGCGTTCTCCTCGTCTTCGTAGCACTCGCCGACGTCGATCTTCACCGAATAGAGATATCCTGGCTTCATCGGAGAACAATACCCTATTCCAGTCTTCTTAAGTCCATGACTCACAATTTCGAGCAAACCTAAGCCTGGCAACTCTGTGGTCACGGAGTAACTTAGCGCTGCGGGCCGGGCGATGACTGCGTATATTGGCCGCGAGCAGCCTCGTCCTGACCGTCCATAGACTAATATGCACATTTCTTACTTCTTCGAGGTTGTTCTTAAGGTCCACATACGAACACTTGCGATTTCTCAATGCGCGACTCACAAGAAAACGATCATCCCGTGGTTGGGTACATGGTTTTCTTCCAGAACCAGGCCTTCTCTCGACGGAACCGGTGTCTTGATACCGCTGCCAGGTCCTTTGAACCGTCGAGCGACTCACACTTAGCCTCTGAGCCACGAAGCATTGGCTGCAGCCCTCTTCGAGCAGCGCAATAATTTTGGTAGCTTTTACCACTTTCTCTAACATTATTGAGACAGCTAAACAGCAATAAATGAAGCTTTGACAATATAGAATATGAAATAAATTCATAAAAATTGACTAAAAGTTATGAAAACCGATATTATCTTTTGGAACTTCGCACCAAAAATGTAGGATAAAAAGTGGTTTTCTGTAAAAACGAGCATCAAACGAAAATTTTAATTTAGAACGTACTGGTTTAAACACCACGGCATTTTTAAAACCGGCCAGTAACATGTACAAATGATTGAAATCATTTTGGTACCGTATTTTTTTAAAAAATAATTAAAATCCAAACCGCCCGTTTTTTTTGCAAATGAGTGTATTATGTTTGGGATTCTATTTTATTTAAATGTCTTAAAAAAACTACTCAAAAAAGCATTTAAATTGTCTTTTTTTATTTAAATTTCTAATGTCAGTTTTACGGCCAGTTCTTTATTGTTACTGGCTGGTTTCACAGGGCAAGTATAAAAAAACAAGTGTCGTTACAATTTTTGGTCTAATTTTTTTCCGTCTAGCCCCCTTTCGCAACGCACGATAAGGAACTTCGTTCCAAAAATCTTTGTCTATCGTTTATGTTAAATCCAAGAATTTTATACCCATATGGATTATTCATTCCGTTTAACAAACTGAAGAATAAAATGTGACGTCACAGTTAACTGCTGTCTCTCTCTTTAGAGTGACAAAGGTTTATTTTCAAAACCAGGACGTAACATAATTAACTGTCCATAATAATATGATATGATATAATATGGCTGCCTCGGTGGCGTAGTTGTATTATGGTACGACTGCAATGCCTGAGATCTCGGGTTCGATCCCCGGGATGGTCGGGTCGGGCAAAGTGATTATTTTCCATTCAGTATCAGCTCGGAGTCTGGAATTTGTACACGATAAGGCGATAGGCTCGCCCCCTATCACACCATGGAACGGAATAACGGCAAAAAGTGGTTGCACTAATCGCACCTCTGTCTACCCGGGGGATAAGAGGCGTGAGTGTGTGAGTGTGTAATAATATGATATCGCACCATAATATTTATTTTTATCTCTATAAAGTAATGCGGTTTAAATTAACTATGAAAACCAACTACAGCGGCTAGTAATAGTTGATATTTAAAAAATATAATTTGAGTTAGAAAGTTTATTCCAAACAAAATTGGCATATTTACATACTGTTTTGGTAAGTAGTTCGGAACTACTAGTTCCACTTACATAAAAAAATACCTCACCACGCGGTGGTGAATTCAGTGGCGGCCTTGGAGGAGGGGGGCGAACCAGGCAACCGCCTGGGGCCTCGCAGTTACAGGGGCATCTTGCAGCTCCTTGGGGGACCGTTTTTCGGCACCTTACTTACAAAGCTGTTAAAAAAAAAAATTTTTGCTTCGCACGGGGCCCCGCGTGCTTTTTTTTTGCTCGGCACACAACCTCACATTATATATGTTTTACTTTCCCCTGCGACTGGATATGTTCACGTTGTTTGCTGGCCTTTATAACCAAATATGGAGACTGTAAGGTTAGACAGAAAAACATTGGGATATTTAAAAATGAAAACTACACACTCACACACACACACACACACACACACTCACGCCTGTTATCCCCGAAGGGGTAGGCAGAGGCACAACTAGTGCACCCACTTTTCGCCGTTATTCCGTCCCATGATGTGATAGGGGGCGAGCCTATCGCCATATCGGACACAAATTCCAGACTCCGAGCTGATACTGAATAGAAAAACTCAATATCACTTTGCCCGACCCGGGGATCGAACTACAGTTATTGTTAAATTTAAATATAATAAAAAAAAAATAAAAAACATACTCATAAAAGTAAACAATCATACATGAACAAAATAATACACATTTAGGAAGTTAATAACCTAATTTTCAGTGAGTAATTTTGAAATATTACGAATATCTATTTTGTGTGGTTTTACAATTTTTGCAAGTATTCTGCGAACTTTTTTTCTGTAATTATCCACTATAATAAATATTGTGTTTTAGAGATATTCTACTATGAGTTGTGTAATTCATGGTTGCAGAATTATTTGCAATCCAACATCTAGTGTGAAATTCCATAGGTAAGTTGATTGTAAACAAAGTTGTGTAGATATTTATAGCAAAAGTAATAAACACGTGGATGTTTTACAAATTACAATACTAAATAAATTCTTGTTTGAGAGCCATGGAATCAAAAATTAACGCTACATTCTGCGGGTGAGGTTTCTTCCTTAAATTTATTTTTAATATTCTAATACTTCTGTGAAGAAGCCAACAAAACTATTAAAGTTTGCTAAAGATCACCATAATGTGCTCTCTTTCGGCAAATAAATCTTTGAATTTATAAAAACAAAATTGTTTTCGGCGACTAAAGGTGTAATGTTAAAACAAAAGTCTTTATGTCATCACTATATGTAATTTTTCTTTGCTTGCTATTTGGAATATACTTTTAAAAAAAATCTCAAATGTTAGCAAAATTTCACTGCAAAATATTTTCAATTTCAGACTGTAAAGTATAATCATGAACAACTTTAGTAAGAAATAACTTGTCATTAATTTTCTTCTTTTATCTCTTCATCTTCTGCTGCAATACTTTCTTTTATTTCTTCTAATTTATTTCACGGGATGTCTTCACATTTACTGATATATTGAAATCTTTCAAGTCTTGACGTTTCAATGGTGGTTCATATTCATTTCGCTGACATATAATGTAAAAAGTAAATATCAATCAATGATAATATATTTAAGTACCTATATATTTTAGACAGAGGCAGAGGTGCCATTTAGTACACTCAGATATCACCCAATGTACCGCCGTTATAAAATTTGGTGGGTCGCAAGCTTAATGCCCTATCCTACTAATCTTACTAATATTATAAAGGCGAAAGTTTGTAAGAATGTCTGGATGTATGGATGTTTCTTTCATGCAAAAACTACTAAACGGATTTCGATGAAATATGGCACACGGGTAGATCATGTCCTGGATTAGCACATAGGCCACTTTTCATCCCAGTAAAATATAAACAGTGACTTTTATCCCGGAAAAACACATTCACGCGGGCGGAGCCGCGGGCAAAAGCTAGTAAATAATAAAGTCTAAGTGGATCATAATTATACCAGTGAAATGATAAAAAATAATATACTTACAGCATGAGTTTCTGGTAATAAATAATTATTTTTGACATCTGCCATATTCCGAGAAGTAGAAGACACATTATCACATTCAGAATCATAATCTTCTGTCTTTAAATGTAGACTAGTAATTCTTGCAGACATCAAATTGACCTTTTAATGGTATTTATATTTAACCACGTTTTTGCTTATCCAGATCTTTAAGAAATCTGTAAAGAGTAATACAAACTCGATTTTATTTTAAATAAAAGTTTCAATAAATCAATGCTGGATACACTGAGAACTCGATTGTAACTGTTGATCCTCAGTTTTTATTTACGATGATTATTTAAAGATTAATAAGCTTTATAATATTCATTAGTAAGGCGGCTAGTATTACAAATACTCTAGCACCATCGTGAAACCGGTCCACCAAAGCTTACACCATGGTCACCCTAGCCTCTTGTTTACATATACTATTTACCATACAAAAAATCACATTTAACATTACGTTAATATGAAAAAAGTAGTCATATATAAAGCAAATCACATTAAGCGAGGTTTTTCTACAGTTCATTTATAAAATATTCACGTATTTTATTACGATTCGTATAAATATTGATAAAATTATAATATTTACACAATATTGATTACAATGAACTTACCTGTAGAATTTCACATTAAATGATGGATGCCAAATATTTCTGCAACCGTGAACTACACAATTCACATTAAAATATCACTAAAACACACTTATTATTGTAGATAATTACAGAGAAAATTTCGAAGTGAACATTTATTTGACAACTATATTGTCATCGAACTTAATGTTTTATAACAGTGTTGCCGAAATATGTATTCGCAATTACCAATTAAATGAGGAAATTTTGTTTAACTAAAATGTTAATAAGGATAAAAAACCTTAAGGATATCTTATTCAACAAGAATAATTCTGAAATGAAAATAGTACTTATATCATTATATAAGATATGTTGGAAATATTTATATATATATGATTGAGACGACAATAACGGTATTGATATTTTTTTATGGGTGGGGAAATAATCCGTAAGCTTTGGCAACATAGGTTAAAGAGTGAGTGAGATAGAAGACAGCTCAAAAGGTAATTTTTTTGTCTTCACAAAAATGTGTGTACCGAGGCCTCCAGTAAATATATTATAAACTTCTTGGTTAAATCGGAAATGTAACCGTCAGTGCACATGCGAAGAACTCATTTATATTCAGATTTGGCGGGAAACCGCTGTCACATTGACATTCATCATTCTCATTAGTGAAAGCTATTAGAATACACAGATGTCTGGAATTGGCTCGTTCACTTCCTGGGTGTATTTGTACGATTATAATTCATTGGAGTGTAGTAAGATTGTTTACATTATTGGATGACTGCATGCATTCACGAAAAAGCAGGCATATGTAGTGAGAGTATAAGCACAAATTGTTTCGAAGGTGAAATATAAATCGCTGACTTTCCAACCTCGAGATTTTGCCCAAGACCTTATTGTTTTATAGTCTAATTACACCGCAGACTAACGAGATGTTCTTACCTATAGTAATAGAAGACAATTTAACTTCGTAAACTAAAATTTCTTTGCAACAAATAGATCAATAATATTTTCTACAGTCAGCTTTTGCATCGGAAATTTCTTATCCGCTTACGTATCTGAACAGCAAAATCCACTTGAAATGGAACATTCAAGTTGCAAATCGGAGCTGAACTCAGAACAGTATTCACCAACAAAAGAATCATTGCCAAATACCACTAAACTACAAACAGCTCTTGACAACGAAAGAATAAAATTGAAAGTTTAAGAGGGCCTTGGCACTGAACGAGGCGATGTAAATTGGCAAAGGAGACCGAATGAATGAAACATTTGTGTTGTTAAAAGGCATGAATAGCTTATATTATATCGAGTGACTCATTTTATTTAATGAGACTGGATTTCTTTTGTTGTTTCATCAAATTCAGGGTGCCTTTAAAGGAATTTGGACAACAGAAAATAATTGTTGTAAAATTATTTTAGTATCAATACCAACTTCGACAGTGCCAAAATACACGTCGTCAACATGTTATTTCCGAGAAATGTACTTTTAAAATAGTCGAGCAAAGACAAATAAAGCGATAGTCAACAACAAGTCATTAGAAACACATTTAGGTTTTGTGTATGGAAACAAAGATTTATTATTCGTTTCTGATGATACGAAACTTTTGAACGTGTAAAAGTACCTCGTTCAGTGCCAAATACCACTAAACTACAAACAGCTCTTGACAACGAAAGAATAAAATTGAAAGTTTAAGAGGGCCTTGGCACTGAACGAGGCGATGTAAATTGGCAAAGGAGACCGAATGAATGAAACATTTGTGTTGTTAAAAGGCATGAATAGCTTATATTATATCGAGTGACTCATTTTATTTAATGAGACTGGATTTCTTTTGTTGTTTCATCAAATTCAGGGTGCCTTTAAAGGAATTTGGACAACAGAAAATAATTGTTGTAAAATTATTTTAGTATCAATACCAACTTCGACAGTGCCAAAATACACGTCGTCAACATGTTATTTCCGAGAAATGTACTTTTAAAATAGTCGAGCAAAGACAAATAAAGCGATAGTCAACAACAAGTCATTAGAAACACATTTAGGTTTTGTGTATGGAAACAAAGATTTATTATTCGTTTCTGATGATACGAAACTTTTGAACGTGTAAAAGTACTTTTGTTAATGTTGTGGATTCGCTATGTATAAACTAGAGCTACTTTTTATTCTCTGGTTGGTAATTCAGTGTCCAATTTTATTTTTAAAAGACATAATTACTTAACATAAGCGTTCTGTTGGTTCCAATAAGATATTTAGCTCAAAATCTTGCAAATAAATCTGAAAATGTTATGGTGCATTAAACGCAACATTCATTCGCTTCTTAGTCTGTATTTTTGAGCTGGAAAGTATAAATGGTATATACATATATCGAGTACGTGAATGTGACTGAACTCTAAACATGGCTTATTAAAGCGATGCCTAACATGACCAATTTGTCCCGATCTGGGTCAATTTCCGGAATGTTACATCCAGCTATCGGTAGGTTGAAAGTCACAGCACTTCATTTTTGAAAGTTGTTCTAGGAATTTCAATGTAAAGTTTGCAAATAGAAATTCCGTGCGAACTACGAACTAAAATGAGCTGCTATTGTCAGTACAATCCTTTAATGCCGCTCGCACGCCTTTGTTGACCGCACACAATAGTTAAAACAATGTCAAACTCGATAAGCCCGAACAATGGATATTGGTTGTGTACCTCGACAAAGCACTGCAACTGCCTAAACTATGGCCGAAACATGTTTACTCCAGAGCTTGTTTACTAAACAGCCAACTGCCACTCACTGCTAATCCCGTTGTTTGTATTTAATTACAGTACTAAACTGTAGACTCTTCACAAATTGTTTTATATGTATACAAAAAGGATTGGAAATATTTCGAAATTCAAAGTTTTGAAACCATTATTTTATCTTTTTTCATGTGGAGTTATCTATATTTCAAATAATATGTAGAATTTACTAAGCTAAATAGTCTCTTTTTGGATTAATATGGAAAATTAAAACAGAAGGCTCATTATAGATAAGCAATACAGGTAACGTACTGTTCAAACCACTTAACCTTGTTGGTTCTCAAAAACAGATACATTTACCACGTTTATTAAGTCAAAACACAACACATTCATCTATCTAATTCTATTGACTGCCTTGTCAAATAATGTTATCAATATAACGTAAACATTGATATACATTTTCGATTGAGGTTCATATTTATTGGAGCTGCCACATGTCAGAAAGTGCGACGATACATCCCGCACGCGGTTTCTGTTTATTTTAAGTACATCGAGTGATTTGTACGTATTGTGGAAACGTTACATGCGCGTGTATTTTTGAATGTATATAATTAAATCGGTAGGTGTTTGCGTTTAAGTTTTTTTGAGCTTCGTAAGAGACCGCCGATGGATTTGTCTGGCTTTAATTGCCGTATTTATGGCGTTTCGTTTAGCACTGACAGCTTTAGAGGAAATTCTAATAGGATTTAACGACCTGTTTGGAGGTACTCGTCAGTTAATCGGGTAATTACAGGTTCAAGATTAGTTGCCACTTGGTACATTGCTGAAGTTATTTCAACGTAAACGTTTTGGCGGAATCAAGTTGATGGAATGTTCCTAATTGACATTAACCAAAGTCTCATATTATAAATTCAATGGTACCAATAAAAAAATTATATGAGATTTTTTTATACAAGAGCAGCAAACAAGTCGGTATGATCTTTCAGGGAATAGTATGATTAATATGTCGTCTCTAGACGTTTCTTAATCGCCCATTGACGTCCGGCCGAAACTAGAAGACAATTTAAAATAACTTGAAATAAAAATGATGAATATACTGTCAGGCTGTTTTTTGGAATATTTATTTTAGAGGAGAAAAATATGAGTGATTTAGTGACAAATTGCCTCCATGCAGATGTGTTGCTTTGAACTTAAACAAATGGTAGCTGTACAAAATCACATAAGTTTTGAATTAACCTCAGTTTTTCTTACGTCTAGCAAGAGCCATAATGTGAAGTAACTACGATTTCGATCGTACAGATTCGAATCGTTCCGAGAAATCGTAAAGTTTGCGAAAAGTAAATCTTTATCGTCGGACCGAGCACAAATCTAAGCGGTGCAATTTTACTGAACCTTTCGAACGTAAATTTATCGCAACGTAGTCCGTGTAACATACAGGGTTATTGTGACATTGCTTTAATAAATAAAACCGCACACTCTTCTTTGCTTCTGATAACATTATGCCAAAAATCATTCACGAAAAACGATTATTTTAACCAAAAATCTCAATTTTATTTTCCAGATTTTTTATCATTATGTAGTTTAGTGCGAATAGGGCGTGTGGTTGAGTGTTTTTCTGACTGTGAAAGTGTAATGTTGCCGCTGCGACGATTCTACTAGTAATGACATTAGGTCGTATAAACTTAAAGTACTTACTGGTGGTAGGTCTGTTATATGTAAAATTTCGTCTGTATGGGTACCACCGCAACCTCTATTTCTACCGCCAAGCAGCAGTGTGCATGCACTGTTGTGTTTCGGTTTGAAGGACATTGAAGCCAGTGTAACTACAGCACATAATGAGACTTAACATTTTGTGTCTCAAGATGATGAGGGCACTGGAATGCCAAGAGTGCTTTGTAACTCAAGGTGCTGGCTGGTATTGCTACTGTTTATTGGTGGTCGTGATGCTTACCATCAGATGAACGGCGTGTTCGTCTCGACATTAAATGTAATAAAAAAGGTACTTTTTATTGATTTTTACTTTGTTCGAAACTTCAACTTCATCATTATGTCTATCGTTAAAATAATTTAATGAAAATTGTTATTTTCAAGGAAACAAGTATGTGGTGTCATTTAGTAACGAACTGTTAAAATGACCCTGTATATCATGACTCGAAATCTAGCCAGCGACTGTAGCACTGCAGTTTACATAGAAGTGTTAGTAATGACATAGCCACAGTCTTCTTTGATCAAAACAATATCAGGAGCATTATAGTTCTTATGAAATAAAATATTATTTTCTTGGAGGTCCCTCAATATTTTCGTTGCGGGATAATAATGTCCCTCAAGGGCAAATAAAACTTCGTGCCAACTGAAACTTTGTAGAAGGCCATCAGTTACTGTGGATAATTCCAACGTTTTTAAAATATTGTGCTATGATACAATTTATACTAGTCTCCACATCAATTTCCTTAGCAACTGAATTTAATCTTATTTTATTCAAAGCAATTCCCGAAGTTTTATTATATCTCATGTGTTTCAACGGTATCAATCTTCATTATTCAACGCTGTGTTGCTAAAGCTAATATTTGCACGTATGTATGTATGTATGTATGTCATACGATCTATCGATGCTACATGTTCAATAGTTTGTAGTCACGAGCATAAATATCTGTACAAAAACAAAATTTCGAATCGACTTTATACGCGTTAAGTTAAACTGAATGTTTTTTTCTTCGTATGAAGTAAAGCAAATCTCTTTTATTTTTCTGAAGAGAAAATAAAGATAAGTAAGAACACAAAAGTACGTAGACAATTTGAAATTTTGATTTTGTTGATTTACTTATGCTAGTGACTGTACTACATTTCTGTATAATCTTTAATAGCTTTAACTAAGGCACTGGTAATATTTTGATTTCAATCTTTATGCAGCTGGCATTTTTCTTTTATCGGAATTGGAACATACAAATTTTACTTTTTAATAATGGATTTTGGATCATTATGAACATGTATATAATCATTAAATAGCTGGAAACTATCCAAAATACTTTCAGAGTCTAGTAATATTATTGTAGCTTCATTTTGCGACATACAGGAGGAATTCTATAATGAGTCACCTGTATAACGACCTCGACAGCTCTACGGTTATAGGAGAGGTAGAAAACACTAATTAATTCAGACAGAAATGTGCGTAAGCTCAATAAATTATACCAGTTATACTGTAGTTCATGTATTATAGTATACTAAACGTGATGACTGCCTCGGTCGTAAGACAATTAACGCGCTGAAGTCTCGGCTACAAATCGCTGGTCGCGAAACTTCATAATGCATTCTTCTGGTTAGTATCAGCCTGTGTTTGGAATTGTGGAAACCACACAGCTTTTCCGTAAACTCTGCAAGTTGGCAAACTTGGTACCGCCGAGCAAACCCGTCGGTACTTAACCGGTGGCTTTGGTGTATGACACCTTTATGTCTCAGGGAGACGAGTTCAGTGAAATTCCCCATAGTTCTTTATAATACCAAGTTTTGTATGGTACTGCTACTGTTTACGACGATCGTTTCACTTACCACCAAGTGAGCAACATGCTTGTCTTATCATTCAATAGCAAAAAAAAAAAAATACTGAAAAGTATCTCAAAACTACACTACTTACAGATTTGCAGCAACATATTGTGACATTTTTTATTTAAACGCTTCATTTTTTACACGGCTTCATCTCTGCACACACAAAAGCTTACATTACGAGGTTTCTGCGTCAATTATAATAATTATTCTAAAGTGTTCTCAAGTGCGGTGTTCCCGAGCTCTTTATGAATAATATACATCTTACATCGCTAACGATGGACGTGTGAACCAACGTACTAGTTATTCGCAAACTAATCATAATGGAAATTAGGTGATACATATTGATTCAAATATTATGTTACTTTAAATCGATATTAGGTTTTGTTAGAATTCGAAACAGTAGATCACTGAGGACGGTAGATTTGATTTGATTGAATTCTCCTTCTTTATCTAATTCATTTCTTTTTTCATGAAAAATAAATCATGTTTATTGTTTATCTAAACTTGTACTGTTCCACGTGTCTCTCTTCTTTTCTGTAGGAAAAATATGTAAGGTTTTCTGCATGGACAAATAAAAGGCTTTTTTATTATTTATTTCATTATTCTAACTAATTGTATATTTCGGCTCTGAATTTTTAGGCTCCATTCTGGGTTTGATGCTTAATCCAGGCAATACTAATAAAATGTGGATCTTGAGTTAATAACCTCTTAAACTTAAGATATTTTTCAATCTAATTAAAGAAGCTTATGCTACTCGCAACGTATCATGATTACACATTTAATTAGAAGCATTTAGCGCTGGGGTCGGTGACCGTACTTCTATTTCTGTACCGTCTTAGAGCAGTTACATTTGTGCCTTTGATAATGCAATCCGCTGCATTGTTTTATTTGGAATTATGCCAAACCTGGCCCCACTTATTTTGGACTTTATGTCTTTTGACTTTGTTTTTATTAAAATATTTCTTAATTTTGTGTGTTTATTATTTCCAATTATTTCTTGTCTGTTTTGTTTTGTCTTTTGTAAACCTCATTTGTAAAGTTATTATTTGTAAATTATATTAGTTTATCATGTCTAATCGTTGTAAATAATGTTCTAAATTCAACACCGCATAAATTATGAAATTTTGAGACCGAAATAACACATAAATACCTGTAATCCTTAACAGCGATCATAAGTCTTCAAAGTAATTATAACTTTTCGCATGTATCTTAATTAATCTTAATAATCTGAGTACGAGTACTTGAAATTAGGTTTGGAAAGGTTTTAGCCCAGGCAAAGTTCGGGTCGGTTTGAGACCGTGTTTTCTCAAGACGTAACAATCTTTCATCATTATCAGTCACTTGAAGTTCACATCTGAACATAGGCCTCCTAAAGATTTCTAGACGGGCGTAATAAGTACTACAATAATATAATATTTTTTAAATCTTACTAAAATTTTAATGCACAAGCTTGGAAAGATGTTTGTAAGTAGTAAACGCGGGAACGGCTGAATGGATTTGGTTAAAACATACACAGAATCTGACCTGAATTAACATATGTAATATACACACACACTCATGCATTTTATCCCCAAAGTGATAGGTAGAGGCGCAACTAGTGCTCCCACTTTTCGCCACGCGTTTTCCAGCCCATTATGTGATAGAGGGGAGCCTATCTCCATATCGGACACAAATTCCAGACTCCGTGCTTATTGAAAAACTCAATATCACTTTGCCCAATCCGGGGATCGAACACGAGACCTCAGCATTGCAGTCGTTTCGTAATACAACTACGCCACCGTGGCAGTCACATCTATTATAGGCTACTTTTCATCCCTCACAAGTACACAGTTATGCTTTTATCGCGCAGAAAGTCTTTTACTCGGAAAAGCCGCAAGCACCACCCACGATAAAAAAGCGCGATAACACACTCATTAATTTATTCAAAGATCAATAACATCAATAGCTTTCTTATCATCATCATATTGAAAAAAAAATATTTATTAAAAAGTTTTTTAGAAAACAGTTTAAGCATAAATTATATTCGAAGTTCAAAAGTGAGAATCAATATTTGCTTCCCGTCCCTATAATGAGGGCAGCACCACGAAATCGGAGCTTCCGAGGCGTAACATCATTTCTGTCAAATTATCGTTATGGTCAGAGGCAAGCGATGCATTATCGGATCGTATGTCTTCTGCTAATTGATTTTTTAATGAAGCGCAACAATTGGATTTATACTAGCTATCGACCGTGGCTTTACTCGTATGAATGCCATTTCCTGGACTCTTAGTGCAAATTTACGGGAAGAAACACAGTGACTGCCTCGATGGCGTAGTTGTATTATAGTACGACTGCAATGCTGAGGTCTCGGGTTCGATCCCCGGGTCGAGCAAAGTGACATTGAGTTTTCCAATTCAGTATCAGCTCGGAGTCTGGAATTTGTGCTCGATATGGCGATAGGCTTGCCCCCTATCACATCATGGCACGGAGTAATAGCGAAAGAGGGTGCACTACTTGCGCCTCTTCGTTGTCTGGTTCGATCCCCAGATCGGGTAAAGTTTATATGCTCAGAATAAACTCGGTGTGTGTAAGTATGCCTGGTGATAGGCTCTAAGTGAGTGATAGGCCCCTTTTAAATATATAGACTCTAATAGCTGGCCAAATGACGGTGTGATACTTTTACCATTGAAAAGGTGTAATGCTATATATAGACTTGGATTCCCGTCAACCCTAACCAGGCAAACATTGTTTCCAGGTATATACCTGCCTGTGAAAGGTAGGTATCTGATGTGGAGTGACTCTGGAGTGTGGCAAATCTGTCGGTACGTGTTCCAGCCGAATGTGACCGTCAGCGCGTCGAACGCGACCACCACCACCGCCCGCCCGCATGACGTCACGGGAATGGTGGGGATTTATATTACAAGTAAGTGATTGCATTGGACATAGCACAGACGCTATCAAATTGACAGCAACTGTAGCAGCTGGCAATTTCATGGTTATAGTGTTTCTCGGTAGTAAGTTGGCCATGAAAATCTTTTAAAAATTAAAAATGACTTTAAACTATAAGTAATATTTTGTATTTGATTTTCTTTTATCACAAATTGCACTTTTTTTCACTTTGAAATGTACACAAAATCTAAATCAACCATAATAACGTCTGTTTAAATTTATGCCTATAAATTAAGATCAGCTGCCTAGCTCCTACATATCAACGGAAATACAGGTTCTATTCTGCGCTCCTGGACGTTCCACGGCCAGACATCCTTTTATATTGACGCAATCACCAAAAACGCTTTGAGTTTTGCTGTCGGTACGACGAACGTTCGCAGTACTTGATGCGACGTTTACGAGCTGGCTGAACACCAGTGTGATAAAATTGATTATCGAGTCCTATAATTTATTTGATTTTATTACACCTTTCTAATATACTATTTAAATGAGAACTGTTTCTGGGTTACATGTTTTTAGGTTTAGCTGTAGATCTTGGGAGATTTTATCTCGCTAAAAATTACGACTAAAATATACGCAGGTCTACTCTTTACATTTCACTGTGTTAATAAATTTACCATCAACTGACTCACTAGCTCGACTCATCTACTTAAATAAAATATGCACTCAAGTACTCACAGCGTTGACAAATGCTTGACGCGATAATACCGTCCTCCATGTCTCGTAGAGTGGTTTAATCGGCGCTTTGACATCACTTTGAGTGTTTAAAGTGCTGTGAGCGCGTGGATTTAGTTACTTCTAAATCCTAAACGTGGTACTGGTGGTAAGTCTCTCATATGTAAGAATCCGTCTTGGTAGGTACCACAACAATGTCCGTTTCTACCGCCAAGCAGCAGTGTGTATGCACTGTTGTGTTTCGGTTTGAAGGACATTGAAGCCAGTGTAACTAATGGACAAAATGAGACTTAACATCATATGTCTCAGGATGACGAGCGCAGTGGAATGCCACACAGTACTTTGTAACTCATGGTAATGGATGGTGTTTCTACTGTTTTGGGTGCTCGTATCGCTTACTATCAGGCGAACGGCACGTTCGTCTCAGCATTCTATGCATTGAAAAACAAATTAAAAAAGTATATATTTTTGGAGACTATTTACGAGTTCTTTTGAACAATAAGTCTTAGCGTAGGTTTCGAATCCACAGCCTCTCCTTTCACCGCTGCTTCACAGTCTGCTGCATTACTTACCAATTAGTAGCTCATATATACGAAAAATATGAGTACCACTATATAACTTAGGTTACTGAGTTTCACAATCCAATCTCATAAATCTCACTCTAAATCCACAGCTCGTTATAATAATGAGATCATTACCGACTTATCTCACTCACGCGAAATGTTATGCCTAATAGCAAGTAGTGACTGTACCAGCGCAACACGCCAACATTTCTTCACTCAATTAGCATTAGTTGAAGTATTTGGGTGCCAAATTAGTAGGATAGAGTTCGTATGATAGTTTATCTTTGCTATTGAGATTTGTCGCCTGTATTTATTTATTTATTTTATTTCGAAACACCATTAGGTAATACACAGTACAACTATCTTAAATAAAATCTTAGGTTAGGTATAGAGCCGTGTGCTGGTATATTGTACTGTATTGGTATATTTAGAATATCCCACGTGTTTGTGATGAGTACTTTTCGCTGATCTGTGGTTACAAAGGGTGATGTTACTGATTATGTACGGATTTGTGGCTTTCACCAGGCGACCTGACTTCTATTATTTTCGTCGTTTATAAAACGCCTTGGAAATGAATCTTGAAAATTTTCATCTGTTGATTGCTATATATATGGCTATACAGAATGTTAGATAAACGAAGTTATTATTATAAGGAAATATCAACGAAAACAAAATGGCGGTGTAAGACTGTAAACTATTCAAGTTCAGCTCTAAAGTCTTTATTTCTGTCTGTCTTTTAAAAAACAAACTTGCTGCCAAAATCGTATATCGTACTTAATGATTAAGCAGTTTCATCTTTACAAACATCGTCTAATACGGTCTTTTCAAAAATTATGACGAGAAATACCAGATAATATAATTTAGTTTCGCCCGATCCAAAATCCAAAGGAATGTTAGCTTCTATCATCATCCTAATGCAATATGTAAAACTATTAGCAATGCTAACTACCTAGCTAGCTACGCTGGCTCTGCGGGAGTGAGCCTTGGGCTTCAAATTACCTATGTTAACGACCTTGTTAATAATGCAAGTTGGATGGCAAAGAAAGTCGTTGGTTCTAGAAACACACATTCTCACGCCTTTTACTTCTAAAGGTAGACAGATGCATACGAAGTGTTCTCACTATTCGATGTATGTATTCCGTCCCAAGATGTGATGGCCATAAGCCTTATCGGGCACGAATTCCGACCTCCGGGCTAATATTTTGAAGAAAAACCTAATTTTACCCCACCTTAGATTTGAACTCAAGACCTTAAAGCGGAAGTTGTACCGCTCACGCAATACACAACGCAACCAAAGCAGTCAAAAAAATATTTGGCGTTGTAGCAGTAATGCGAAAATAATACAAATATTAAGTTACATTTTGCTCCGGTCGCAGCCCGCATGATGTTTTCTCGGAAGAAAAATTTTACTAGAACCTTTTACCGGGATCAAAAGGGGATCGATCCCTTTGGTTCGCCTACTTTTTTTAAACTATTATTTTTTCGCATAATTGACTTTGCGTAATATGTATTGGCATAATAGTAGTATCGCATAGTAATATTTTGGCCTACTACTTTTTTGTCATAATAAGCTATTGGAATAATTTAGCTCGACTATTTGTATTAGACATAATCATTTCGCATAACATGTATTAAGAATAAGTTAGGTTAGCGAGGAGCGAAGCGACGAGCGTGTTAGATGCATATGAACCACCGCACTAGCCGAGCGAGCGAAGCGAGCGTGCCGCGGCAGCGGCCGGCGAGTGCCAGCACCGAATTTAAGTCGTTTCCAACTCAGACAAAACCAAACATGAATGATGCTTATTTATTCTTATGACTTTTGATATTTATGCTTTTTGACATTAGTCGTTCTGGTGGTTATGCTTTTTGTATTTATGCTTTTTTATTTTATGCTAAAACAATTATGCGTAATGATTATTATGCACATTGGTATTTAGGCTTAAAGCTAAGATGCGTAACAATATTATTACAAAAAAAAATTATGCAATCCAATAGGGAACTGATCAAAAGTCGCTCATGTTTTGGTCGCTCGATTATCTGCGGGCCTCTTGTTCAAAAACATTCAATGATTTATGTTTCATTACCCTACAGGCATCCGTTTCCTTTCCTTAATATTCGCAGTTCATTGACTGATCCTCTATTTTAGTAAGTTTTTCCATTCTCTAAAATAGAGAGTTTGTAATAAATTAAAATCTTTTACATTATTGACTCGTCAAGCCCCGCTACAGACGCCGGCGGCGGCCGTATATAGGGTTTCTCCATACATCTATATATGTAAGCGGGGTTTGACGGGTTAAAAAAAGTCTCATTAGATATAAACTTTCAATAATAAGAGGCCAGGAGTCAAGCTTATTGTAAAGTGATACTGTGTAATATAAAGGATTTGGTCTATAACGGGCTGGTTTATTGTAACGCAGTCTCTTCAAACAAAAAGCTGTTAAATATTTTTTATATGTGGGTTTATTCTAAAACTGTACTAAAATATAAACTATAACAAATCATCACGTCATATAAAAAAAACGCAAACACTTTTTATTATTAACCAGATGAGTCCGTAAATCATATAACAATAGTTACGTGGATGTTCAAATTTAAAAGTAATACATTACGGGTCTGCGCGGAACGCTCTGACAGGAAAATGACTGTATACATAAAGGTGAAATGTTTGAAAATTCAAGCGAATTTTCGCGTTGCTCCGAACGATGTTCGTTTATTTTTCTCAAGCCACGTTCTGTTTAAGCTCACTCGATTTGTCCATTATCTCTTGCTAGTTTATTTTACCTCGGTGTTTTCTTTTCGGAGCTGATAGAACGCTCGATTCAATTAATACCTACGTAAAGGTGTTCGTGTAGAGATGTAATAAAATAAATCTCTTCCCGATTACTTTTCTTTTCTCAGAGACAATTGTTTGAAGGTTTTAATGGGTAACACTATGATGTGTATAAATACAGTTCTGAGGATGAAAATATATGAAAGACGGGCTCAATGGACTAGTATCCAGAGCCGTAATAATTAAATAAAAATATAAATACAGTTCTTTTAACCCGTCAAACCCGCTTATATATATAGATGTATGGAGAAACCCTATATACGGCCGCCGCCGGCGTCTGTAGCGGGGCTTGACGAGTCAATAATGTAAAAGATTTTAATTTATTACAAACTCTCTATTTTAGAGAATGGAAAAACTTACTAAAATAGAGGATCAGTCAATGAACTGCGAATATTAAGGAAAGGAAACGGATGCCTGTAGGGTAATGAAACATATGATGTATGGGGAAAACCCTATATACTCGGACGCCGGCGTCCGTAGCGGGGCTTGACGAGTCAAGTTGCTTGTTATTTAGAAAGAATTTTCAGTTTTTATAACAATAAACAAAACAGATTTCCAGCTTAATTTCTACACTGTATAAACGCTAAAATTTCCAAAATACTTTTTAATGATCCATATTATTGTATACCGTTTCGCTATGCTTCTTACCCTGAAATATCAGATGAGTTTTAAGTTTCTATAAAATTTGGTCAATTTAAATCCCAGTGCTTGTCCTTACAGAAGTCGACAGAACAAAGTGGATTAAACAAACTCTGAAAAACATCAGGAAAGTTATATTTCGCAAATAATATATTTACGGCGTTTTACAAATCATTTTCTCTTTACGCTTACTCCTGATGGGGTGCCAGATGTGTTATTTATTATGCTTCGGTAAAGTTTTGGGTATCTAACAACCGATCCCTTTCTTGATATTATCCCTCTGAGAATATTTTGTTACACATCATTAGACGTACGCGTGGGCAGGCCTGATAACGCGCATTTATTTTGTTACCATAAAAGTAGATTCTTCAATATTTCTTCTGTTTTTTTTTTTACTTTTACATGTGACTGCGTGAATGCCTCGGTGGCGTAGTTGTGTTACGATACGACTGCAATGTTGAGGTCTCGGGTTCGATCCCCGGGTCGGGCAAAGTGGTATTGGGTTTTTCTAATTAGTATCAGCCCGGAGTCTGGAATTTGTGCCGGATATGGCGATAGGCTCGCCCCCTATCACATCATGGGACGGAATACGCACGGCGAAAAGAGGGTGCACTAGTTGCGCATCTGCCTACCCTTTGCGGGATAAGTGAGTGTTATAACTTTTACTTGTATTGTTTTTCATCTGTGTTTTACTTGTAATTATTTCACTAAACCGGCGGCGCGGCGGTTCGTTTGTAAACCCATGTGTCGTAGCTATCGCTAGCTTTCAAAAGTATTCGTGTATTATTAGAAAGTTGAAGTTAATTATCTTCTAGAAATCTATATACCTGAAAGACCTCCATAATAATTACTACGCAGTGCCCAGCATTAGGATAATACATATCAACGCTTCGAAAACACAAAGTTTCCAAACATCTAGAACATGTAGCTTCTAAATCCAATTGTAGTCAAAAAGTAATATATTGCTGTTTCGTCCGTAAATCATACATTTTACTAAAATTACCTCAGCGGTTCGTCGTAAATCCGCTGGCGCAAAGTTGGCAGTTAATAGTTCACAAAGTGTTTACCTATTATTAAAACTAACAAATCTATCGCTATTTACACACTCTGTGACGTGGATACCAAGATGTGGTCATGTGATGGGGCGAATGTGTTTTTTATTGCCTATGCATTGATAGCCAAATCCATAATGAAACAGGTAGCCGAGACAAATGTTCGTGAGTTCAAAACTCTTAACACTCACCCCCTGACTTTTCAATGCTACGTATGTATCTCTGTTAATTAATGGAGAAGGAAGAAAACATCGTCAGAACCTCTACCTACCTAAGAATTTTACATGAGAATTTCTAAGATTTTCTGTCTGTCAACCTGCACTAGGGTAGTTTAGTGGTCGTAGGCCTAAACCCTCTCAGTATTAGAGGATGCCCAGTCAGCAATAAGACATAATTTGATACTGGGCTGGTATTACCATCACCTCCCACCAGCAATTAACTTCTGAAAATGTACTCTTCTGTGCACATAGCTAAAATTGCGTGTATTTCCGAATTTATATGAAGTGCACGTCCTCAATATTATTCTAGACAAGTGCGTCTCATATCTTAGTGTTATTAAGTCCCGTCTCAGCAATGAGGTCGATGGTAAAAAATCTAATATCTAGTGTATTATACGGGATAGCCATTCCATCTTCAATAATTGATAGAGGTCCAGAATATTAATGTTGAAGATATTTTGGAATGTGTTTTTATTTTATGCCACAAATTGGTCTATTTGTGCAGCTAAATAGTGTACAAACACAATTATTTTTAGTTTATGGGAAATTAAAGTAAGTGTAATAGATAGACACTTGGGTACATAATATACCATACCGGCCCTGTATTATATACTGCCCACTGCTGAGCACGGGCCTCCTCTACAATTGAGAGGGTTTAGGCCTTAGTCCATCACGCTGGCTTAGTGCGGGTTGGTAGACTTCATACACTTAGGAATTTTTTATAGAGAACTTCTGAGATATGCATGTTACCTCAAGATGTTTTCCTTCACCGTTAAAACGAGCGATAATTCACAAAGAATATACACATAACTTTTTGAAATAGTCAGAGGTGTGTGCCCTTAAGTTTTGAACCTGCAGACATACGTCTCGGTAATCCATTCCACTCCCAACTAGGCTATCAACGCTTCATTAAGTTATCACCGCTTCTGAAAATCTTTAGGGGTACTACGTTCACCAATGGACATTAAATAGCTGACGATGATGATGATATATATTACGATTGATTGTTATTCATTATGATTATGATCTGTCCTTGTTATTTTAAATATTACTCCTAATTTCTCAAGATGAGAGTGCAGTTCAGTACTTTTCAGACCATACTAATTCGAAGTTTTCAGTGGTGTTACTACTGTTTTGGACGATTGTAATCCTTACCTTACCTTTGTTGCACTTACATTATTTGATCTTTAAAGGACATTTTACTTAAGATAAAAATAGCACTAGTATACTATCCAGTAATGCCATTAAAGAAACAATATCCCCATAATGTAATAAAATTACATCGGCTTTGATTGATCACAGCACGACGTCGGCATCCTGCAGCGAAAAGAAAATGGGGTAGTAATGTAAAATACACTAGCACTTTATCGTGAGAACATGTTGAGCTTGATGATAATGATATTGGTATACTTGGAAATTATGTTGATGATAAAACAGAAGTTTAGGCGCCGCAATGAAGCTATGAACTTCAAGAATCACTGGTTTCTTGTTGATGAAGCTCAAGCACTAGTCCGTTTCATAGAAAAGTTTTGTTTTGTTGTATTGCCAACTGTTGAACCATCATCATAATCAGCCACACGACGTCCACTGCTGAACATAGGTCTCCTCTAAAGATTTCCAGACGGACTTGTCAAAAGCGGCCTGCTTCCAGCGTATTACTGCGACCTTTATCAAGCCGTCTGTCCACCTTGCAGGTGAACGGCTGACGCTGCGCTTGCCAGTACGTGGTATCCACTCGAGAACTTTTTTACCCCATCTGACGTCAGTTCTTCGAACTATGTACCCTGCCCACTGCCACTTCAGCTTGCTAATCCGCTGGGCTATTTCAGTGACTTATTCTTCTACAGGCCTGCTCATTTATGATTCGATCGCGTAGAGAAACACCTAGCATAGCCCTCACCATAGCTCGCTGAGTGACCGTGAGCTGTTTTAAGCGGCCCATAGTCAGAGGCCACGTCTCAATGCCATATGTCATAACACAAATTGATTTAAGACTTTACACATTGTTGAACCATGCAAAGATAAATTTATCCACTCAAACGTTCTTCGGCTGGACTATAAAAAAGCAATTAATGGGTTGTCCCCAAATCTCAAACAATCTTTCACAACAAATAAAGTGAGTTATTAAAATATAATCTACTGGCAGAGTAAACGCTGCAGAACAAGAAAATAATTCTATACACGTCACTCCCGACTTGAAACGGTACGTGTCCGCAGCAAATATTGGAAATCCAACATGGATCGGGCTTCGCGCTTTACAAATACTCGTGTTTTACAAAAAGTTATCTGTAGGACTAAAAAGTTTCAGAGAAACCAGTCTTTCGTGAATGAATTTCGAGATTTTTTATTTTATTATATACAACTGAATAGCGAGAGAGAATGTTCTATTTATTTATTAGAACTTCTATTTATAATATATAAAACTTTACAGATAACTGTAACTTCTTTTTTAATGCATTGAATGACGAGACTAGCATACCGTTCGCCTGATGGTAAGCGATACGTTCACCCATAAACTGTAGCAACACCATCCATCCTCAGACATAAGATGTTAAGTCTCATTATGTCCAGTAGTTACACTGGCTATAATGTCCTTCAAACCAAAACACAATAGTGCATGCACACTGCTGCTTGGCAGTAGAAATAGCCATTGCGGTGGTACCCACCAAGATGGTCTCTTAGATATGAGAGACCTACCACCACTAAACTAGATATCACACTTAAGCCAATTATCACACTAATGGTCATTACTTAGTATTAATAACAATTCAGACAATAATATTGTGGCATATGCTTCCAACATGAGTAGCTACGTTAACTTATGAAGACAAAATACATGAATCGATTGATTCATAAAACTCGATTTAAAAAAAAGTTGATAAAGTGATGCACACTATCCAGTGTTAATAAAGTAGCATCCATTGTTTCCAAACATAACTTAAATAAAACAGTACCCAAATCCAAAAGTGAAGATGTAAATCAACAGAATATAGTACTGGTATGACCGTTTCTCATTTATAAATTATGTCTGCACGTTGAAAAACATCGAGGTGCCGCTAAATCTCAACCAGGTGTTCTCGATTACAGTCTTGAAAATTTACTAAAGAAAACTCTGCTTGGTCGGTCGGTTAAAGAATAAACACTGCCGGCACAGCCCACACAATTAGATTTATAGTCAACTATAAAAATACCACATTGGTTTTCTTTTAAGTCGCCAACGAGCCGAATCCAGAAATCCACGGCAACCCGTCCCGTAAATAAATAAACAATGGTGTATGTAAACTCTGGACCGTCGATGTTCAGACTATTCGTTACGCTATTAACGATGCAACGTCACTGTTACGCGAATAGATGTGTTTGCCGAAAATGCGATGTGTCTTGCTCAACGAGTTCACTTCATCGGTTTATTTTTGTTTTAACAAGAATCTATTTAAATAAATATTGGGGATAAACATGTACTCCCGGCCAGTTTTGTCTACATGAGCGCTGTTTGCAGGAAATTGATGTAGAACAGCTTTGAGTTACGAACGTTTAGTATGACTGTCATAGCTGAGGCATTAAACCAAAAGCTTGTTTTGGTCTAATCTTTCTTCGCATGTCTCGAATTATATCAGCAAATTTTCATTTTGACAGGTTAACGTAACATGGCATTCCAAATAATATATTTATTAACACGATAATCTTCGAACCAAAAGTTCATTATACTGATTATCACATCGGTATTAATTATACATTTTCGACAATTTAATGACTCATAAAGTCATGACCTGTTCTTTGTTCTATTGTCCCATAATTTGTTCAACCTTCCACTCTCACGTGATTTATCTTAATCTCTTGCGTTCATCTCTTATTATCATCAGCATCACCCACACTGAACTACTGAACCATCATCCCGCATGTCTTCTTATCCATTTATTAAATCAATGCCAAATCTTAACAATTCAGCAAAATTCATTCATAATATTGAAAATGCGAAAAGTAGTGGAGAATGAAGATGTTTGGATGACTGCATTTTGCGTCACGCATAAAACGATAATTAGATTTGGATAAAACTTGGCACATAGCTGATTAAAATTCTACATTAACCTACAGTGAAAAGACATGAAAGACTTGCAAGTTGGCAACGCGGGTGAATCAGCGACCAAAAGCTTGTATGCATACCTGTATCAAACTTTTACGTTTCCCCTATTTATTTACAAACTTCCGGACCAATGATAATCGAGCTCAGTCGTACGGGATTTAGTTTGCATTACAATGCTTATTTAGATTCCATTGTCTATGCGTGGGTGTTTGTACTTCGAAAGTTGCCATTTTTGGACGAGCGCCAATACTACTGATGTTTATTGTACATTGTTTTGAGTGTTATCTTGCGCTAAGTGCTGTGCCAGAGTTAGAATTTTAAGTTCCTTTTTAAAGTGACAGATTCTGGTATAAATCTGGTGCTGTTTTTATTTGTGGTATATATTTTGAATGTCAGTATTATCGTTCTGATAGAATGTTACTATTATTACCGCACATCAGAGTGACCCCGCTACACCTGATGGTTGCAGGACTTGGATCCAGATAGAATTTCGACTGACAAGGGATGATTCTCGTCAGTATTTTTCTGGCGTGAGGAGGCATCACGTCTCGGGCGGAGACTGGCCCCGAGGGAGGTCACGGCCCAATTGGCCTCTATTCACAGCGCAGCCGTGGAGGAGTGGCATACCAGGCTGGAGAGCCCGAGTGCGGGTTTGAGGACTGTCGCGGCAGTGCGACCTATCTTCTTACGCTGGCTAGACAGGCGCCACGGTGCGCCGACGTTCCGTCTGACACAGATGCTGTCGGGCCATGGGTGTTTCGGCTCGTTTCTGTGTCGGATCGGAAAGGAGAAGTCCGCCGTGTGCCATCATTGTGGCAACGGCCACGAGGATACAGTCCAACACACTCTCGAGGAGTGCCCAGCCTAGGACCTACAACGCAGCTCTCTTAGAGCAGTCGTCGGAGGAGACCTCTCGCTGCCAGCCGTGGTGTCCGCCATGGTCGGCGGCTGGAGGTCATGGCGCGCGACGTCCTCCTTCTGCGAGTGCGTCATCTCGCGGAAGGAGAGCGCCGAGCGGGATCGTGAGCAGAGCGATCCCGCCCGCAGCCAGAGGAGACGAAGAAGGCGTCGGGTGGATGACTGACCGGCGCCTCGTGACCTGTGGTCTGGGGGCATCTAAAGAATTTCGCCACGGCATCCCCTGCCTGTCGTAAGAGGCGACTAAATGGGATAAATGAGAGTCGCGGGGTGAGCAGTGGGGGTCTGCTCGCTCAACTACTCCAACGTAAGCGACTACGAGGTGGACGACAATGCGGGTGGTCGGTCTCCTGCAGTCGTAGACGCAAAAGCGTGCTTTTGAGTTCGGAGGCTTCTCAGCCTCCTCATATAGCGAGGGGCCACAATGTGGCATTGCGCAGGGGCGGTTCCGTGCAGCTATCTTCGTGCCACAAGATACCCCGGGGCCGTTTCGTATGCGCCAAAGAAGGCCACCGCGGGTTTTGGTTGGTATGCCAGTGTAGGGTGTACATAGTGTTAGGGACTCGGTCCAATGCTCGCTCGGATGAAGCTATACTCCCGAGTGTCGACATTGGGCCGTAAGACTGTGTGAAACCAACATAACCGTCCCACTCACCCCCCAGTGGTGGTAGCGATAACGCGTTTTTTCCCCGCGATAAAAAAAAAAAGGGATGATTATTTTTCGGTGAGAAGTTTTGGACACAATTATGCCGGCCTATTGCAACCGAATATACAGACGCTGATTCCTTAACACGACACACTTACATGGTCCTCTATGACGGGTTCTAACACATTGTCTATCGTGGCCGCTATCCGGGTAGATATTAAATATATTTTATTTTATAAATATACCACCATCAGCAATTTTATTATTCTGTAAGTTGTTATTTTTATGCCATTAACACATTCTAGTACCTTGTTCCGATAGTTTTAAATAATTTATAGGAGACTATAAATACAGATATTGCTCCTGACTGTGCATACTGTGAAATGAAATTAACAAAACAAGTTTTCCAACAAGGTATTCTATTCGAATATTTTGCAAATTAATTGTCTCAGTATTTCATGCCATAATGTTATTGAAAGAACAGGATAATAATAACCTTATGTATCTTGAAAATGTGGTTATGACATGTCTATGATCTCACCACAGTACAGAAAATCCAATATGCAAGCAATATCCACACACTAAATTATTTCTCTCTATAAATTGAATGGGAGCGAGTGGTAGATAATTGAAAAATGTTCTCTTGAAATGAGGAAAATAATATTGTTAAGCTATTTTGTGTGAAAATTCAAAGTCTATAGGTATTAACTTTAATGTGTTTAGGTTCTAGAAGTAGGTACAGATTTATCATTGTCTCATTAGGTGTCATACTTTTCGAAAAACGAACGTACAGTCAGAAATCTTCCTTTCAGATACAACTGTTCAACTAGGTCTTAACTATTGATTTCCGGTAAATTCTAATTAGTTGTGAAACAGGTAATATACTATGCTATTACCTATTATATCTACATTGTCGTGCGTCCGTTCATTTCAATTACGAATATAATACGCGGACAGCGTATTGGATTTGTTACATTGATTGCCTCAAATTAGATTAATTGACGGGTCAAATTAGAAAACGGAAATGGAGCGGATAGACCGGACATGGCTCTACTCGCAATTTGATCTCTTATCCTATTTATTTACAAGAGTGTTTAGGCATCGCTTCCATCGGTTGGAAAATAATGAAGCGAGAGGTTTTATTTTGAATTTTTGGTTAACGTTTTGTAGTTTTGCATCAATTGCACAAAACGAGATTTGCGATGTCTTAAAAAAACATGTTTTCTAATCTGTATTTCTTTACTCTGACACTAGCAACATACCAAAAAATATTTTGCAGTTATAAATGTTTTCTTCAAATCAAAATACACAAGTTAACATGACCCCGAACTAGAAAATAAACTTGGAGCTTCATGTTGCATAGCCTAAATACGCAGCCACTAGACAAGTGAGGAGATTATAGACATCACGTTTTAATGAGAGAGTACGAGTTACGACGCTTGGGAGATAATATTTTAAGTGTCTGGCTTCGGAGTCAGTCATTTATTAACTTCAAATGCTAAATAAAATATTTATACTAACTAGGGAGTAGGGACTATCTGCGACGTCATCCGCATTATGTTTTCACATAGCTAGCAACCTTACCTTCAAAGAGGTAGGGAGAGACGGAACCAGTGCATCCACGATCCTCCAAGTAACGTAGCTCAAGTACAGAAGTAGTATTATGCTACACAGTCATTTATAGTTTAGTATTCTAACGTTCTACTGTTAGTTTGCAGTAGATGCCATTACAATCTTCAAAGCGGTAAGTTTAAGCTGAACCAGTGCACCCTTGGTTCTCCAAGAAGATCATTAAGAATCACAGGGGAGGAAGTAATGCAGTGAAACACAGTGCACTGTAGTTCAATATTCTAGCGTTCTACTGCTCATGGGAGTAGCTAATGTTATACTAACTTATCTTAATAATATTATAAATGCGAAAGTGTTTGGATGTTTGTTAGAAGTAAACGCTGAAACTATCGAATGGATGGATATTTAATTCCATATATATATATATACTCACTCATAATATACACTCACGCCTTTTATCCCCGAAGGGGTAGGCAGAGGCGCAACTAGTGCACCCACTTTTCGCCATTATTCCGTCCCATGATGTGACAGGGGGCGAGCCTATATCGGGAAAAATGAATCTTAATTTAAATTTAATTCCATACCTTAGTAAAATAAATATACAAAGAGTGACTTAAATATTCTAAAATTATTTTTGTATGAACCCTCTTCGGATAAAAGCCTCCTCCAAGGAGCACCACCTATCTCTATCCTTCGCAACGCTTAACCAATCTCTGCCTGCCATCTCCCTGATCTCGTCGGACCACCTAGTGTAAGGTCGGCCCTTCGCTCTCGTACCTGGCGGGCCGTTCCACTTTAGCGAACGTATGGGAAATTTGTCTTTATATCTGGCCATATGGCCTGCCCACTACCATTTTCTTTTCACCGTGAAAGAGTAACGCCAGCGCAACCGAGCACAGAATAGCATCTACAAACGGTCCCTCTACGCTCTCTCGCAACACGGCTGGTCATCTGGTATTAATGGTTTAACACTCCACGCCCATTACAACTACTAACGGTGCCATTTATGTTTGCCGCAACAATAAAACTCTTCTATTCCCCATAAATAACTGGTGCATCACGGCGTATAAATCACCAATGAATTCAAACCGCTGTATTAGCACGTGATAATGGTATACTATGACATTTATTGTTACCGACTAGAACTGCAGCAGAAATATCAAGGTTGATTGCCATGATATGATTGTTTGTATTTAGATTTTTAATTGTTGTTAGGGTATTACTCATAGTTAATTTGTAATTACTAAAAAACGATGTTCTTTTAAGAGTGGTAATGAGCGGGTAGTCCTGATTTTTAGCAATTGATTATAGTTTTCCAGTAAAGGCCCAATCAACATTCCACAGACTCACCAATCTTTATAGCAATAATTATGGCAGACGTATATCCTCACACTCACATTTCAATTATTACTTTATACAATTCCAGACGTTTTTCAGCCGTAATGTATTTTTCTGCCGTCAATCAGCAGTGTGTATGCGCTGTTGTTTCAGTTTAAAATACATTTTAGCTAGCCTTATGTCTCAGGGTGACGAACGGAGTGGAGCGCCAAGCAGTAAGAGTAATATGTAATTCAAAGTTCTGGATGATGTTGTTACTGTTTATGGGCGATCGTATCGCTTACCATCAGGGGAGCGTCATGCTTATCAAATCATTATCAGCTATTTGCCCACGGCTTCGCCCGCGTTAATAAGTTTTTCCGGGCTAAAAGTACATACATAAAAACCTTCCCGTTGAATCACTCTATCCAACACATTTATTTGTATAAAGATTAATATTATGACGTTGATACAACTCTTAACAAATAATGCATTAATTTCGACCAAATTTGATTACCATAAAAACGGTTCTAGTGAGTTAATCTTAAAAGATAGACATATACTGTCGCGGACATTTTTTTAGATCATTTCAAGAGGAATAATTCTTTCATACATATATTTTTGGTATCTTGAACCGTTTTCGCAGCGCACGCAATGGAAGCCCTCAAGGATGAATAATTTTCCCCGCATTTTTCACATTTTCCATTATTTCTTCGCTCCTAATAGTTGCATCGTGATGTTATATAGCCTATAGCCTTCCTCGATAAATGGTCTATTCAACACAAAAAGAATTTTTCAATTCGCACCAGTAGTTCCTGAGATTAGCGCGTTCAAACAAACAAACAAACAAACAAACTCTTCAGCTTTATAATATTAGTATAGATTTGAAGTCCATCGCTGAAAAGAACTAAACGTCATTCAACTGCCATAAAAAATGCATCATAATATTTACATTCTGAAAATTTATAAAACTTTCTTGATGCGCCAACAAAAAAGTTCCCCAAAATTGGATGACACATTTCCACAATCTCCCTCTTAATAGCATCTTACCTGTTGTTGACACGCAATTATATTCGTTTCTCGAGGCTCATTTATTAAGGAAACTAATTAAATTGTGCCTATTCAGGTGTTGCGGGAAATTATGGAATTTCCATCGTAGTTTCTTGTATTTTAAATACATTTAGAAATTGATATTTGGAGTATATTTAAGATGGAAATTCGTTTAAGGGTATTGTTTGAATTCGTAATTTCAAATTTAAGTTTAAGAATTTTA
Source organism: Lapara coniferarum (assembly GCA_949316025.1). Classification (NCBI taxonomy): domain Eukaryota; kingdom Metazoa; phylum Arthropoda; class Insecta; order Lepidoptera; family Sphingidae; genus Lapara; species Lapara coniferarum. The sequence goes on from OX438920.1 coordinate 24,115,265, forward strand.
GGAATAAAATCGTAGGTTTGTTGCGGTTGTAGTTCTTGTATTTGTTCTACAGCGTGTTTTAAGCATTGCTGCCTAGCTTATCCTAAATTTTTTTTGAAGAATAAGCAGTGACTATAGCATGGCTGTATTAATCATAGATCAATGATTGCTAAGCAATCCTATTACATAAATTGCCGTCTTTTTTTCATGTTTCAAGCAACGACAATTTTCATTGCATACTTGTAAGCCTGCTAACAAACAAGCTCTTGTAACTACAAAAATATCATAAAGTCATTCTATCGCTACACGTTGTCAAATATTAATTTTATAATAAAAATTTACTGCACCTGTTAGACAAAGTCTTTACTCAATTAGTTCGAAAACTTTTATTGAATTTATTAAAATACGCATCAAATAATCACTTTGATCATTAATATTTTATGTGTCACTATTATATTGACCCATCATGCCACGTTCTCTGGCACTCAGCCGTCCTAACACTCGATTTTACGATCACGAATAAAATTCAAAGATAACACTATACTGAATCCGTAACAGGCAATATAATATAACATTCATGAATTAAAAAACGGTTAAGGCTGTGATTTACGATATTGTTATGACTGATTTGTTATTAATTTAAAAAAAATAGTTATTGACCATAATACTATGTATAATTAATCGAAGGCAATTTGCGTTGCTCTTGATCATTGTAGCTTCGTTTTCAAACCGTGTGACAGTTTTGATTATCGTTAATATTATATTTATTTCTACCGCTAAGCAGTAGTGTGCATTCGTCATTATATTCCCTTTTGAGGCAAGCTGTATGCAGCGTAATTACTGTGGATTATGCGACTAACATCTTATGTCTCAGGGCAGTGGCGTAACTATATCATCTGAGGCCCGTGGCAAATTCATTGGATGGGGCCCCAGTGTCACGGCCCATGACATTCAACAAATAAGTCACGTATAACCCCCCTCCCCCCCGTCATTAGCTGTGGCTTTTTGCCACCACTGCTAGCCTATAGTTACGCCACTGTCTCAGGGTGACGAACTTCGTGGAGTATCACACTGTTCTTTGATATTCAAAGTTCTGTATGGTGTTGCTACTGTTTATGGGCAGTTATATCCCTTACTATCTTGCCAACAGCATGCTCTTCTCGTCATTCAATTTCAATAAAAAAAGCTTTTGACACTTTTAACGTACCTTTATCATAATTGTCTTACGAATTCTATATTTTTGTTTTCTACCTTTCAAGTTTTAAAGCCACGCTATAGACAGCAAGGACCGTCTAAGCCAAAGAAGTACCAGGGTCACAGAAATCAAAGTGAGATGAGATTGCGTTACATTGCTCGTGAATAACATTTCCGGAAGCCCAAACAACCCGTACCGTCCCTAATCCCTTTTAATTTCCTTTTAGGTCGACGGATCCTTGATTCAGCCGGAATTTTGTGTATTTAGGAGTTGATCATGGAAATGAAACTAGTTTGCTAGAATTTATCGCAGTTTTTGATTATATTTAATCCTGATATTTCAAAACGTCTTCTTCGTTAGTCATTTGTAGTTAATGTTACATTAACTACCATAATTTTAAAGTTCCACAAAATCACTGGTTCTCGGATGACCAATTTGATAACCTTTGTTAACCTGTAAAAAATATTAACGTAAAATAAGATTACGATAATTATATCTCGTACATATGCAGTTCACATTCGAAAATTACATCTATAATTGCAAAGAGTATGAGGAAGTGGAAAATTATTCCACACATGGAAACGCCAAATTCAACCGTGAAAAATTGGGCGCTTTCAGAGTTGATTTCCCAGAGCCATTTCATTTTATTTTCACCATATTCATGCATAATATGGTGAAAATATGTTTCAAGAATGATATTGATAGGTCCGTTCTTTATTGGACAGATATTTTACTTTAGCTTCACGTTTACAGTATGTGTTTTGAAAATACGTAATTATTCTTAAAAAAAAAAGCATTTTCTATTACAAATCAAATAACTAAGAAATTATTGTTTTTGAAACATAAATTGTTCCACTTATAGGATTGGATGACACGGGTCTTCGCTATGATTTTATTTGCTACTAGATTTTGCGCGCGATTATTGACGTTCTACTCAAAAAGTACTGCTATCATTATATTTGTGTAAGAAATTTCAAGTTAGGGTCTGTGTCCATAAAAAATCTATAATACACTTGAATGACCTCGTGTGGTGCATAAAATTTTACGAACCGCAGCTTTAGAACTGGGTTAGCTTCTGATATTAAAAATAACAAAATTACCTTAGAAATGTGGGCTATCTGATACAATTATGTTATTATTTTGAAAGTTACTTTTCATTTATGAGTAGAAGTTTTTATACGACCACCTCGCAACATGATAAGGACTTGAGTTATTCAAAATCAGTTATCAAACCAAAAAAAACGCAGTTTTATTCCCGAACGGGAAGGCACAGGTGGAACCACAGCACCCACTTCGCCATTAACCATATTCTATTTTAAATCATTAACTGAGGGATCATTTTGCTTCTCTGCTGTTAACAGAGTTCATTTCTCATCGTTTAGCCTTATCCATAATGCAATTAATCCATACAAATAAAGTATAAACAATGCAAGTGATTGAATCTGTCAGTGTTTGAGATAAATGGTTCAGTCTCAAGTCACATGTCGATAAGGTGCAGTCCATCGCATCATGTTGATTTATAGATGTTTGTTTTGTTAAAGAGAGAATTTAGACCTCGTTTAGATGAAGCCATTTTCTTGCCTCGCACCATTCTTGAAAGGATATAAAAGAGTTGCCCCGTTCGAACATGGGCAATGGGAAAATACTTGCCTGATCCTAGCATCAACAATAATCGTTTAACAGTCATCGAGAGGTATTAAAAAATACAATAATCCCACGTTAGAGACAAATTAACATTGTGGATAGTCGTTGTGGGTGTGAAAGTTGCTCGAGCAATTCTCGTATGAGATAATCGCATGCGAGTTTTTAGTTCTCATCTTAGTCTTAAGAGTATGATGCAATAATGTCTTTACGATTACTATTACAATATTTTTTTCGTCTTAATGACGCTTTAGCCCCGAATTCAGAGTACATCTGCCTCCGTAAGCAAGTTTTGATACTATCACATAATTGGCTTAGCTAATTTTCAACCCATAGTGTTAGAGGCGAACTATAAGGCTATAAATTCCTATATCACGTTTTATGACTTGAAAAGCGCACAAATATTGATTACCCAAAGGCAACCTATAATTTGTGCCCATGTCCCTATTTCGCAGCCAAACTGCAAAATGTAGTTCGAGTGAATTTTCACTTTATCGAAACATAGTTTATACGAAAATTACTATCGCTTCATTTTATCGCTTCACGTTATTTTGCACTTTGAAGTATCCATTTTGCAAATTGTTTGCACATTACCTGTCCACACTCCACAGCACTTAGTAAAGTACATAATCCTATACCACTTGGGTGGGTCAGCCTCAGTGTTCTAGTCTCTCACGCCTTTGTTCATAATATTTGCCTTATTAGTATTTTGTGGACGAAAATTAAGTTTGAACTAAACTTAGTAGATTTATGTTCGAACCTAGCGTAACTGTTTGCTTAATATTTGGTTTCTTTAATAACAGAAATAGCCGTGTAGGGGGTGAATAAGAAACAAGGATGAAGGTACATTACTTATTTAGGGGTAAATCAAATGGCTGTGATGTGTTTATTTTAGTAGAAATGAATGATAATTTCGAGCAAAGTTTATATTTTAGCAAGTAGGTATAAGTGTATTTTGTGAATCTATATCAAACTCAGTAGGTTTCGATTGTGGACTATTTCTAGCGTCAAAAAATATAATACAAATCAGTACTAACTTTTCTTACATTACAAAAAACTTTAATAAACAGTTTTAGATATTATGATAGATCTGAAACAATGAGTTATTAACTACGAAATACAACTTAATAATATAAAAATAATAATACCAGCGCTGTATTATATACTGCCCACTGCTGAGCACGGGCCTCCTCTACTACTGAGAGAGTTTTAGGCCTTAGTCTACCACGCTGGCCTAGTGCGGGTTGGCAGGCTTCACATACCCTCGAAATTCTTATGAAGAATTCTCAGGTATGTAGGTTTCCTCACGATGTTTTCCTTCACCGTTAAAGCCAACGATAATTGATAAACAATACACACATAACGAAATACAACTTACTTCGAAATAATTTGAAAGAATAAAATACACCTCACAAACCCAAAAAGGCCAATAAAGAATATTTCACACGCCAACTTTCTGCAGACCCATTCAGGACACTCACTGAGTCGCATCTCAATGAGTGTCCTCTTTCGCTCACTCAGCCCTCAACGATTTCATTCATCCACAGCCAGACTCTCGTACGTTCTCGAGTTGCATTTTTACGAGACACGTCTTCTAATGATGCTTTTCGTGAGATATAGCTCTTATAGATCACATAGTTTTACTTTATCGACAAATTTAAATAAATGCATGATTATGTTCCCTATGGTCTTTGAATCGGCTGGAGCGAGTTTATGATTTTTTTAGGCAATCTTTAGATTAGTCCAGCAGATGATTCTGTGAAGTTTGGTAGCAATTGAATGAACGTTTGTTTTTGTTTTGTCGCTAAGTTTTTCATCATCAGCATCTGGCTATAGGTAAATTAGTGCTACCCGTGAGAAGCCAGGTCGGGTTGCGACTTATATTTATATCACCTGGTTGGGTTGGTAGTCTTGGGTTCCGATTCCAGATCGGGCATTAATGTGTAGTATTTGTTAACACTATTTGCAAATAAATACAAATTTCATAAAATGTAATGTTATAAAAACGAATTTAAATTATTTATATACTTTATGCACTTTATGACTACAATGCTGAGGTCTCGGGTTCGATTCCCGGGTCGGGCAAAGTGATATTGAGTTTTTCTATTCAGTATCAGCTCGGAGTCTGGAATTTGTGCCCGATATGGCGATAGGCTCGCCCCCTATCACATCATGGGACGGAATAACGGCGAAAAGTGGGTGCACTAGTTGCGCCTCTGCCTACCCCTTCGGGGATAACAGGCGTGAGTGTATGTGTGTGTGTGTGTGTTTATGCACTTGTTGGGGGACACTGGCGGACACTCACTGCCTCGGTGGCGCAGTTGTATTACAGTACGACTGCAATGCGGAGGTCTCGGGTTCGACCCCCGGGTCGGGCAAAATGATATTGGATTTTTCTATTCAGTATCAGCCCGGAGTCTGAAATTTGTGCCCGATATGGCGATAGGCTCACCCCCTATCACATCATGGGACGGAATGTGGACGGCGAAAAGTGTGTGCACTAGTTGCGCCTCTACCTACCCTTCGGGGACAAAAGGTGTGTGTGTATGTGTGTGTGTGTGTGTGTGTTAATGTACTTGAAAAGTGTGTTGCGCTGACCCAAGATTGGTATGAGATAAGAGCAGGTAACGGAAGACGTAATAATTGCTTTGAAAAAGCACCTTTCCCTAGTCAGAATTGTTAGCAAAAAATCATTGCGGTCTATTTGGAGCAGGAGTAAAACTTAAAAGCAATTTGCTTCACGATGTGATTTATGTAGAAAAATATACTCCACGCATTCGCATAAAATACAAAAATAAGTGCAATCTAAAATTCGCGTGATATTTTTTGAGTAAAATATTTCCCTGTCAGATACAGCCGTAAATGACTTCGAAAATAAAAAGCTAATGCAGTATTTATATTCTCTTTAATAAAAAGGAGAATGTCATCTACAGTTTCATTTTTATTGTTATATTTTATGTTTTTATGCTAGACTAATCTGCTTACAATTTCAATAAAACTAAGACTAGATATTGTATCGAAACTTTTTGAGTTTGTTCTTTTTTAGTTTATTGATATTGTAAACTCCTACAGAATTGTGAGTCACCCCCTAAAGTTTGTGGGGAAAAGGGCGGAAGAGGGGAAAGCTAGACCCAAGTAGCGTTATTTCGTAAGATAAACTTATTAAAAAAAAATCCGGTTTGATTTCATTTATGACCGACATGAAAACATTGGTTCCTAATTTAATCTGTATGTACAGTCAAATGCATAAGCAGCTGAACAAATTCAAAATTTCAAAATGGCTACACACTTTTATAACTAATCTTTTTTTTCTCTTCACAAAAATAAAATAAAAGAGATTTATTTTACTTCAAACGAAGAAAAAAACGTTTCAGTTTAACTTAACGCGTATATAGGCGATTTGAAATTTTGATTTTGTTCTGCTAGGTATGCTGCTGACCGTACATAATATCATATCGCGATTGTCCGAAACAAAAATAATCATTATAGGATTATTTGAAAAAAAATATTACATACATACATACATAGTATCACGCCTCTATCCCATAGGGGTAGGCAGAGACTATGGATCGCCACTTAGCTCGATTCCTCTACCTTCATCAATATTTTCATGCACTCCCGCCGGTTCAGGGTACTTTTGACCTGGCCTCTACTTAGAATGTCAGATATCTGACATTCGAAGGTTCGGTGCGGTCGACCCCTGCCGGCCCTTCCATCCACACTCGCCTTATATATCCTCTTTGTCAGTCTCCTATCATCCATCCTTTCCAAATGCCCAAACCACCTTAGCATACCTACCCTTCTCAATATTATACATTATAATACCTAGGATTCAGGCTTAGGTGAATGTTTGTAATAGATATAGGCTTTTGTTTATCTTATATGGGTGTGTCATGTCCTTCATGCATGACAAAGTATCACAAAGTGACGCGGACGCCGTAAACAAATAAGCTGAAGGCAAAAAGCCTTTTACGTCTATTTGTAGTCGCTATTCAAACAGAATCAATCATACGTACATAGTGTATATGCTGGCTATATTGTATAGAAATACCAATAGATTAGTAGGTATCTCTCTGCGAAATCCCGTGTGTATATACCGCTTTGTCTATTACTAAGAGTATTAAGGATATGTATTCAGCTCGTATGGATCATCGTAGCTACAAGTGCGCATTATCTAAGAATCATAGTAGAAGAGCTGCGACATACCTACTTTGAAATAGTGTGTAATCTGGAGCTGATATTGTTATTATGATGCTATATTAGTTTTTCTCAGTATTTTTTTTAATGAACAAGGCAAATTGACGACTGATTGATTGATTGGCAACCGATGGTGGGCGCAGTAAGGTTTTTTTATTATTGCAGTGAATGCCGAGACGAGCATGCCGTTCGACGAACGTAGTGGAATGCCACACAGCACTTTGTAAGTCATGGTGCTGGATGGTGTTGCTACTGTTTATGGGTGGTCGTATCGCTTACCATTAGGTGAACGGCATGTTCCTCTCGTCATTCGATGCAAAAAAAATCCAAATACCCATATTCTACCACTAGGAAATGTTACGCAGACGAGGTCACAAGCACAAAGAAGTTTGTAAATAAAGCCGGCGTCTAGACCAACACCTTTTTCGCATTAATCTCTTCGTAAACTGTACGTAAAATATCAATAACGCATAAATGCGAAATAACCCTCTATATCAACTCATTATAGCACTCAGCCCAAAATAGTCACGAGAGCCATATAAAAATGAAATAAAACGCGTCGAAAATGTCCCCGAGATCTGTTTTTGGAACTCGGAAATATTTTACGCTACACCAAATTGCTTTTACTCGGTAATAGAAATACAAATGGAATGAAAATATTTTTTCCTTTGCCTTTGAGAGACGATGTACGGATGAGTAAGGGGAGCTGCCTATATGCGTGGTGGAATGGAGCTAGGGAATATTAATGGTTTTCAAGAATTGCTAGTTAGTTATACGGACCTTAGGCTAAAAAGTGTAGACCATATTATAATTTAAAATAACAACAAGCGTTGCGTCAGTCAAGGATTGCCAGAATTATACTGGGCTGCCTTCCTAAATACGATTTCAAGAATTGATAGTTAGTGGTGATTATACGGACCTTAGGCTAAATAGTGTAGACCATATTACAATTTAAAATAAGAAGAAGCGTTGCCGTCAGTCAATGATTGCCAGAATTATACTGGACTGCCTTCCTAAATATACGTTGACCTTTACATCCTACTAATAATATTATAAAGGCGAAAGTTTGTAAGAATGTATGGATGTTTGGATGTATGGATGTTTGTTCCTCTTTCACGCAAAAACTACTGAACGGATTTCGATGAAATTTGGCACACTGGTATATCATGTCCTGGATTAACACATAGGCTACTTTTTATCCCGGGAAAACATAAAGCGGGACTTTTATCCCGGAAAAACTTTTTAACGCGGGCGGAGCCGCGGGCAAAAGCTAGTCAAACATATTTCTATGATTGCACGTATTTTTGAACTACAAAACACACATACACATCGAGCCTTTTATCCCCAAAAGCGTAGGCAAATAAGACTACAGATGTTCAATGTAATATCATATCCTATGTACTTCTTTTGCCTCATATTTAATTGTCAACAGCACACTAACTCACTTGACCCCATGAGTTCAGAGTTGGTAATATTACTCATTAAAGAGCCCACCTAGCATTAAGTTTAATTAAAGTAGTTGTCCGCTTTTTGTATGGGTGGTTTTATAACCATTTTATTTAAACTTTCATGTTAAGTGAAGCATTTAAACAAATTAAATTACATAAATCTCAAATTCGGAGGACAGTTTTTGGAAGTATATATAAAGTATCTTGGTTAAAAAATTTAGCCCGTTTTTGGATATGTCTTTTGTTGTACCTAAAAACACACTTCGCGTCTCTTCTGTAATCATAATGGTTTCTAGTTTCTAGCTGAGCTTAGGTTTGCTCAGCGCTTGTGAGCATATACCTTTAGTAGGTAATTAACTTACCGTTACACTCTCGCCGGTCACTAAACTAAGTCACAGAGTATGGAGATACAACTACTCCACACATGTGTCATAGAACTTATCCAATCTCACTGATCATTATATTATGCCATCACACAGTGTGTAACCACTTCAGTCGAAATTCCAATCCCAAGCTAGTTTTTCAAATATCGAGAAATGCGATCACGTGAATTTTAAACTTAATAAAAACATTTTTTACTATATCGCGACAAATCGGCAGAAAATTGATGCACTAGTTGCACTTTTGGGTATGTAAAGTGTGAGTGTGTGTGTATACAACATTTGTGGGAATATTTGTATAAAAACATTTTTCGAAGTCCTAAATAAATAGGAACTCTTATACAAATCTTTGGGTTCGAACCTGGATCCCTGGCACGAGACCAATTTTGTCAATAACTCGTGAGTTCCTGACAGGGTGTCGATTGAAACTGTGTCTTATTTTCGTGTTCTAGCCCACATTTCCGCTCAAACAGATTGTTTTACGCACAATGTATTTTAAACTATCTGCACTGACCGCAATACTGACCAGGTTTGAATGTTAATTGTTCTAGGAGTACTGAAGAACATCAAATAATGTTTTCACATCTTTTCCATGCAATTCTCCAGAAAAAGTGGATTGACGTACAAGTTTTGATACAAGGGGTCTGTGAAATAATAATAATATTATAGGTACTGTGATGTCACCGAGAGTCGCGGCCAAAACGCTGCGTGCGTGCGAAAGAGACAGTGCGATATGCCCTCCACGTCCCCACTTTTGCTCGCAAAAATATTTCGAATCTGAATAACTGCTTTATTTTTCAAGCAATTTTGATGGATTTCACAGAAGAATTTCATTTTCATAATATTTTCTGTTACATATAAAATCTATTACATAAAAATTAATCCCTATTTTCCTTGGTCACGGCATCACGCGTGAACGGCTGGACTGATTTCGTTATTTCTTTTTTTGATGTGTTTATTATTGTCAGGAGAAGGTTCTTATGAAAGAAAAAATTAAGAAAATTGCGCGGAAAAACGGCTGGACCGATTTTGATGAAATTTTGGTGTGTCTTCAGGTGGATTCCAAAATGATTAGGATTTTATTTCCTTTTTAGGGCAGGACAACGTCTGTCGGGGCCGCTAGTAGTTTATAAAATGAAACATAAGAAGCTACCTTATTATAATATGATGTTATTTTTTTTATTATGTGTACAATTATGAGATCACTTAGTTTATGAAACCGCTGAAATGATAGCATATATTTCTATTTGTGAAAACTTTTAAATGGCCTTCCATATTAATTACGTTCTAATATAATTATTTAGTGTAGCTTTAAGTTTTCCGAAAATAATATATATTTTTCATAATTATTTAGTCGGAATTTTACACTCCAATTATATTGTTATTTATAAACAGCTTGTCTTAATTCAAGTATTGGGTGAAGCATAATTTTTTCTATACCTTCATGGTATATATAACGCTAGGTGTAGGTCGCGGCTTCGCCCGCATCAAAAGCCTTTCTCGATAAGAAAATCTTTACATTACTGTAGATATAGATATATTACCGTCTACTTAAAATAATCACATTATAATTCAAATATTTTCCACTGTAGTAAATTACCGGGAACAATTGCGTAGGTATATGTCAATCGAGGTAGGTCAACCCGATTGGGAAACACCGAAATCCGTTCAGAGGTTACTACGTTTACTTCTACCATCCAAAAAATCCCAAAAACATTCCCTTTTACAATATTAATAACATACGTATGAAGACTCTCAAAACATTTGTGCATAGATGCCAGAAGCTATAAGGGCAAAGCCATTATTCAATGTTAAGTAGAAATGAAATCAAACAACGCATTTCAAGCAAGTTCTTTCTAAAGATTTTAATTGGATATACATATCTCAAAGCATTTTTTGTGAAAACATTTCCCGACGACTTCTTTTTCGTGCATAAAGCTTTCGTATTTCATTTATATGAAGGTCGCTCTTTATTTAAAGCCTTTTAGATAAAGCCTATGATGTTATTACTGCATTTACGAATAATTGTATAAAGTTATCCTGGGCAGTCCTCCACTTTTGACAAGTCCGTCTGGAAATCTTTAGGGGAGGCCTATTTTCAGCAGTGGCTGATGATGATGATGATGACGATGATACTGGGCAACTTCAATGGAAAACAAATAAATGTTATAGTAAGTAATAGTTTGCAGGGTAGTTCAGACATGTCGACTGACATAAGAACTTGAGAGGCTACTGCGAAAAACGAAATCCGAAACGTCGGTCCGAAACGAAGAAACGACGAACTTTGGATTTAACCTTACTACCAAATTACTTCGGATCTGTCACCGTTGAACGAAGGTTTCACGCAGTTTGCGACGCTTCCGACTTCGCTCAACACTTTCGTCACGCAACAACTCTTCATAAAGAAGGATCCGTAACACTTCGTAGTAAGAAAACGTGCGATCCGTCACCCGAAACTACGGATTTCGTTTTTCGCAGTAGCCTCTCAGCTTCGCTCGAAAGTCGACATAATCAACTGGCTACGTAGTCGACTTTATTCTACAAACTTATACAGTAAAAACTCCGACGGTTAAATAAAAAAGTACTTTACTCGTATTCGTAATTTCTGTGAAGCTTTCTTCACATTCGCTCGTATATTTTCAAATATCACTACTCAGTTATTTTACCGACCCAAAAATCCCGGAAAAAGCTGTGAGTGACGTTACAATTTAGAACAATGGTTGAATTTCAAACATGCCTAAACAATTGTTCGAGTGATGTACATTGTTTTTCTTGTTGCAGGATGCACGAACTATTTGGCACAACCAACTATGGAGAACGGCAAGCCCGTCGACCCGGCGTATGATGTAAATATTGCCAGTAAGTAATTATTATAGGTATATATACTAACATTATGAAGAGGAAATATTTGTTAGTTTGTAATGCATAAACTCAAAAACTGCTGGACCGATTTTGAAAATTCTTTCACTTATAGGAAGCTGCCTTACTCTTGAGTGCTAAAGCTACTTTTTATCCCTGGATGTTTTATATCCCGGACAAACTTTTCACGCGGGCGGAGCCGCGAGCAGAACTCTATTTAACATAATAATGCATGACTGACAACCTACACCTAGGCCAATAATCAGCCTAAATCTAATCAGCCGTTATAATTTTACTTGTTATAAAAAAACGTAAACATCTTTACAAAACTCCATATTTTACTAATATTATAAATACGAAAGTTTGTGTAGATATCTGGATGTTTGTTAGAAGTCACCGTAGAAACTGCTGAAAGGATTTGAAAGTAATTTAGCACATCATAGAACGACTTGCATTTAATAAAATGTGTAGTTTAATTTTAACTGAAAAGTATACAGTGGTACTCACGTGGTACAGAAAAGACTTTCACGCGAACTAAGCTGCTAACAACTCCTATTTTTATAATATCAGCAAGAGTAAGATTAGATTTGATTTAAACATTATAATATTGCTTACCCTCAGGCGGTCCACTTGTTCGGTTGCCTATGAACGAAATAAAAAAAAACGCTGCATCGCCCGTACATGATATGGACTTATTTAATGTCTTCGGCTGCGGTTCGTTACGCCTTGATACGAAACATTAAAGCTTCAGACACATTATAAGAATATGCACTACAAATAGATAAAAAAAAAGGATCTTGTTCACTCTCTCTCGCGAAACTTAATCTTATGCTATATATGCTGTGGATAACGGTGTAGGTTACGCATTTATATTCTTTGTATAATATTCTTATGTCTAAATATAATGTGTAACTGTGTGTATTATCCTTAATAATAAAAACAAACCTACAATTGTATACGTTGTTCGCAGACTACGTGCGCACGATGATCTCGTTCGGCATCATCAGCTTGTTTGTGATGGCGATGGGCTGCGGCTTCTCCACGTACACGTTCCGGAATCCGCGCTACATGTTCAAACGGCTCGCTGCTGGGATTCATTTTATTAGCAGTAAGTACTTCATCATTTTTAGCTGATTTACTGACAGAGATGCCTAATGACGGCTTTGATAATTTCTTTTCTGTCCACAACAGTGGGTGTGATTTTGAAAAAGGTGCCGGTGAGAACGAAGTCGCGCTATTTGATGCATATTTCGCCCTCATTATATTTATGCTCTGATGCTTTTGCAATAATTATAGTTAACGCCGTCGATGAAAAACAGTTTGCAAATCAATATTATATCAGTCCTTTAGATGTGCTACAGATGAACCTATACATCATTTTCTATGTCAGAAAGTTATCCATGTTATTCAAATCAACAGTAAGCAAATACCCAAATTTTAAATGTCTTATCAAAAAATTTAACTCGTTTTACAGTCAACGAATCTAAAGTATCTAAAATCTAAACCAATCCGACAATCGACCAATAAAACGAATTGCAGTTGTAAGCGAACAAATGAGATTTCCAATAGAAAAGCATACTATCTTGAAAACGCAAAATGCTTTGAGCTGAATCACCTACATTGAAATCCTCTTAGCCATAGTTAAGGAACAAAGGCTCAAAGAATTTCAGCCCGCCAGTTCGCATCGGAAGCTTAACGCTTCAAAAGCGGTATGCGTGACACGTCTTCAAGCTTCGAGGATTGTGATCGAGTGCATTTAGTCACGTGCATTGTGTCATATGAGGCGCACTTCTATGTACCAGGTTACGTGATTAGACAAGTGATCTACGTACCTTGCCACTGGGGACAATGTGCGAAGTACTGTGCTGCGGCCTCTCATCAATGTATCACCCAGATGGTTACAAGCAAGATGCTTATAGATAAAAGTGGAGGCAACACTCTAAATACCTAGGTGAAGACAATTACTGTGGCCGAACACTCTCTTTCTAAATACACATATAAGAATGAGATAGTGATATGTGTTGTCTGTGTCTTACGTATGTATTCACAAAGAAATTGTCCGACCACAGTCGTCTTTACTTAGGTATTCAGTGTTACCTCCACTTTTATCTATAAGCTTCTTTGTTATAAGTGACGCATTGAAAGGGAACATACCTTGTAGCTCGAGCCATGTTGTTGTTTGTAAGTATCAATTTCATCCCCTCGTGTTTTTAATTCAGTTAAGAAATCTTAAGACTGGTAGTAGTAGTTGTATTGCGTGCGTAGAGGGTCTCTGCGGGCTCTGGTTAGAATGCTGGGTTGGGAAAATTATATTAGGATTTTCTGCTGAATATCAGGCCACAGCATGTATTAATCTGGTATTTGTGCCCGGTATGGTGAAAGACTCTCCATCAGGTCATGGGACGGACGCAGGGCGAAAAGTAGGTGCCATGGTTGCACCTCTGCCTTTTGAGGATATAGGAGCTATGTGTGTTTGTTTTTTTCATTCATAGTTTTGATTGATTTTACTACTCTTTAGGACTATCCCGACCTTTTCCCCACAATACTATCTGGTTGTGTCATCGATTAGTTGTAATAATCATGACCCCTCGTCGCTTCGCCGTAGTCGGGTAAAAAGCACATACAATCTTTCTGCCACCAGCCCCTTATTTTCTATGACACACGTTACTTTCACCGCTTGTAACAACCGCGTAACGTTATTCATCGCATTTATCACTATGGAAATGGAAATTGGCACACAGTACCATTTAAAGCCAATTACGCGAAGTTAACGTAACATGGCCGCGTTACGAGTTAACACTCTCATAGAGAATAAGGGGGCAATTGTAAGCAATAGTTGTGAAACAATTCACATTCTAATGCAGAAATATTGCGCCGTGCGACCTATCTCTGACAATGCGTTATCTATCAGTCATGCGAAATCAAAATCTGTCACGGTGAAATATAGGAGCCAAAAGCCAGCACGGCCAGACAGACGTTCGAATATCGGTGCTATGATACATTCTCTCAGCTATTACTTCTCTAGGATTGTGGAGTATTTGACTCGTCAAGCCCCGCTACGGACGCTGGCGTCCGAGTATATAGGGTTTCCGCATACATCTATATATATATAAGCGGGGTTTGACGGGTTAAAATCAATATTTTGTTTGGTCACTTTTCTAATTTATTGCAGAAATGTTGCAGCTATAAATGTTAACAATTCTATTAGTAACCTAGACCTGCGAATCAAGATATTCTAGATGCTATTCACAGATCTGATTAATAATTTTTTTGTTTACGATTAGAAAAACATCGGTATTGCCCGGGATTGGAATATTGTTCGATATGGCGATAAGCTGGATTCCTACCGAATCATGCGATGGATTTAAGTAAGGTGAAGTGTGGATACACTAGTTGAGGATAAAGCTCGGAGGTAAAAGGTGTGTCAGTGTGTCTTCAGCTTAATCTGCTAACGTAGGTTCACAATAAATTCATTATAACTTCCTATTCATTGCTCAGCAATAAAGTCTTAATAAAGATTATAAACATAACATTCATGTTATCAAAGAAGAAACAGCTGTGCTTGTTCATCAAATAAAAATATTACTTATCGGTGAACTAAAGCTATGCGTCAGTGAATGAGAAGAAATGCATTTGAATTAAAAACATCTGCTTGAATTCGATATTAGTGAAACGTTGGATTGCTCATTTGTTTTGTGAATACAAAATATTTTAATCTAGATGCTAGGTCTCTTTCTTTCGGAAACGCGTGACTGATACCTGCTTAAGAAACAAAACATTGTCTATTTGTTATATTTAATTTTATTAGTTTTTTTCTGAAATGTGAACAACTTTTTTGAGTATTGGTTCTAAGTGGAACAAATATATATCTCTGACTCCTCTTTAGCCTTCTATTTTATTTATTTCGTTGCAGATTTGTACTCCCAGAGACACGCCGAGCTTCACCGCTTGGTGTCACAAAATGCATGCCACTGCCGATTCAGGCTTAGGTACAATATTTGCAGTGGTGAATGAGGGCGGGGTAATATCGTTAGGCAGGTTCTAACTTCTAAGCAGCTCTTATATCATGAAATTTAGGCAAAATCTTAGGTTTAGGTGACAAATGCATATAAAATGTCAGTTTGCTTCCATATAAAACAATTATATTATACTAGCTTTTGCCCGCGGCTCCGCCCGCGTGAATGAGTTTTCCCGGGATAAAAGTCCCGCTTTATATTGCCCCGGGATAAAAAGTAGCCTATGTGTTAATCCAGTACATGATCTACCCGTGTGCCAAATTTAATCGAAATCCGTTCAGTAGTTTTTGCGTGAAAGAGTAACAAACATCCATACATCCAAACATCCATACATTCTTACAAACTTTCGCCTTTATAATATTAGTAGGATAAGTAGGATAATATGATGATGAAGATTAACGCAGATGCAGTGCAATATTATCAGGTAGATTAATTGTATATTACACTAGGTGTTACCCTCGGCTTCGCCCGCGTAAAAAGCCTTCACTGCTACATAATTCACTATAACGCGTGCGCCATCTGTTTAAAAGTCTAGATAGAAAATGTCCATTATGTTACATGGGAGCAAATTGTCTGGATAAAATGTAGCCTTTTCTGGGACATGGTCTAGCCATGCGCAAAATGTCATCCAAATCCGTTCGGTTGTTTCTGAATTTCCTTCAAAAATAACACGCAAACATCTAAACATCCAAAAAATTTCACAAACTTTCGCATTTATAATATTAGTAAGATAAGATTGTCTTGTTTGCATAAAATCAAGATTTGCAACTGTTTCCCTAGGACGGAATATTGGAGGCAACAGTAATTTTATGAACAGCGAAATCTTTTAGCTGATTGGATTGTGTACCGCTGCAGTCGCTTTATCGATAAATCTTTATTTATCTATTTAATCTTACAAATGTTTCCAGATAAGAATAAATTCGTTCATAAACTCCTTAACTAAAGTAGTAAGTCTCTCGCATATCAGGGTATGTTTGGACTGGGACCACCACAATGTCTACTTCTACCACCAAGCAGCAGTATGCAAGCACTGTTGTATTCTGGTTTACAGATAATGTAGCCAGGGAAATTACTGGGCATTATGAGACTTAAAAATTTAGCATCACGATGCGGAGCGCACACCCTGTAATAGTTCTGGAAGATGTTGCTATCGTTTATTAGCTTCTAGGTGTTCCTCGCGGCTTCGCCTGCTTAAAAAGCCATTCCCGCTACAAAAGTCCCTAAAACCCAGCCCGACGCCAGCGCCATCTACTCAAAGAAGCAGATAAATACTGTCCATTATTTCCCATGGCAGTAAATTACCAGAATAAAACAGTAAAAACCCTATGTGTTAATCCAGGACATGACCTACCCGTGTGCCAAATTACACCCAAATCCGTTCAGTAGTTTCTGCGTTTACTTCTTAAAAACATCCAAACATTTTCACAGACTTTTGCATTTACAATATTAGTAAGAAGTAAAATAAGATGATGACGAGCGCAGTGCCTTCTAATGGTTCGGGATGGTGTTTCTATTGTTTATGAGCGATAAGTAAGATAGCGTCGCTTATCGTCAGACGAGCGGCTGCGTCTCTTTTTTTTTATTTGGGCACGGCAAAGTGACTGCACATCACCTGATGGTAAGCGCGATGCCGTCCAGATAGAGTATCGAATGGCAGCAGATGGTTATCTCATGCCATTCGACACAATCATGCCGGTCTACTGAGCTGCTTCTTCATGCTACGGCGGAAAGACCCAGGATTATAGGAAGGAACACGTGCGCCGGTAAACTATTCCAAAGCTTGATGGTGCGGCAAATAAAAGATTTGGTGAACCTATTGGTTCGGGCCGAGATGGTTTTAACCATCAAGCAACCATCAAGCTCTCTGCAGTCATTTGTTTAAAGCGCTTTCCAAAACAATAGCATTTTTTCTCTTTGTTGCAGCATCGTGCACATTCGTGGTGGTTCAAGTGATGATGTCTTCGGTGGATCATATGAAGAAGAATGTCAAGTTTGTGTATCCGGATGGCGCTACTCACTAGTGAGTCAAAAATGTTTAATTGTATATCTTTACAGTAGCTAGGCATATAATCCTTACAATATTATAATGACATAGTTAAGTGCGATGATATTATTTATAAAAATTAAATATAATTTTCTGTTTCTGATTTTTTAAGGTACAAATCACTTACCCTTTATGTGAAGTTATTGACTCTCATTCTGTAACCCGTGAATAAAAACTACCCACTATGCATTTCTTATGTTTGGTAAAACGTCGTGACTGCCCTGAATAAAACTTGTTCTACTTCTCAATCTTTTTTGACACGAAACGTGCGCTAGCTTTCATAGCATTGAAGTTAAAGATGATACACGATATTTATTTTACGTAACCATTCTTAACTAAATATAAAACAAAATTTTAATTGGATGTTAGGAATTATCAAATTATTTCCCCAACAGCTACCACATCAGCTTCTTTCTCGCGTGGTTCGTGGTCCTCATGAATCTCTTCGCCGCAGCCTCGTTCCTCTGGTACTCCCGCAAGAGGAAAGGCGACAAGGCGGCCACCGACGAGCTCGCCATGGCCGACGAGCCCACCATTATCGGCCGATGACGCTGCTGCCCACTGTCAAAGCATCTGCGGCTGCAGAATTTCCTGAAATTTCTACTGAACAGTGCTCAAACCCAGCTGGAACGATGTGAGTCCTACCAGATGATCATCTTCAGCTGTGACTCTCGACTGATTCTGTTCTATCTCTAAGACAACCTGAATTTACTTAGCCTTGTTAATCTTATAAGCGATCTTTGCTTGCCGACGTGCATTCTTGTGGGAATGTGAATATTATTTTAAATTCGACTCTTCGGTCATCCGAATTCAATACGAAATGTCGAATTAAAATATTAAAGTTCCTGACACTATCCGCTTGCGAATCTATTTAAATTTGTCTTATAGGATTAACGAAGACACAGCGTTAGTGGTTTTAATGGTTAAGGTCGGCGCACATGTGGGCCAGCATCACAGTGGATTAAAAATAACTGCATAGGCTTATTCTGATGATTACCGACTGTTTCCGATGGCGCTATAGAGCCATTACATAGTTAACAGAAAAGCACAAAAAAAAAAACAGGGCTTCTACACAGTCCATGGAAAGTAAATGGAATGTTGTGGTAGTGGCCAACTGTTTCCTTTGTTTCTGATTTTAATTAATGTTTTGGAAAAAAATTAAAAGACGACTGTTCTTAAACTATGATAAGATTGCAAATGGTCTCCGTGGTCGATATTTAACGCAGACCCATCATACATTTGATAATTATTGAAACGTATTAAATGCATAATCTCCTCATATTTAAAAATAGCATCATCTGTATAGCTTACTGATGTTATTCAATAGCTTGCGATGCGACCCGCGCGCTGTGCGCTTCGCTGTAAACTCCAAGTACCTAATATTTAACCGCATTAAGACGCTACCATGACACTTATGCGCAAATTATTCTAGTCATGTTGCATAATTGTAAAGGATCATTTCCGTAATAACAAATATAGCAAGAATGTTAGGATGCAATTATTGTCCCAAATTGTAAACAATATGTTCAGATTGTATTAAGTCCAAGTAACAACATGAAATGAGGGACCAAAAGGATTAATAATAAGGGACGTATAAAATCTTTAAGGAATTAATGTTAAACGATCATAGAGTGATGTTGAGTGATGTGCTAAATATTCCTTTTAACATAATAGATTCTTCAGGTATCTTCCTCCAAGTAGTGTTCCCTATAGAGATAGTGTTTAATTACGGAATGTATCCTGAAGTGTGGTACTGTTTATTCCATTGTATTTGCATTATCGTGTGTATTGTGTTACGTATGTACGTTCTTCCTATTTATAATTCTTTTTTTTATTAAATAAACTCATTAAAGTATATTGTTATTATTGTATTATTTATTTTATAATTTAAGAGTCGTAATACTAAAGATATAAAGCAAATGAAAGTGTGTTACGAGTGGAGCAATGGCGTCTGCACAACGTGTTATTGGTACCAGCTGGTGCGAAATTGTAGCAATTTAAAGCAAACAGTAACTCCAGAAATTTCATGAAATTCTAACACTCTATTAGTTTCTGTTTCCACAAAATTTGAGAGTCGATAAGTGCTGTGAATATCGTTAGGTAATGCTTTAGACTATAGATATTACTCGGCTATTGTCCAACGCTATCTAGTAAATTTTAAAAAAATCAGAGCGGTACTGAACGGATAGGTAGTTAATAATATTATAGATGAGCGACGATTTTTGTAAAAGAAATTAAGTTGTAGAGAGAGTATTAGGCTTTCTGTTGGTAGTTCTAAATCAGCGGATTTAAATTTTCACCAGTAAACAAGATATCAGTATTGGCATCAAGCGAGACGTCAGTAAAAGAACCAAATGAGCAAGAAATAAAATTTTAAGAAAGATCAAGGAACCCAATAACAATATCGCTTACAGTCGCTGTAAACTGCAATAAAATTAAAAACTGGAAACCATATGTTACTCTTTAAAGAAACCAAACGCATTAGCTCTTATTATAATGGTTCTTTTAATCGAACGCATTCATAACTTGAGTGCAAAACGTGACGGCGGTGACAAAATGATTCCAAATTAAAAACACATGTTTTTTATTATGGAAGAAACGGAGTTTTTTTTTGCATTGAATGACGAGACTGGCATGCCATTCGCCTGATGGTAAGTGATACGACCACCCATAAACAGTAGTAACAATATCCAGCACTTTGAGTTACAAAGTATTGTGTGGTATTCCACTGCGCTTGTCATCCTGATACATAAGATGTTAAGTCTCATTATGTCCAGTCATTACACTGGCCACAATGTCCTTCAAACCGAAAGACAACAGTGCATACACACTGCTGCTTAGTGGTAGAAATAGACATAAATTATTTAGACAAGTTTAATACTGTTTTATATATAATGTTTGGAAGGCTTCTCGTGTGTGAATATCCGTCTAGGTGTCACAGTGTTGTTTCAGTTGGCCCTCTAGGAGAATTGAGCAATCATTGCAATATTTAGGTTTGAGGAAATTGTAGCCCTATGTTACTGCTAGGCATTATACTGCATCAGATTTCTAAACCATATGCCTCGTGATACTTCATAATTTAAAACTATATGCAGTTGATACTATTTTTAGGCAGGCGCTAAAGTTATTGCGAGTATTTTTTTACATATTTATGTATGTAAAAAAAGCGTGTTAAATATGAATAGGTCTAAATTATAACATTCAGAATTATAGTATAGAAGTAATAATAAATGAGTATATGCTATTTTAAGAATACTATAATTTATATATATTTTTATCTGTCTACGTCTGCCAAAGCGTGGTCGGAGGTGCGTCGGTATTTGTATGTGACAAAAACATGGTAGGAATGCGGCTTAGAATATGTTCAATCTAAATTGAGTCTTCTATAGAGGCTGAAAAAATTATGAATGACACGAGCTCAAAAACGATACCAATATTTTGAAGTATAAAAGTGACCTTAGTAGCTTAATTATGGATAAATGATTTAAATTTTATCGACATAGCTCAAAGGATTGGCAAGCTGATGTGGCAGTGGGCTGGCCATATCTCGCGAAGAACTGACAACTGCTGGGGTAAACGTGTTCTTGAGTTGAGACCGCGACTGGGCAAACGTAGTGTAGGACGCCCTCCAGCCAGGTGGGATGACGATCTGCGAAAGACTGCAGGCGGATGCTGGATTGGGCAAGCTAAAGATAGGGCGCTATGGCGCTCATTGGGGGAGACCTATGTCCAGCAGTGGACTGATATAGGCTGATGGTGATGATGACTTAAATGTTTAGCTTTAATTGGTATCTATGATAAGATTTGCAATATTTTAGAAACTTGGCAACGAGTGAGTCAGTTATCTCATTGTAAGCAATTAGGTACTACTGTCGATAATCATATTAATTCTTACCAATTAGAATCTTGAGTTTTTTGATGTTTGTTCCAACAAAGTTACTTCTAAGTAAACGCAGAAAATGTTGAACCAATTTGGATATAAGAAAGAAAATAATATTTATTATTGGGACAATAACAGTCCAACATTATCTAATATAAACAAATATAATACATAATTATATATTGTATTTTACCAACAACGGGAACCCCGCTCTTTGCTGCCGCATGAGCCTGACTAATACGATATCTGATACACAGATAGGTAAAATAACTATAGTTACTACTTTTAATGCCGTAAAGATCACACAATGAGACCTTAATCTGGAAAAGGTATTATGATCAAATTTTATGAATGAAAAAGGATTCGACAACTTCCAAGACTACACCTGTTGCACTCCCTAGTTCCGCACCAAACCAACGTTCGCTTACAACAAAAAAAATGTCGAATAAACTTTTCGCCGTCAGCTATTTTAAGATGAGCATTGTCGACTACTTGGCATGCGCCCAAAATTCAGCTGTGACACTGCCAACGTCAACTGAGGTTAGTGGCCTAAAAAAAACGTTGAAGGAAAAGGCCAGAAGTATTAAATTAACGGACATCTGTGAAGGGCCCTGAATGTTTTTTTTTTCAGTTTTATTTGGAGATGTTGGAGAATGTTCCACGTCTGTCTTAGTATGTTCAGTGTCGCAAGAGGTTGGATGCTTTGAAGTATCTAGTATTTCGTCATGTCTACGCATGTGATAGGCAACGCCGAGATATACTTCTTTATTTTTGGTTTTGTTGACATTTGGATAACCAATATCTTTGTGAGTCAAGTTAACTTTATCTGGTAAATGGATTTTAATAGACTAAGCTCACGAGCTTATCAACCCGTATCAAAACTACGTGATTGATTACCAAATCTTGCCTAACTCAATTTGGGAAGGCCTCTGCCCAATAATTGGTATTTCTAAGATAAAAATTCCCTTACTATTTTTAAGTCTTGACAGTAAATTAAGTAATTAGTTGGTAGATTCATAACATACCTCATTGAATCTTCATACAATTTTATAAACATTTCTAGTTCTGCTAAAAAGTAGACACCTAATGGTAAATAGAGTGGAGTCCAGGTAGAGCATCAACTGACGAGTGATTACCCATTGCAAGTCGACACAATTATGCCGGCCTGTTCGTAACCGGATATACAGGCTGATCCTGGAACGTGATACACTTACAAAGGCTCTGCCATAGCAGCCTTCGGACACTTCGGACTTTTACTACTGTGGACACTATCCGAGTGCATATAATTATCCTTCCACTAGTAATCAGGGTTTCTTTACGTTATATCAAAATTATAAGAGACTGTTCTTCCACACGCACTATCGCCCGAACGTGTAGTTTTTACAAAACAGTTAATTTCGTTCACACGGGACTGAAGGTATGTTTGAACATGTTTTGATGTATGAAAAACATAAGGATATGAAGAAAATAAGGATAAATCGCATTGTAGCGTATCCTTGATGTGTTGACGAATCTATGGCTAGAATAATAGTCAAGATTTCACAGTCGGTAACTATATTTTTAACCCCCCTTCTAGACCGACCCTTGGACTGTGGAGATGAAATACTTATTCCTTCTTCTTCGTCTTTTAAATTATGGCTTCCACCGATTATTTAGTAGTGGTTTTGCCAATGTCAAGTAAAAATAGCAAATACAAAGCAATAAATATAAATTCTTAAAAATAAAAAATTATCGCCGTGTCGAAAAACTAATGACGAAAAAAGTTCTTTAGCTGTCCCCGACCCCGTGATGGACGGCAGCGTGGCGGTTATGCCTCACGCTGCCTTTGACACCGAGGGCGTCCTTCGGTGTACGGGGGCTTCTGAGCCCCCCCAACAACAGGAGACGGACCGCAATAGCAGTACGCGCAGGGACGGTTGCGACGACAACTTAGACGTGAGTCGGAGGAAGCCCGCAGCCGTCCCTAATGCGCCGAAGATGGCCACCGCGGAGTTTTGGTTGGTATGCCGTGCGGTGTACATAGGTTAGGGACTCGGCCTGGCAGTCGCCCGACATTTTCCATCTCTCCGGGCGGCTCAACGACGGGTCGTAAGGCATGGTGAACCCAACATAACCGCTCAGTCGTTCTCCTTGAACACTGGGCGGTAGTAATTCACTTTCTCCGCGTAAAGGCACGAGCACTTATAATAAAGTTAAAAGTTAAAAGAAATTTTGTTTATTTGAGTTATTATTAACATAACCAAAAATGTGTCTATACCAATTATGTATCAATCACAGGGACATATCCTGGAAATATTGCTGCCGGAAATTGAAGTGTAATAGTTAACCTTCATGGTCGATAAAGTTAAATGAAGACCATACAAAATTACTATAATTACCTATTATATCTTGGCTATTTGCGGCGTGGCAGAGGTGCACTGGATGCCTAATCAGTATTAAATTATACTTTACTATTACTGTTTATACATTTATATTATCTATTTGCTTCCTTATTCCATTATTTTTTTATCCATTTATTCTTATTCGTCTTATTCAAATCATCCGTGAGTCAGTATTCACTATATGAGGGTTCCAGTAGAAAACCAGCGCCAGGTACACCTTGTCTGGCCATTGATGCTGAACTGGATCTTTTTCGACAGTACCATGGGATGCAAGTTGACCGTATCCTTTGTGAAATATTACTTCTTTTGTTAATTTAAGTTAATTCGTCCCAGTATATTGTGCGAATAAAATGTTTCTTTCTTTCTTCTCCTTTTGGGTGAGCCTATCGCCACATCGGGTGCAAATTCCAGACTCCAGACTGATACTAATTAGAAAAATCCAATATCACTGCCCGACCCGCGGACCGAACCCAAAACCTCATCATTATAGTCGTACCGTAATACAACTACGCCACCGTGGCGTCATTAAAGTTTCATCTATCATGCGGCCGTAATTATTTGATGCTCAGAAAAATAACTACGAGGGCGGTCCGATAAGTACTTAGCCTACAAATGGAAAAACAATTTTTTTGGAAAAAGTGCAATTTATTTTTCAATATAATCTCCTTTTAGTTCGATACACTTGACCCAGCGATGCCCCAACTTCTTTAACCCGTCTGAAAAAAAAGCCTTCTCGAGGTCTGCAAAGTAAGCCTCTGTGGCGGCGATTACTTCCTCATTCGAGTGAAATTTCTGCCCGGCGAGTGTTTTTTTCAAGTTGGGAAACAAAAAGATGTCGCACGGGGCCAAGTCTGGGGAATATGGTAGATGGGGCAGCAGTTCGTAGCCCAATTTGATCAATTTGGCCGTGGCGAGTGCGGAGGTGTGAGCCGGTGCATTGTCGTGGTGGAAGAGCACTTTTTTCTTCGCCAAATGGGGTCGTTTTTTTTTAATTCGGCATCGAATCGGCCCAATAATTCGACATAGTACTGCCCTGTGACTGTTTTGCCCTTCTCCAGGTAGTCAATGTATATCACACCTTGCGAATCCCAGAAAACGGTGGCCATCAACTTTCCGGCCGATGGGACAGTCTTCGCCTTCTTCGGAGCACGTTCACCGGGTAAAGTCCACTGTTTCGACTGTTCCTTGGTCTCTGGTGTGTACCAGTGGATCCATGTTTCGTCGACAGTCACGTAACGACGCAAAAACTCCTTTGGATTACGTTTAAACAGCGCCAAACACTGCTTTGAAGTGGTCACACGGTTGCGCTTGTTATTCGGAGTGAGCAAACGCGGCACCCATCTTGTCGACAGCTTTCTCATACCCAAAATTTCATGTAGGATATGCGCCACGCGGTCTTTTGAGATACCTACTATCTCAGCTATCTCGCGCTCCTTCAATCGGCGGTCTGTCAAAACGAGATCATGGATTTTCGTCACGTTATCCTCCGTGGTTGCTGTTTTCGGGGCACCTGGGCGTGGCTTATCAAAAACCGACGTGCGACCACGTTGAAATTCGTTGAACCAATTTTTTACGGTCGCCGTCGAAGGAGATGCGTCCTCATACACTGCATCCAAGCGTCTTTGATTTCACAGCGCGATTTCCCTTCCAAAAACAAGAATCGAATCACCGACCGATATTGCTCCTTTTCCATTTTCTTGAAATCAACGGACACGCTTGCTTTCGCACGCTCTGAAAACAGAACTAAAATTCTGATCCAGCTAAAATTTCGTCAGTAGCCGTCTACAGGAAGGTACTACACTATAATGTATTTCTCTTGCGATAGTGGCACCATCGGGCAGTGAGGCTAAGTACTTATCGGACCGCCCAGGTAATTATAATTCATGTCTGCATATCATAATAAAGAAATATTATATAAGTATAAAAATTAGGGATCGAAGTAATCTTTCTAACATTCACTAATTAAAAGGACATTATAGAACTACCTTTCCGTAGTACTATAATGCTCTTAGGAACTACCTTTAATTTCTAATATTCAGTGAATCAAACTATTTCCTAGCATTGTAATCGCAACTCTTCATAGTGTAACTGGCACACCACATCAAACACGTCAATACTTGTTTACCCGTCACCATGACAACCAAGTTTTGCATGACAGTGCTCGGGAGATAATGGAGTAAAATAATTTCGGCTGTAACCTTAAACAGATCAATAATTCAACCGAAGCACGCGATATGGCTGACTCTAAGGTAAGCTTCGTTTTTACAATTTAATTGATTCGTTACGTGACTCGGTAGTCGCTCCCCTTGTATCTGACAATTCACAAACTATTTCGTGACGTTCTTGCATGTTTAAAACGATGAATTTAATTAGATGTACGTTGGGTTCGGCTTCATTCATAATATTTAGGGTTTCGTTTGATAGTTCACTCGTGGTAGGACTCTCATATGTAAAAGTCCGTCTCGGTGGGTTCCACCGCAATGTCTATTTCTACCGCTTAGCAGCAGAGTGCATGCACTGTTGTATGTTGGTTTGAAGGGCATTGTAGCCAGTGTAATTACTGGACATAATGAGACTTAGCATGTTATGTCTCAGGATGACGAGCGCAGTGGAATACCACACAGTGCTTTGTAACTAGGTGCTGGATGGTGTTTCTACTGTTTATGGGTGGTCGTATCGCTTACCATCAGGCGAATGGCATGCTCGTCTCGTCATTTGATGCCATAAAAAATAGTGATATCTAGTAACAAGTACATTTCTATAGTTTCAAGATAATTGCATCACCTACAGATAGACTAGTAGACAATGCCTAGGCGTTAGTTAGCTTAAATGCATTTTTTGTTTATAAATGTTAAAGAGTTCTAATATTATATTGAGCGGATATTGGGAAAATTGCCACACAAAAATTTTGAGCCTGTCAGTCAGTAACTCAATCTACCGTAAAATAACAAAATACCTATGTAAAATTCATTACAACGTACTTTGACATGGTCCTAATGCATACATTGGCATATTTTCTTCCAAAACATTGTTTTCTTTACAAAATTTAAGTGTTAGACCGACCGACCGAAGACCAATGCGAGAAGACCGAGACGTCTTGTTACACGGACATGCCAGATAAGACAACGACTTGTTACCAATTTGTAATAACTTTTGGACGTAAAATTTGGTCTTGATGTCCGGTCTATAACTGTACTTACTGCTTAATGTCTACTAAATCTAAATTAATAACATATTAAAGGATCTGATGCTGTCATGAATATTATTTACCTTGTCTCATCGGCGTCTTGTGATTTACATTATCTTATCGTACGGTGATGGACTCACTACATAATTTTTCGATAATAGGTGAACAGAACAGCATAATTAGATATTGTTATCTTAGAAGATCGAAAGCTTTAAAGATTTTATCGACATCATTATAATCTTTTTTCTATAGGGATACTCCCAAAAACTGTTGACGAAGCTAAATGGTCCAGTATCTAAATGGATTTTCTAATTATTTACAAACCAATTAAATATGTAAGACGAGCTTTAACATATGTAGTTGTGTTGGGTCGTTTCCAGATCTCTAGCAACTGTTCGCAGCGTGACCGGCTTACAAAATGTTTAATTCCTTTTATTTTAGTCCGCAAACATTCTGAATAATCCTAAACTAACTTTTAATCGCAGCTTGGCCCGCGTAGAATAGTTTTACCAAGATAAATATCCCGCTATATATTTTCTCTGGATAAAAAACCTATCCTTTACTCTTTCCAGCAACCCAAATCATCTCCATAAAAAAACAGTTTTTGAGTTTATCACGTTCAAACAAACGGACACGGCGAAGGATAGTTTTATAATATTTAAGGATTAGAATGAAATGTGGTACGCCTTGATTTTATGAAATTAAGGATGAAAATAAATTATGAGCCTTTTAATTGTTATCTGTTGTTTAAACCCTTTGAATTTTTACTCTTCCACTAGTTTGGACGGAAGCCACCAGAGAAGAAGGGACAAAATCTATTGCCGTTTTCAAATGTAGATAATATGGTTACTATTACACATAGTATTTTGAGGTCATGTCAATATCTTATTTAACGAAAAAAAATATATTTCGCCTTTTTTGTTTTTCAATACAGTTCAGATGTATTTTAGAAAACTGAAAGGCAAGACGGATATGTTGCTCGTCATAATGCTAAGCATTAAGCACTTAAACAAAAACAAAAGCAGAACTTTGGACTACGAGCGTAGCATGGAAATCGTCGTAATATATTTCGCTCGTCATCCTGAGATGCAAAAAGTTAGAACTTGATTACAATAAAACTGTCCTTCAGGTCAACACAATACTGATTTAAGATTGGCTTTTGTCAACATGAGAAGACAAATTATTTTATAATTAAACGTTTCATGATATTTCTGTTGGGACTGATAATGTTATCCACAATAATGTACTGTAAAATCTTACTCTTACTATCTTACTAATATTATAAATGCGAAAGTTTGTGCAAATGTTTGGTTGCTTGTAAGTTTCGAAGTGTGTTGGAAGTAAACGCAAAAACAACTAAACGGATTTGGAGGAAATTTGGCAC
This sequence comes from Lapara coniferarum, assembly GCA_949316025.1. Classification (NCBI taxonomy): domain Eukaryota; kingdom Metazoa; phylum Arthropoda; class Insecta; order Lepidoptera; family Sphingidae; genus Lapara; species Lapara coniferarum. The sequence goes on from OX438920.1 coordinate 24,143,856, forward strand.
ATGGGTAGATCATGTCCTGGATTAGCACATACTTTTCATCCCGGTAATTTGCTCTCATGGAAAATAAAGAATATTTTTAATCTGATGCTTTAAGTAGATGGCGCTAGCATTGTACTGTGTTTTGGGACTTACCGGAAAAGGCTTTTCACACGGACAAAACTGCGAGCACCACCTAACAAACAGCAAACTTGAGCTTTTTGATATGTAGGCCAGAGTTCTCCCGTTTAAGAGCATCGGTCTGGGTAAATACCACCGTATTGTTAATGTCTCCCGTCAAGCAACAGTATGCAAGCTCATGCGTTCTAGCTTAGAAGACATTCTAGCCAGTGTAATTACTAATGAAACATTCTTACCTACGGCTCAGAATGAAGAACGCTATCTAGTAACGTAAAGCGTTACGTAATTTAAAGTTGAGTGGGCTTAGCATGTGGCATAAAGACGCAACTCGTAAGACGCATTCCATTATGATGTATGAGATTGATCGAGAGACCAATGCGTTAGTCACGTGTTAGTCTTTCAACCAATCCCAATAAAACAAAACGAGAGTCATAATATACATACATATATACTATCACACCTCTGTCCCGTAGGGGTAGGCACAGACTATGGATTGTCACTTTGCTCGATTCTGGCACACTACTTTCCCTTCCTCTACCTTCGTCAATCTTTTCATGCACTCCCGCCGGTTAAAAGTCGAACCCTGTCGGCCCTTCCATCCACACTCGCCTTATATATAACATAGATAGATGTAGAATAATAGATACGCGAAGGATATAGACAATTTTAAAGGGTTTGTACCACGGATGCTGATCTCTGAAACATCAAATTTCCCATTGACATCTCATGATGGATACATAAACTTTCCAAATGGATATTTGACGTGTTACGCGATCGGCCTTTATCAACAGCAAAAATGTTAAACGCGTATTGTCATGGACCGAAATACATGGATATATTCTACGTAAACCGAAAAGCTTTGAAAAGAGAACTCGAACAGGGATATTTCTTTTTTGTAACCGAAGTTCCGAAACATAACCGACCTTTTTGTATATTTATCGAAGATTACACTTAAGGATCTCATTATTGTGCGCTTCTTCCCCACAGGGAAGGAAATCGAAATACAAACAAAAATATATTGTTACAGCTTAGTGGATTTCGCTATCAGCTTTGGCCGATTGTAATTTTTTAATTTTATTGCAATTAAATGACGAGACGAGTATGTCGCTCGCCTCATGGTAAGCGATACGACGGTAGCAACAGCGTGTGCAGTTGAATTACAAAGTACTGCGTGACACTCCACTGTGCTCGTCGCCCTGAGGCATAAGATGTTAAGGCTCATAATGCCCAGTAATCATACTGGCTACAATGTCCTTCAAACCGAAATACAACAGTGCAAGCACACTGCTCAGTGGTGAAAATAGATATTGCGGAAGCATCTACCCAGACGGCCCCTCGTATACGAGAGACCTACCACCAGTAATTTGTGAAATGCGAAAGAAAAAAGACTATGTTCTTTTTAAGAATTCAAATTTACTTGTCAAAAATTGTATCAAAATAGCTTCAGTGATTTTGGAATGAAGGCATGGCAAATGGGAATACTATAATATGCACGCAAGGACAAGATCCATTGTAATCTAAATGCCACAGATTTTTTATTTTAGTGTGTTAAAAAACCATCTTACATAACCTTTGATTGTAATTATCATTCATTATAATTAATATTTAATAGCTATCTGTTTACCATATCAGAAACTAGATGGCGTTAGTTGTGAAATTATAACTAACAAAGATATTGCAGGAGCAGTTATTGTTACAGAATTTGTTATTACACTAATCATCGAAATAGAAAACAAATTAATCCTACTAATATTATAAAGGCGAAAGTTTGTAAGAATGTATGGATGTTTGGATGTATGGATGTAAGGATGTTTGTTCCTCTTTCACGCAAAAACTACTGAACGGATTTCGATGAAATTTGGCACACGGGTAGATCATGTCCTGGATTAACACATAGGCTACTTTTTATCCCGGGAAAATATAAACCGGGACTTTTGTCCCGGAAAAACTTTTTAATGCGGGCGGAGCCGCGGGCAAAAGCTAGTACATACATATAACTATCGTATACAATAAACATGAATGAACGTTTCTGTAATAATAATAATTAATACCTATTCAAAACATAATTTGTAACAGGACAAATCTAAAAAAGTGAAAAGTGTAAAGAAAGATAAGAAATCCAAAGGCCAAGCTGACAATGAAGAAAGTTCCAGCGGATCAAGTGGTACTGTATATCTTTTATTTTGTATCTTCTCTCATTTCAATTGCTTACTATGCTTGTGCAATCTTTGAACTGAAATGAAAAAATAAAGAAATCTAGAAACTTGAATTGGAAAACTGTTTATGATGTTAGTAGTTCCAATAAATTTAATTTGGGATTGCAACTTGAATGACTGACTTTTGCCTAGGTGGCGTAGTTGTATTACGGTACAACTGCGATGCTGAGGTCTTGGGTTTGATCCTCAGGTCGGGCAAAGTGATATTGGGTTTTTCTACTCAATAACAGCCCGGAGTCTGGAATTTGTACCCGATATGGCGAGAGGCTCGCCCTCTATCACGTCATAGGACGGAACAGGCATGGCGAAAAAATTGGGTACATTAATTGCGTGCCTACCCTTTCGGGATACAGGGCGTGAGTGTCATCATCATCATCATTTTCCTGCCTTGGTCCCAAATTACTTGGATTGGAAATGATCAAGGTTGAATAATTATTACATTAATTTCTACGTAAGAAACATATTTTGGGATTTTTCTTTAAAAACTTACTAATCGAGATATTCGACGTTATCCTACTTCAACATAATTGCGTTGCTAGTCTAAAATTATGTCGTACTAAATTTTATATTTATGTTTGAGATTTGTTTCCTTCTAAACTTTTCTAGTGTATCTCATTTCTATACACAACAGTTCATAAAATGACAATAGAGTTACTGCAATATAACTTCCTAACAATTTCTGCACTGTAAATTAAAAATGTAACCAGAAATATAAGCTAAGCGATGCTTTAATGTTTCCCGAGCACTCCTTTATTACAACAATGGATAGAAATTGTTCCCGGTTGAATGCTCGCAAGTTTCTTAGGATCTAATTAACTTTCTGACAACTTAGTTCGTTTGCCCTCCTACGCGGAGCTTACGTAGGTAAGCTAATTTACTTCGAATAATTTCGTCGTATCTTTTGTATCAAACTTTTCGCAATATTGTGCACCTGAAGTTTTTGAAATCAAATATTAGTATAGCACTATCTTTGACCGTGGTTTTATTAGCGTAGATTGAAGTTTAAGATGCATTCATTTAGTATAGTCAAAATAGATCGCTCTTTCAAACCGCTTGTTGTTACTTCATGATGGAAAATTTTTTTTTTTATAAGGTACCTATATATTGAGAAATTTAGTAGTTACGGCAATGTTTATTGTTGATTATTGTTCTCTTATACCTTTAGGGTAGATATTACTCAGAGACATCATCATAAAGAATAAGTCACAATAAATTGAAGTTGAAAACAACTAAACCGGGTCAGGGTGTTAGATAAAAACCTTAAGTGCTCATGTGTACAGGAGACTGTATCAAGTAATTGAAAAAATAAGCCAAGGCTCATATTATAATCATTACAAGACTTGCTGTATACAATAAAACGGAATAACTCGATTTATATTTTATTTGTGGTTACTGGTTTTGTTACTAATACTTAACCTCAATATTCTGTTAAGATCATACAGGATTTTCTTTGAACAATAAATTTTAATAACAGTAATATCGATATAATCTATAGTTAGTGCGGACGAAGCAGATGCAGAAGATGCTGGGCAGATTGGAACAGGAGTTGCCACAGCGGCCGTCACAGTAGATCGCGACGAATATTTGCAGGCGCATAGAGAGTTGACGTTCGATCGGAATCAACTACAGATTAAGAACAACATACTGCATCGACGGCTTGCCGAATATTATAAGTGAGATTCGTTGCTAATTTAAGATCAGGGTGTAGCCAGTTCGCAACTTAGGGAGAGGGCCAAAATCCCTAATTTTGAATCAGGGTGGTACAGTGACAATTTCTTGTAGGTTATTCCAATGTTAACATAAGGATATACAAAAGTATGTATGTGTTTTGAATTAACGGGGCAGATCCCCTCTCTCCCGCACCTGCCTATGTCCTTGATGTGAGCTATCTAGTTCAATTAATCATTAACAGTATTTAACTCTCTGTCATGAAGTGATTAGATACCTACCTACTTTTACTAGTGGAGTATTCCTCCTCTTTTAAAATCTACGATGCGCGTTCACTGTTAATGTGATCATAATTGTTAATCCTTTTATGTCATATTTTTATATCATAAGCTGTGAAGAAATTTAAAATATATTAGCTGCCAAAAATACATTAGGCCTAGAACCGCCAGAAATAAACCAAAAAGATTGACATAAAAAAATTATACGTAAACAAATATTACACGATGCATACCGCATAAAATCAAATAAAACATAAAAACAGTGTTTATTTATCAGTAGCGGCCACAACTTGGCGCAAGTCGCCAATTCTTGTTTGTACTGAGAGAAAACACATTCAACCGTCCCGTGCATGAAAGAATAATATAATGTTTGCCAGCAATTTTGTTGTGATATTTGGATTTTTTACAGTCTGTACTGTATCTTTATCAAAGAATAATATTGATAATTGATGAAGAGAAAGTCGGATTTGATTAAAAATCTATGTATTACCCATTGATTGTAATATTCTATAGATTGGCCGCGCGGAATGATTGATGACCTAATGCGAATTGATTGGACATGGTTATTATAAAGCAAAAGGCGTAAATGCTGATGCAATTTTGTTCAGTGTACGTGCTTCCTCCTTCAGATTTTGAGTAGTAAATGCTGAACATCAATCTTGGCTAATGAACATAGGATGCAATTTGTCTGGTTTTTATCAATTTAATACATGTCTAATAAGATTTATCTAGATTTGGCTTGCGAAGCTTTCGTGATATATTGTCTGGATGATCTTGTTCGATTAATGTCTGCAAACTTTGAAAGATAAAAATGGCATATTAATTAACCAACTACGTCTTTGTCTGCGACGTCTTGCTTTCAAGATGAAACTATTTAAAATGTAGCTTAAATTGTGGAAGTATTTAATGTACCTTGGTGTTAGAAATGAAATTGCTAAATTGACTTGTGCACTGTTTGACGCCAGTTTTTTTATCTTACTAAATAGTTATACCTTTTAAACAATTGAATGCAAAATATTGCAGGAAGCGTAAACTTGATCACGTGTTAAAACCACTGGAAGGAGCAAGTGACTTGGAAGAGAAATATCAACAGAAACTGTTAGCGTACGAAGAACTCAAAGAAATGGAGGAGAGAGAAGTTACAGATGTAAGAATATTCGTGCTTAAAATCTAGACTATCATTAAAGAACTTGGTTATTTAAGTAACATTCCTCAAGTCTACTTTGCAGTTGCAAATATATTTTGGCTAAATTTATTTATTTAAAGTACATTTTGTGGCGTGAAACGCAAGAAAATACTGAATAATATTATTATCGCATTTAAAACAAATAGAAACCAATAACCATTGTTGTGATGGTTTTATTTAGAACATAGTACATAATTGTAACATAAAATTTATTTTTTAAGATAAGATCAAAAGTTCAAGCAGTTGAAGTGCAGTACGCCAACAGACTCGAAGATGCGGAGAAGAAGTTTGATGAACTACAGGAGCACGTAAAGAATACTGGAACGGGGCTCATCTACTCCAAAAAAGGGAAGCCGATAGCTGATAAGGTGAGTAAATTTTATTTATGTTGTGCACCAACTTTTCGTCATGCTTTTACTATTCCAATCTCTCTCTGGTTACGTCGGATTGCTGTCTTACTAAACTGAGATTAAAGGACTATTCCTTACTACTGATTCCGCGAAATGGAAAACAGCAAGCATACATCAAAAATTGGCTCTCTAAAAAGACACACAAAATGTGGTAAATTTCTAAAAGTCATGGTTCAACTTCACAAATGCTGTGAGCGGTAGATATAGGTAAGCCAAACCAGTAGAACTACTCTTATGAGTACGTCTGTGAATGCACCACACACACACTTGTGTATATTATCTCCTGAGAACCTGGCTAATTTCCGCTGAGACTGGCCACCAAGTCCGTAATTTGGCTGAGAGGAATTTTTGTTATTCGTCCCGTGATGTATTATATACGCGAGACTATACGCCAAATTGGACGCGGACTCCAGGCTTATGCTGGGCAAGGATCCCAATATTACTTTTCCAAAAAACTATGCCACCCAAGCTTTTTAAAATTTTCTACTTCTAAAGATCTCTTTGTAATCACTATTGGTTACTGGAAACAAAACTTTGGGATGTAATTGTACCTGTCCCTCATATTAGATATTTTCTTCATGTTTTAACTATTATAATATATTTTAATAGTGAATATATTATTATACAGTATTAGTATATTAATACAATTTGTTCAATCTTCTATAAATTGTTTAAAACATTTACGAAGCTTTCATACTTACTAACGATAGATAAATGCTTGTTACATGGACTAGATGGCGTCACGTGTGATACTTCGCACTAAAAAGTTTCAGTAAAATCTCCAAAGGCCAATGCAAGGGCGTTATCTATTTAAAATGCTGTAGCTAGTTTTTAATTTTTGTATTGGAAAAAATCCTAGAGATCTGTCATGCGTATAAAAACTAAAAAATATCCTTTCGTTTTGGTGTGACCGATGTGGTGATAGGCTCGCCCTCTATCACATCATATGATGAAATACACACGACGAAAATTTCGTGCACTAATTGTGTCTCTGCCTATCCTTTTGGGGATAAAAGGCGTGAGGGTATATGTCATAACACTAGGACCCTTCGTTGTTCCTTTACACATGTAAAGGAACAACGAAGGATCCTAGTGTATCGTCGGTTACCAAAATATGCTGACTAGGTTTTACTGGATATATTTGGTACCGTTTCCGGAATGGGACTTATCGAAACTAGCTACTATAGTGGATTTGTGGTATGAGTGCCACGGTCACCAATCTTGTAAAATATTTTTGGGTACCCTCACATCATCCTAAGTATGTCTTTATTCTTCGTTGAATTCATGCCACAACTCAACATCTCTTTAACAATGTTTTTTACGCTGAGAAAGTGACTTATTACTACCGCCCAGCGGTCAAGGGGAACGACTGAGTGGTTATGTTGGGTTCACCGTGCCTTACGACCCGACGTTGAGCCGCCCGGAGAAATGGAAAACGTCGGGCGACCGCCGGGCCGAGTCCCTAACCTATATATAACGCACGGCATACCAACCAAAGCTCCGCGGTGGCCATCTTCGGCGCATTAGGGACTCACGAGTCGGAGGAAGCCCGCAGCCGTAGACGTGTCTAAGTTGTCGTCCGCAACCGCCCCTGCGTGTACCGCTATTGCGGTCCGTCTCCTGTTGTTGGGGGGGGGGGGGCTCAGAAGCCCCTGCGCTCCGAAGGACGCCCCCGGCGTCAACGGCAGCATGAGGCCTAACTGCCACGCTGCTGTCCATCACGGGGGTCTCAGAAGTTGGCTAGACTAACTAATAGGTGGACGGCCCCTTCCGCCCACCCGCGACCCCCGGTGGCCCCTATTAGTCGCCTTTTACGATAGGCAGGGGATACCGTGGTGGAATTCTCCAAACGCCCCCAATTCACAGGGCGGGAACATCTCTTTAACAATGTAGCTGCGAAAACATAAAAGAATCAACTTTATCATGTAACGAACAAAACTACAAACATTTGAATGGAACCAAGTAAAGTTTGTTTCGAAACAACTTTTCAAGATGTCGTGTATCCCAGCTAGTTTACGAGTGGCATCATAAAGTTCCCTGGTTCACAGTATTGTATTACTTCACAGAGGGATACAAATCGTAATATTACACATATCTTGTCTTACTCATACTAATATTACAAATGCGAAAGTTTGTGAAAATTTTATATTATGATTTTTTATACATGTCAATGGCCGTGTAGTGCCTGGTTAACGATTTTATATTTTTATAGAATACTCGATGGCGAGGGTCGGAGTAGCTCAATTGGAAGAGCACCGGCACGGTACGCCGGAGGTCATGGGTTCGAGTCCCGCCTTCGACTGTTTCTTTTTCAGGATTCTATAAAAATATAAAATCGTTTGTGAAAATGTTTGGATGTTTGTTAGAAGTAAATGGAAAAAAACTTAAAGGATTTAGATGACACAGAGGGGTAACTAGTGCACCCACTTTTCGCCGTGGGTATTACGTCATGATGTGATAGGGGGCGAGCCTATCGCCATATCGGACACAAATCCCAGATTCCGAGCTGATACTGAATATAAAAACCCAATATCACTTTGCCCGACCCGGAGATCGAACTCGAGGCCTCAGCATTTCAGTCGTACCATAATACAACTAATGAGCTGTTCGAGTTGACTATATTAACTTCAGTATACCAGCATCAATCGTATTCAACATTTTCAAGTAACAATGGATACTTAATACGTATCAAAAGATGAAATACCTGCCCTGAGATTGAGTTGGTAAATCCATATCGACTGTCGTTTATGCCCGCTAGCCTTTCACTGCTTTATCTAGTGTGGTAGACAAATAACGTAGTTAGCAGAGGGAAAATTTAATAACAATCCAAAATGCTGCCAAGTAACAACATCCAAATAGCCATTCAGCATCCTTTGCAGTACGTACAAAAATGGATAGGTAACTTATAAATAATTAAAGTATAAATAGAATAGAAAGTATGATTCTTTACACATTTCAGTCTAAAGAACCGGTGAGATGAATAAAAAAATAAACCGATTTCAAAACCACTGCAAACCAAAAAATAATTCAACTTTATATTCGCTTAGTATATACGTATATTTGGAGTCGGTGCCTAATTTAAGTATACGTATATACTAAGCGAATATAAAGATGAATAATTTTTTGGTTTGCAGTGGTTTTGAAGTCGGTTTATTTTTTGTTAAAAAGTTTTATTTATTGCTTTTTTGTTAGTTAATTATAGGATAATGTAAACAATTAAAACTAATTAAAATACATCACAGATATACGATTGCATCATTCGCGAGTCATCTGCTGTTAATTATTGAAGAGTTCCATTGTGTATCTCCGAAGATCTTCATCAGATCTTCATAAATTATATACTAAAACCTTCCCTGAAAAAATCGGATCAGTAGTTTTTGAGACACTCGCGGCCATGCAAATTCACGTACATACATATATACATACATACGAATCGAATACAGAACCTCCTTTTTGAAGTCGGTTAAAAATAGTAGACAACAATATGAACGTGAACAAAGCGGTAACTGCACGGCGCGGCCAACTTGCCGGGTCATATTAAAAAGTTGTGCCAGGGTAATGCTGAAAGTACTTAATTGGCCCGTTCTTTCACAATGGACACTGGAAACTATGACTTTTGCTTTGGTTTTCATTGTAATGGTTTCGTTGAATGCCAGGTACATAAAAATGGAGGAATTAAACTTGAATTTTCTTACTGAAAGAATGCTGTAAGTGCTTTCACGAAGTTGGGAAAATCTCGATCTGCTTGCAATTCCTTCCAAAATTATACTAACCTGTTGCTGTTAGTATTTGTTAGAATTCCATCCATCTGCTTATATTCATATATTTTGTAAGCTTCTTTGTCGCAGTCGACGAATAGCAGATTATTAAAAGACAAGCCGTGATTTAAATCCTCGAACCGAGATAAACGCTTGCTCCAAAAATGTAGCAATGTATATTCAATGTATATTCTGGTACTTATGCCACAAGATGTAAAGAAAATGTAGTGTATATTTCTAGATGCTATACCATAATCAATAAGTTTGGTTGCAGACAGTACAGCGATTCATGATATTGCAACGTCGTAAATGCGAACAATCTTCGGCGCTGTGTCTGCGGTACATTCGAGTGCGGAACGCAGTCACCGAGTTGGATTCAATTGTCAGGAAACTGGAGATGCTAGCGCCGGGACTGTACGTTGCACATTACGAGCAATTGTACATCGACAATCAGAATTTTATGACTAAAATTGAAGGTAACTGGTAATTGAACTGTTATTAATATATTTAATACAACTATTACATTCTTGGAACTGGCTTGATGTTACGAAACCGAAAGAATTATGTTCGTCGAACATAATATAATTATGTAAATAATAGTGTAACATACCTAACAATTTCTATCTTTTACGATAATAGAGCTGATTCTGTATAAACCACCACACATGCAGCCGTTGATGTTATAAATAAAAACGTATTATTAGAATAGGCCAATTGAAGCAATTACACAAGAGAACTATCCCTATATCATAGTTAAACCTGTACTTACATCTAGCATTGGAATAGAGAAACCACGACTTTGATAAGGGTCCTAAATTGAAATTATCACTAAGAGAGATTAAGTTTTGCGAGTAGCCAAGTTTCAATGAATTCACTAAAATCATTGGGGCGTGCGTCAATCTCTAATCTCACCCGCATGGTCCACAAAACGTGGACCCGTGGAGACAAAAGTTACTGAATTTCAAACTAAGTTTGGGTTGCACACTAACGTTTGTTACAGGAGCTGATTAACTATAAAGGGCTTATATAAAAGCAGCTTGTGGTTGAGACTTTGCTCACGTGACGGGCTTTTCTGGGATTTAAACCCCGGGACTAGAACCGTGAATTTTTATAGGCAAAGTTAGCTATGTATTCATTTACAATATAGACTGTGTGTCCATATTTCATAAAAATACATACAACGATATTAACCCGTCAAGCCCCAATTATATATATAGATGTATGGAAAAACCCTATATATATGGACACCGGTGTCCGTCGTGGGCCTTGACAGATTAAGCCAATTCTCACAAAGCATATTCTCAGATAAAACTTCCACTACCTTTTTAAGAGAAAAGGTATATGCAATTCAGGGTGTCCATGTTTAATCAAAATCTATACAAAAGTGAACCTACTTAAATCTGTTGTTACAGAACGTGAAGACGAACTCATCAAGAACCGCGGCAAGTGCACTGAGCACAATCAGATTCTAGCTCACATTAGAGAGAAGATGCACCAAACTGATGAAGTGATTGATTTCACCGAATGTGACCTTGGTGATGCTGAAATAGACTATCTACGCGCTAGAGAAGATTTGGGACAAGTTAAAGTAAGTGCTAAGGTATCATTTTATGCTGCTATTTTTCCTTTTTTGGTCTATCGCTAGCGTATGTAGGCTATGTACTGTGGATTCGATTTTCGGATCAAGTAATTACACTTAGATGTTTCCTAACACGATTTTTTCGAGACAAAGCGGTCACAGTTCAAATCCAGGATTTTTTTGTGTAATACAATAATTCTTTAATAGTAAAATATGAGCAGAATATGAAATTATAATATTATTATTATTAAGATTTCATTTTTTTTTATTCTTTGCCTTAAGAAAAGTGGGTGCCCTGCTTGCGCCACTGCCTACCCTTTGGGGGATATAAACTTGATTTGTGTGTGTGTGCGACAGAAAACAAAATTTAAAAATATCTTTATTGGTTCTGCTTGTCAATATGGAGTACGAATGTTGGTTTTTCATATTTTTGATAGTTATTAATATCCGCACACGTATATTCTCGATGAGTGTTTTGAAAATGCCTGCGCCATAGACAAACAAATATTGACCAAAATATTTTCCGATATCGTTGGCCTTGTTGCTATTGCATATGGATATAAATATTTTTGCTGGAAAATTTGTTCCTAAACAGCTTATGATTGATGATTAATTAGGTTCTGAACTTAGTGAGGGTTTTATTCTCTTTTAAGTAGGCTTTTCGCCGTAGTCGCGAATTTTGTATGTTTAGTGGCGAACCGCGGGTTCTTACCGCCCGGGGAAAACCCAAATTCGCCTCAAGACACCTGAAAAAACTCATTTCAACAAATGAGCGTCAGGCGTGCCCTCGTCCCAACCACACCTCGACACAAAAAGTTAATATTTGTAAAAGGTTTTATTTAACGCACTTTGATTAAGACCAGCCTCAGTGCACGACATTCATAATTTGTATAAAAGACGTCGGGCATCATGTAAATTTCGCAGTATCGGGTAGAATATAAATTTTGACCATAAAGGCCGCAAAGTCTTCGAAACCTCGGGAGTAAAACTAAAACAAATATATCGTGAAAAGACCCATTCAGTGGGCTTAGATTGTGGCAAAAAATGTATCTCGTAAGACGATGTCGTTTAATTTTGATGTATATGATTGATCAAGAGACCGGCACGTCAGCCACGTGTCAGTCTCAACCCATCCCAATATAACGAAACGGAGTCGTGTCTTGTTCTTTTTGCCACATTTTAAGCACACAGTAGTTTTATTACAATGTTGAACATAAACATGAGAAATCATTACAGTTTAAATTTGTTACTCATATTATGTGTCTTGAATCGGAAACATAAAACAATCGATTGCCCTAATATTAAATTTAGTAACTCTATTTCTCAGCCTGAATATATTGAACAATGACGACGCAACTTCTCTAAACTAATAATTTATTAAACGGGTTAATGGACGCGGTTCGTAACGCGAACGTTTCAGAGTCGCCGCGACAAACTTCGGTGGACTTTAGAGAGGGAGCGGCTTAAAGCCGGCTTACTCACTAGAAGGGATTTGTTGAGGGACTTCCAAGATGCCACAGACGAGGTATATTAATGTAGCATTTGCTAAGTGCAGCTTCACGTAATAGTGTATGGTTTATGGAAGTACATGTTCTTTGACATAGCTGTTGCATTGTGAGACGACTGCTGTGCTGTCTCGGGTTCGATACCTGATTAAGGTAAATATTGGGTTTTACTGCTGATCACCCTAGAGCCTGGAAATAACTTCTATAACATTGAGCATAGCTGATGAAATGTGGGTGTGATGACATCCGCGCTTCCTCTTGTAAAGGGGTACCATTAAATACTTCGTGAAGCATATTACCTAAATGGTAATAATCGTAATCGCCATGAACAATAGAACATTTCAAATTCGTAATAAAGTATTTAATCGCATAACGTATAGCTAAATTAGTTTCAATGTCCTTCAAATAAGGAATAAAACGTTTGCACGCTGCTACATAATTGCAGAAATAGGTGAAGCCAAATTAGTATCCAAAATGGTCGACTTGGGATAATAGGGCTCTAACTGACAATATGTTAATATTAAAACCAAGTTTATGGTTGCTTGACTGCCTCAGTGGCGTAGTTGTATTACGATACGACTGCAATGCTGATGTCTCTGGTTCGATCCCCGAGTCGGGCAAAGTGATATTGGATATTTCTATTCAGTACCTATCAGTTTAAGTGGACGATAGCCTAGTTGGGAATGGAACGGTTTGCCAACGCAATGTCCGGAGATTCAAAACCCAAGGCACACACCTCTGACTTTCGAAGTTACACGTGTGTATTGTTTATCAATTATCGTTCACTTTAACGGTAAAGGAAAACCATCGAGGAAACCTACATACCTGAGAATTCTCCATAAGAATTTCGAGAGTGTGTGAGGTCTGCCAATTCACACTAGGCCAGCGTGGTGGACTAAGGCCTAACCCCTTTTAGTAGTAGAGGAGGCCCGTGCTCAGCAGTGGGTAGTATATAACACAGGGCTGATTACATTGCATTCAGTATCAGTCTGGAGCCTGGATTTCCGATATGGCAATAGTCTCGCTCCCTATCACATGGGTCGAAATACACACGGCGAATGTGGGCGCATAAGTTGCGCCTCTGCTTACTCCTTCGTGTATAAAAGGCGTGAGTGTGTATGTATGTATGTATTATGTTCATGTAAGCCAAATCTATGGCATACATAAATAAACGTCGTTACGTATTAGGGTCTAGGGCATGTTTTTACAATAAAATAAATCTGTTCTTTTTAGGTGGTAAAACTGAGAGAGAAAAAGGCGAACGTGGAAGCGCAGATAGCAAATACCACACGCGAGCTTAGAGAGGCCCGACGGCGCATGCAAATTCAAAGATCCCCGCCAGCCCAAGAGAATTCCAAGGAAATTTTATCTTTGGTGGACTTTTAATTTTGTTTATTATTTCTAATTGACAGTAAAGGAATATTTTTAATTTCTAAAATGAGATTTTTTTCCTATTTTAATTCGCGGTCTTGCAACATGTTAGATTTTAGCAGACATTGGAGCATTATAAAATGTAAAATTCCATATGTCAGAGCGATCTTTATTATTCTTGGGTTTCTTGCATAATATTTCAGATCTATGAAGAATGGCTAGCCTAGCTTGACGTAGAACTCAAGCAAGCTCTATAAATTTCATTTTATGATACGAAAGTGATATATTATTTTGTTGATAAAACTCATATGCACTTGGAAATATCAAGCATGACCTGTTTTTAGCGGACGTTGGCGCATCGTTGCGTGATTGTATGCTATTTTCAACTCTGTTACAATTGAACAAGGCAGAAATATTATTGTCAGTAGCAAGGGCGGCTCCAGCTTTGGCGCCAGGGGGGGGGGGGTCACATAGTCGTGGTCAAGTCACAAGAAGTTATAATTTAATTTTGAAAAGTAAAAAGTAGGTATTCTATTAATAAATGTAATTACTGTAGGTACTTAAAAATACCTACCTATATTTAAATAACATATTTTTTAAGTCTTCTCCCGAAACGCGTTAATGTTTCCGTATTATTATAATGCTCTTTGTTTTAATGCGTTCGTTCTTTTAAACGTTCCATTAGAGGTTAGTTCTAGTTAGACATTACGCGTTAGTCGAAAAAAAGCGCGCACAAGTGTCACACGAAATTTGACATACGTAATATGAATGGTAGCGGCCGTGGCGGTGGCGCGACAAAATTCTTTTCGATGCGTTCGTTCCCGAATAATACATTTGCCATCAAAGTATTATATTAAACTAGCTTTTGGTCGCAGCACCGCCCGCGTGAAAAAGATTTTCCGGTATAAAAGTCCCGCTTTATATTTTCACGGAATAAAAAATAGCCTATGTATTAATCCAGGACATGATCTACCCACGTGCCAAATTTTATTGAAATGCGTTCAGTAATTTAGATGTGCAGTAAGAAAAAAACAGAAAAACACACTGACAGACAGAAAAGAATTACAATAATCACTGATTTGTGTTCCATTAC
Organism: Lapara coniferarum; assembly: GCA_949316025.1. NCBI lineage: Eukaryota > Metazoa > Arthropoda > Insecta > Lepidoptera > Sphingidae > Lapara > Lapara coniferarum. The sequence goes on from OX438920.1 coordinate 24,159,037, forward strand.
TCTTCTGTAGTCACTGCCTTTCTTTTTTATCACATTTCTTTAAATGTACGGACATACTGATTCTACTGCTTTATTAAATACACTTACGCCGAATACTCAAACGCTACTCAACCAACCAAGTTATCTGAGGCCTACTTAATTTTAGCCGGCTTCTTATTTTAAATGGCATTCTCAAACGCACTTTAAAAGATTTGATGCAAAACTCAGCCGAGGAGCAGTCATTTTGCTACAGATTATAAAAAGTTTGTTTTTGATTACAATTTTAATAAATTTGATATTTATGTGTCGTTTCACGCAGTATAATTTTTAAGATGTTAAATATAAATAAATCGAATAACACAATGCGCAGTTTGAAAATGATTTACAATGTTGTAATATGTCTATTATATTTAATTTTCGTGTGTATTTTATGTACTATGTGCAGATGCTACATAGTAAAAATGGTAAGTACGTTTAAAAACCATCCTAGGTTTTTAATATGTAGGAATGGCATATTCATTATTAGAAATAGTTCATTAATTATTATATTCTCAACATTGATGTGATGAGCTTATATTAGCATTATATTGCCACTTGGCAGTATGTCAGGGTTGACATTAGCCGCTTTAGAAAAAAAATAAACAAGTCAACAACAATAATATTTATAATTCTTATTTCAGTTTTATCATCAGAAGTAGGCATATTTACAAACATTTACAAAATATGCTAACTCAACTGCCATACTACGCACAATACGATGTACTACCGTTGGTTGTTTCCCGTGAAAAATAACCCCGATGACCTTGGGCTATCGGTTGGATTGTTTGGTTTCTTTTTGTGTTCGGCTGGATATAATCCCGATTTTAAAGAACGTAAATGAAGAACTGTTTCCTTGCTGAGTCGGAATCTTCTTTTACGATAAGTTAAGATAAGATAAGATACGATATATTTATTTGTCAAACATTAACATTAAATTATCATTATTGTATTCTTCGAAAGCGTATAATTTCTCTCGATATCTTCCTTTGACACCATACTCCTCTTCAGACAATGATGATAATGAAGAAAAAAACGATTTATTAAATCCAAAGAGAATATAATAAGTAGTTATTACGCAATAAAATTATTAAAGATTTGAGCGTAAATATTTGAGACTAGTCTGAAGCACTCTCAAATTGATCTCGATTAACAGCCATATTTGGAGGCCTTACATAGCTGTCAAACTTTAAGCAGTGTTTGTGAATACCGTTTGAATCAATAAGCGGACCTTAAACTGAGTCGCCTTAAATTTAAGGTTAGGAGATAAGTGACGTTTCAGTATACCACTTTCAACAATAACGAATGCTTAAATCCGTAAGGCCATCTCAAATATTTAAGTAGCGTTTGAGTATTCGGGCGTTAGTGTAGTACTATACAATCTTAGCTGGATGGTATGACAATTCAAATTTTTCGCGACGCGAAAGCTTTGTGAGAACGTCTAACCAAAAATTCTAAAGTCGGCTACATAATTACAAATATTTATCATGTTTTCTATACATTATAAGAAATAGTATCATACTTATTTAACATATTTGATTTAAAATTGTATAAATATACTGAAATAAAGAATAACATCTTGACTCTTATATCAACGCTTTTACAGTGTTGTATTTTTCAGTTTATGAGCGTAATGTTTCGAAAGTTTTAAATCGCTTGGTAACGAAACGTAAACGATTACTTTAAAAAATCTAAACTTTGGATGCAAATAAAACACAGCTGTATATTTAAAAATTATGTTGTAAGTATGTTTTACAAACATATGATATGACAATGAGTCAGATATTTAAATTTAGATATAGAAGACTGAAAATGAAGATCTCCAAAGTAAATAATTTACCGTACCACTAAATTTGTGATTTAAGTTTCAGTATGTACACATTATTTCTTTGTAATGTCCAATAACCAAATTAAATGTTATGAAAGGATAATCGTGAAATTCTATCGATAAATCAAAATGAACGACTAACAAAAACTATTATAATAAAAAAACCTCTTGATTGTAATGTGTAAGATTTGATAATAATCTAACTCTATTTACATATTATGATAACAAAATCTTTGAATATAAAATCAATTGCATTCAAAAATCGATTATTTGTTGCAACCGATTTTTTGTTCTCTTCCCTACACACTATCCGACCTATAAGGAGTATTGATATCATACTGATACTTCGAAGCAAATCAATGCCAAAATAACTTTCTACGCCTTTTTTAGTCTAATCAACAAGTTCAAAAACGTGAAAAATAGAGATAAAAGGCCTAAAAGTATGAGCGATGGCTCATTCGATTCGTAATCACCTCTAGAAAAATGTTTTTGAAGGATTTTGGTGCAGGTTAAAAATTGCAATTGTTATTAACAAAATACGATAAAAAAAAAGATATTTGGTTTTTTGTTAATAACTCGAAAAATATTAACATTTAATCAATTTTGAAAAAAGCTCGTTAAAGAGGAGGAAATTTGCAATAAAAAAGTCCTGACTCCTGGAATTCTATCTCCATTATTTATAATTTTATATAGACATTGAAAATAGGGCTCCGCGCGGCAGTTACGGCATGCGCGCGCTGCCGCTAAAGAGAGTTCAGCAATAAAAATAATTTATTTATAACATAAAATGTGATTTTAAAATTTTTTAAAAAATCTTGTATCTTCTTAACACTTGAAAGAATCGAGCCCTGAAGAAAAAAAAGTTTAATCACCATTTTTCAAAAAGTTATTCAATTGTTAACTAACCAATCTTTTCCCAATCTCCATTGGCATAAACAATGTCATGAAAGGTATAAATAATTGGCCTATAAATATTAAACTTCGTGGAGCCCTTTTGATATATGTACTTTATAAGATCCTGCGGTAAATTTTCATTAAAGTTTATTAATTTGTTAGTTATGATTTTTTATAACTACTTAATTTTATAAATTTTGTAATTTTTCAATAGTTATAAAAAATCATACGGAGCCGGTTGTACTGATCTCACGCGTCGTTTCAGAACGTCCCAGACATGCTCTATAGGATTGAGGTCGGGACTTCGAGCTGGCAACGATGAATGCTGACCTCTTGCACATACGCTTCCACATCGCCAGACCGGTGGGCGCGAGCGTTGTCGTCCATAAAAATTGAGTCTTCGCCTAAAGCGGCCAATGCGGGTTGTGCATGAGGAATAAGAACTTCCGTTATGTATCGATGTCCAGTCAGTGAGCCGTTTTCAATGAAGACTAACTCTGTACGATCCATTGTATTTATTCCTGCCCAAAACATAATAGAGCCCCCACCATAAGGTGTGATTTCTTCAAAACAAGCCTCTGCAAAGCCTTCTCCTCGTCTTCGTAGCACTCGCCGACGTCGATCTTCACCGAACAGAGATATCCTGGCTTCATCGGAGAACAATACCCTATTCCAGTCTTCTTGAGTCCATGACTCACAATTTCGAGCAAACTTAAGCCTGGCAACTCTGTGTTCACGGAGTAACTTAGGGCCGCGGGCCGGGCGATGTCTACGTATATTGGCCGCGAGCAGCCTCCTCCTGACCGTCCATAGACTAATATGCACATTTCTTACTTCTTCGAGGTTGTTCTTAAGGTCCACATACGAAGACTTGCGATTTCTTAATGCGCGACTCACAAGAAAACGATCATCCCGTGGTTGGGTACATGGTTTTCTTCCAGAACCAGGTCTTCTCTCGACGGAACCGGTGTCTTGATACCGCTGCCAGGTCCTTTGAACCGTCGAGCGACTCACACTTAGCCTCTGAGCCACGAAGCATTGGCTGCAGCCCTCTTCGAGCAGCGCAATAATTTTTGTAGCTTTTACCACTTTCTCTAACATTATTGAGACAGCTAAACAGCAATAAATGAAGGTTTGACAATTAAGAATATGAAATATATTCATAAAAATTGACTAAAAGTTATGAAAACCGATATTATCTTTTGGAACTTCGCACCAAAAATGTAGGATAAAAAGTGGTTTTCTGTAAAAACGAGCATCAAACGAACATTTTAATGTAGAACGTATTGTTTTAAACACCACGGCATTTTTAAAACCGGCCAGTAACATGTACAAATGATTGAAATCATTTTGGTACCGTATTTTTTTAAAAAAGAATTAAAATCCAAACCGCCCGTTTTTTTTGCAAATGAGTGTAGTATAGATGACGCCGCTAAATGATATTTTTTGGAAGCGAGATCGGAATAATGTGACCACGATTTTATGTCCACTGCGCCAGATGTTCATTCATTCATGTTTTATAATTCTAATCTTGGAATTACTTGCAGTGGACAGACCAATAATGCGAAAGGATTTTCGTGTCGTCGTTGAAACTTTTCAAAGTCTAGAGCCAAAAATAAGTGTAACGGCGCGGCTAATTACAATATATCGGTTTTCGGATGCCGGATGTACGGTGGAGACTGGATACAGATTACGAAGTCATAGTTTGTGTCGCTGCTTTGACGTCATCAACCTATTTTTCATGACGTCAACTGTGAGCAAACTATCTTTGAGCGGTAAGTCCGTTTATAATTTTGAGGTTATTGATCTATACTAGTAGGTCAAAGTTTAATACTTTTATGTTCTTTTTTTAATTTGCATATAAAAGAATTAACACAGAACAATCTCGATGTTGTTTGACAAATCTGATGCACTTTTAATTATCATTCTGCAAATTGAGTTTATTATTATTTGCTACTAGTTTATGCTACGGACTTCACCCGTTTTTTTTTAGTTTTTCTGGAATTAAAAGTAGCCTATTTCCTTCCTATGGTCTCAAACTATTTTCACACCAAACTTAATCGAAATCGGTTCAGCCGTACAGCGGTGACAGTGGAACAGACAGCCAAATAGGACAGAGTTACTTTCGCGTTTATAAGTATGCATATTGCTCGAGACCAATCATAAACTTAACTATTTAAAACTACAGTCCAGATTTGGATATCGTAAATTTTGTGATTGGAAGGATAGGTAGATGTATAAATATCGTAATTTGTAACAAAATAAATTGAGAAAGGGTAAATTAAGAGCATATTGGTACTTTAATAAAACAAAATAATCGTTTAAAACGTTTATTATTTCTATACAACGTATTTGCCCTTAACGATAACATACATGGCGGTAATTCTATAAGACAAAATGAATGGATGCTTACAAGTTTAGAAAAAGCAGTTTGGGTCATGTTCAATTTATCTACGTGGATTTTCTATTACTTTTTTATTCTAAGTACACTTATGTTAAGTACAGTACAGATGAAATAAATTAACACTGACGAAAGAAGCTGTATGTTTCGTGTCTAAAATTATTATCTATAGGTACCGACGGCGACAAAACGAGTCACTATGGTGGACTTACCAAAGTAAAGTGTGCTTAGAATGTCTGCAAAAAACGCAACTCGTAAGTCGATGTCGTTTAATTTTGATATTTGTGATAGATCAAAAGACCAATACGTCATTCTTCAACCAATCACAATAAAACGAAGCATAGTATTGTGTTTTTTTTTTACATTCAAAGCCCAAGATCTTACTTTCAAAAACGATACGGCTATATTTCATACCTACTAGATAAAACTTCATTACCTGATTAATATAGCATGAAATACCATTGTGCGATAAAACGTACGGAATCTAATGACATAGAGAATACACGCTCGGATAAATATTTCGTAATGGCTTACGACACGACTGTCCTACTTACAACTCGGAACTATTGACATTTGTCGCAACTCGATTCTATAATATTGTGAAATGTCACGAGATACGAGATTGAGAATTGCGGCGGAATGTTGGAGATTTGAAGTAAATACATTTGTTGGTTGTTGTAAATGAGTAGTGACGTCAAGTGATTGTAAGTGATGCCCATTTAAAACAACTACATTCATATCACACACACACACAAAGATCAATTGTTTTTATATAAAATTATTCATAATTATGTCGATTCGCCATTTCTTCTAAGTCGTATATCTTTCAACTGCCCTAGATTGAATGCTCGTTCTAACGCTATTTTCTCAGTTCCTTTTTATAGAACTAATTATGCCATAAATCGATTTCTGGTCAGAGCCTGTAGTACACACAACAATCGTTACTCTCACATTGATCTGTTCAATAGTAGACTTAGTGGATACAAAGCGCTTGTCAGAAAAATGAAATGATGATGTTGTTTTCTTTTATGTTTATTTATTTATCTATTTATTTATTTATTTTTCTCCCTTATAAGCAAATTTATTGTAATTTTATTTAAATGAATCTTGTTAAACCTGAAACTGTCTTCATTTTGGAATAATTATTTGTGAAAACTGTTTGGCTAGTGTAATAGTTATTGTACTTAATTCATATGATGTAATTTTGTGCTGTTTGTTTTCCTATATAAATAAAAAAAAAAAAAAAAAAAAAAAATATATAATCAAAAGAATAATGTGCTTGTTACGCGTATGTAGACGTGCAGTAGTTCTTTCATGGAGATCAACTTACTATCACAAGACTCACTTGCTAATTTACCAACGCTAACATATAAAAGATTGAGTTTTTGAACTCCTAGTTATCTATAGTCTTTTCATTTAGATTTTATCAAGCGGGGTTTTTGGGTATTAGTCGATTTTGGAATAAAAAAATGCAGTCTCGTTCATGAGGTATCAGTTTAGAATAAGTATTACAGATCCAATATTATTAACTACGAACAGTTTAACCGAATGAAGCTACGTCGCAATTCTACGTAGACTACACACGATTCGACAAATCTGTACGATCCAACTGATCGCAATCGTAACGTAAATTTTTGACGCGGGTGTTCTTTGTAGTGGGTTGTCAGATTTCGATCCGATTTATCGCACTGATTTCTCGGAGCGTGTGTAGTAAGTATACTAAGGCTGGTATAACAACTTATAACAAATTCAACGGAATGAACAATTTTTTCAATGAACACATTTGGTCCCATTTAATTCGGTCTTAAGTTTAAAGCAGCCAATCGTAGACCGCTTAAAAGCACAGATATAAACATTTATCTTTCTCTATACATTTTTCAACGGGTATACTTAAGTATACCCTATGTATTATGCAATCACATACAGAATAAAAATATTACATACATTTATGTCATACATATTAACCCATTATATGGGTTTAAATCATAAAAAAATATTGCGTTAAACGGCCTCTTTGCTCAAACGCTACGTAATTCAGATACAACAAACTTAATAACTAGTCCACAGACACATTCTCACGGAAACAAATGAATCTTGCAACAAATGCTAGGTCCTTAGGCCCCGTTTTTTAATTGTAGTTATCTTTTTGTCAGGATGTTATTAAGCTGGACGCGTTCGCAGCACCTCACGTCTCATGCCTCACGCCTCACGCCTCACACCTCACACCTCACACCTCACACCTAACACCTCACACCTCACACCTCACACCTCAAGCCTCACACCTTACACCTCACGCCACCCCGCGCCGAAGCATTCGGACCTCTGCAATCGCGTCCAGGTTAATAAGACCCTGACAAAAAGATAACTACCTACAGTTGAAAAAACACGGTCTTAGAAGCATAATTTATCCCAATTGATATACCGAGGGACAGTCTTTCAACTGTTGTTCAACAATTGTTCGACTGTCGAGTATCGTTTGACTATTCTTTTTAAGTACTCGATCCTTATAGGGTCAAATGTAAGGCAGTATGCAGCCAAAGCGTCCGAGGGTTGTCTCTGGTAGAATTCACTGGCACTATAATAATAAGGCACTTGTACTCTTTCGAATCCATGACTAGTTGCACTGTTTTTGGACCATAACAATCATCCGGCTTTCTGTTCAGCGAGCCTGTATTCTTCGGATCGGATAGGTTCATCGCGGATAAGGGACCCGTGTTTCCAGCCGTCTGGGTAGCCGTACTGACGCACGTCGTCCCACCACTGCTGCTTGCCGTCAGCCCAGATGCAGTACACCACGTTGGTGCCCACCAGCACCGCGAAACACACCCAGAATGCCACGCGCCACTGAGCTAGCGTTGACTGCAAACAAAAAAAAATTAAAAGCTATTTGACTTGTAGGAATCTAATCCGGAGCAAACGCTTCACAATCAATTCGCCACGAACTGCGCCATGGTTGTCAATATCCATCCCCATCCACCCATCGATAAATATTGATTACTACAATAGAATTACAATGAATGTAACTTTTGTTTGGCTCGAACCAAATTAGAACTTGTGTAGGTAAGTTCGCAACATTTATTTGATTAACTTTGGGATTGTATACATATTCATCTGAATGACCTTTGATAGTAAACAGGATCAGTCCAAATATCGAAAGCAACCAATCGTTTATTATTATTATTATTATTATTATTCATTTATTTCAAGTAACTAAAACTGACTGCCTCGGTGGCGTAGTTGTACGACTGCAAAGCTGTGGTCTCGGGTGCGATCCCCGGGTCGGGCAAAGTGATATTGAGTTTTTCTATTCAGTATCAGCCCGGAGTCTGGAATTTGTGCCCGATATGGCGATAGGCTCGCTCCCTATCACATCATGGGACGGAATGACGGCGAAAAGTGGGCACACTAGTTGCGCCTCTGCCTACCCCTTCGGGGATAACAGGCGTGAGTGTATATGTATTCAAGTAACTATGACTCAAATTGTTAGTAAGTACAAATGAATACTTATGCTATGTTAGTAACAAATACAATTTATTTATTAGTTTCATAAATAAAATATTTGTTTAGGGTACGCTGCTTCACAGAATATTATCGGAATTAATTTATTTAATTGATAAACACTTTTACGCAATAACAAGCAAAGTAGACCCAGAGAGGTCTGTTGTGATGACCCTCAAAACTAAACAGCTTTGGACTTTGTGGCAAAATAGCCTAAAGGACCTTCGTAATCGACTTAATACCTAATTACCGAAGATGCAAGGTTCAGAAACAAATATATGTTGTACTTACATCAGGTGTCAACAAGCCGATCAGGTAGGGCGTGATGATTCCAGCGAAGGTAGACGTGGTGTTGACTAGGGAGGTCAATGAACCCGCGTAGTTAGGCGACAAGTCCAGCGCATTCACCTGGAAATTACAATTCCTGTGAAAATAGGCACCCAGGACTCGTGGATTTCACATCGGCTACTTTGAGCTCTCATTCATAATATTTACAAAAATGATGTCTCTTATTATGAAGAGGTAAATTTGTTTGTTTATACATTATAGCGATTAATGTCTGAAGCTTTTGATTTGATTCTAAGAATTTTTTCACTCCCCTTTATCCTGAGAAGAGACTTTGCTTAAGGCTGCATACGGTTTTCTGCTGCAAGCGGTTGTTTTTCACGATCATAAAAAAAGTGCGCGTTTAACACTTAATTTCAAATTTTAAAATAAACTCATAAATGCATACGTACGAAACTAAAACGATATGTAATATAGCACACTAATAACTTTACTAGCTTTAGCCGCGGCTCCGCTAATGTTAAAAAGTTTTTCTCAGATAAAAGATCCGCTTTATATTTTTCCCGAAAGAAAGAAGAGAAAAATCTACCCATAATCCAGGACATATCTACCCATCTGCGAAATTTCCTCGCAATCCGTTCAGCAGTTTTTGCGTGAAAGAGTAACAAACATCCATACTTACCAACTTTGGCGTTTATAATATTAGGAGGATAAGTACGTCAACAGAAAATTCTTAAAACACTAAAAAGTCGAGAAAACAAAAACGCGATTCAAAACAAGGCCAAAGGGAAAACAAAAACAAAAGGCTAATATTGACCGCGCGTTTTGAGGCGTATCTTTATCGTCTAAGAAATTCGGTAATCAGATCAGCATAATGGTCTTGGAGATATCCAGACAGACAGATCGCTTGTAACGTGAGAGAGCCTAAGCGAATAGAGATGTGGGTTTACAAATATATTATAGTATTTAATTTTAAAAAAACACATCTTCGAACACAACCCTCGCACTGAAGTCGAGAAGGGATTCGATTAGGTCGAATAGTGATAATTGGTTTTTCTATCAACAAATTTTATATTTGAACCCATAGTTTGAGTATATCCTGTTAAGCGATACACTCAACTATTTTAAGAACGGATATAAGCTTAGCGATCTGAGTGTGCTAGTAACCCATTCTAGGTTTATATGAGTATATTGTAATTTTAATTATATGATATATTCATTACGACTTTACAATTATTTTTTTATAGGATCTCGGCATAGTGACTGCACTGCACCTGATTATAATTATTTTGGCAATAGTTACATATCATTGTTATTAATATTCACAAATTCAGTGAACGAAAATACTAAATGTAACCAAGCATGACCCACTTCACAATTATTATCTCTATTTTGAATTTCACTGGTGTAGCGCATTGTCTATACTAATATTCTAAAGAGGAAAGATTTGATTGCATGTTTGCATTTAATGCGCTCCGAAACTACTGGACCGATTTGAAAAATTCTTTCACCAATATAAAGCTACGTTATCAGCGAGTAACATAGGCTCCTTTTTATCCCAGGGAAATCTAAAGCGGGACTTTTATCCCGTAAAAACTCATTCACGCGGGCGGAGCCGCGCGCAGAAGTCTATTTGTTAATAATATTAGAAGATTATTATTGTCATATTATTGGCTTCTGCAACGAATTCACTCAATACAGTTTCCCAGAAAACATTTCACTTTTTTGGGATATAAAGTAATCTCAAATGATCCAAAACCATTAATTAACGTTTTCGGAGTATAGTTCCAATAAATATGAAGACTTCCAAATATCAACTTAACGTAGTGGTTATATTATCTGTGATATTACCACAATATTTAGCATTTTTTTTATGGCATTGAATGACGAGATGAGCATTCCGTTTGCCTGATGGTAAGCGATACGACCACCCATAAACAGTAGCAACACCATCCAGCACCTTGAGTTACAAAGTACTGAGTGGCATTCCAGTGCGCTATCCCGAGACATAAGATGTTAAGTCTCATTTGACTTGCCACCAGTATTTCGAACATCAACAAGAGATAAATAAGGGTTCCTCTTGTTAACACTGTCGGAACATATTTTTTTTTTTTTGTATGTGGGAGTAATATTATATTTTTTTTTATTGCCATACCTTCATACCGCTGTAGAAGCCTCCCATGAGAGCCATAGACAGAACGAAGTACACCATTGCAACCGTCCGATCGCAGCCCGAATACGACGCTAGGATTATGCAAATCGCTGGACCCGTTGCAGCTGAAATTTAATGGCCCAAAATTTCAATTTAATCCGGAAGTCTTTTTAATGGTGGTTGTAAAAATACAAAAAAGTGCAAAATAAAACCACTATGCGATATTTTTAAAATATTAACCTAAATATACGTTAAACAAAGTTATATATAAAAATATAGAGCAACGAAAAAATATTATCAGAAATAATAAAAATTTAGGAATATTGGTGATAAAAAAAAAGAATAAAAAGTCAAATGCTGGCAAGAATTTTTTTCATCATCAGTCTCGTAATCATTTCTTTTCTAAATTCAGTACGAGGATACGAATAAGTTATTATTAAACCTCACCAACAGTAGTATGGATGATCCTTCCAGTTTTGATGGAGTGCCATCCTTTCTTGATGCAAAAATCGCAGATGAAGCCAAAGAGGAAGGAGCAGATCCACATGGCTATGTAAGGGAGTGCGGTCAGGTTGCCCGTGGTATTGATATCGTATTTGAGCACGTCATGCGAGTACTTCGGCAGATCTGTTACCATAGTGTAGTAACCCCAGTCGTGGCCAACCTGCAAATAGATTTTGGTGATGAAGAGGTAGTTAAGATGTGGTTTAAGTAAGGACAAATTGAGTGATTCATCATCATTCATACAAAGTCTACTGCTGTACAATGAAACTGGACCGGTCAATAGCGGCCTATATCCGGCGTATTCCTGCGACTTTTAACAAATAATCTGTCTATTATTTTATTTTTAATGATGTAATTACGAGATTAGAAAAAATATTCGATAGTTAATATTATGTGCTACAGTAATAATTTTAGATCACCGTCAATTTGAGTGAGTTCCTTAAATATGCCTTAGTTAAAATAGACTTTGAGCAGAACTATCTTGTCTTAATGCAATGATCCCTCTAAAACCACTAAGTTCAATAGCATGTTATTCATTTATGTATACACAAAATATAATTGATAATATATTATCAAGATCAAATATTTCCTAAGATAGCTACCACAATATTGTAACGTCATAAGATTGATAACGTCGAGATAAACTATTTCGCAACCTCTCGTCTCGCTTTCATTGGCAATATGATACTGAGGAACCGCTTTTACATTGATGTAATCGTTATATATATAACTAGGTTTTGCCCGCGGCTCCGCCCGCGTTAAAAAGTTTTTCCGGGATAAAAGCCCCGCTTTATGTTTTCCCGGGATAAAAAGTAGCTTATGTGTTAATCCAGGACATGATCTACCCGTGTGCAAAATTTCATCGAAATCCGTTCAGTAGTTTTTGTGTGAAAGAGGAACAAACATCCATACATCCTGACATCCATACATTCTTACAAACTTTCGCCTTTATAATATTAGTAGGATTCTTCTGTGCGTCTGTAAGTCCCTGAACTCCTCATAAACGGCTGGATCGATTGTAATGATTTTTTTTTGTGTGTCTTCAGGTGGATTCGAGAATGGTTTTTACAATTGGATCCGGTAAGTGGCGCTGTCCTCGGGTTCTTGGATTTTATTTCCTTTTTAGGACAAGACAACGTCTGTCAGGGCCGCTAGTTTTAATATATTTTTTTATCGATCGCTCGATAAAGTGGCTTCACTTCACCTGATGTTATGTGAAATTAAGCCAATAAAAACGTCGACCGGTAAGGGATAAATAACCCTGGTTGATTGACACAGTTATGCCTGCCTGCATAATTGCTTCTTCACGCTCCGCTTGAGGGACCCTAAATTGTAAAAAAGTAGGTATAGAATTTGTAGAAGTTTTGCTACAAATTCCATTATATATATAATAGAAAAGAACCTTATTTTATTACTGAATTAAATCTCGGGGTATATATTAAACAGTGACTTTTGTAGTTTTCGGATTTATTTATTGCATTCATATGACAAATAGCGTTTATCAGCAAACGGTGTAACCGGCTCTAAAATAAGAATCTGACATGATATTCGTTATAGAGATGGTCTTAAAATGAGGTTTAAATCTTAAACATTTCTATTCAGTAAAGAAATTTATATTTTAGAATAAATTTTCACGATGTTTTAACTTTGAACTCGAAACAAATAGATATTTAAACATGAAATTCCGCAGTTTTCAACAATCTTTCTCACATCTCCCACGTTAATTACCCAACAAAGGCAATAAAACCACAAGTTTGGTTAAAACTTGATCTTATAGAACCTTTTATAACAGCGGTTACTTTCGAAACGCTGTGTGGTCAGCTAATAAATCTTATATTGCGTTAATTTGATATTGTCTGTTCACCCACGATCGGTTATGTCGTAATTTGAATGTTGTTTAACATCATGTTCTACTGGTATGACAACTATATTGGGAAAAAATTGTGTCATACTGGGAGTCGCTTATTTATATAAAGGATTGACAACCAAAACCCTTCTTCCAGAAGGTTTAGAATGCTTTAAAACTTCACAAGGTATTTGGGTATATTATCAGCTTTATATTATACTAGTGGCTCCTACAGACGTTGTCCTACGCTAAAAAGGAAATAAAATCCTAGAATCAGAGTACCTACAGCGCCACCTGCCGGATTCAATTGTTAATCTAAACTATTCTCGAATCCACCTGAAGACACAAGAAAAACATTAAAATCGGTCCAGCGGTTTAGGAGGAGTTTTTTTTTTATTTTTATTTTATTTTATTGGATCGCCAGATGGATCTTAAAACTAAGTACATAAATACAAATACACTTAAATCATGCTATCCAGTTACAGGCAACCACATCTAACGCTAGGTATTACTTTAGACTTAATTTAGTTACAAAGACCAAAAAGAAAAAAAAAATATACATCAACAATTCTAATACAGCAGATAAAAACAATAGCACGAGAGGAGTTCAGTGTCATACACACGCACAGAAGAATTGTAAAATATATAAAGATATCCCAGTGCTGGGCACCGGCCTTGACATCAGAGTTAGGGCTTAATCTACCACGCTGACCTAGTGCAAGTAGAGATTCCATCGGGGATGAGCAATACCGCGTAAGTGACAAGTTTAGTATTATCAATCAAAAGTATAGTATAGTATCATTTTCTATTTTTCATCACTTATGCGGTATTTACCAGTACTACTTACACAGTATTGCATTATACCCGATGTTTTATCGACTTGTTTTATATCGCGAAATATCAGAATTAACATGCGAGTAAAATATGCACATTGTAAATATTAATAATAATTTTTTTCCTGTCAATAAGTTGTCTAAATTTCGGAAAAAGTAGAAGTCTGTCGGCACAACACGTGTAGCTTAGAGACCGTCTGCTGTAGGATTTCTGTCTAATATCCGAGACAGCAAATATGCCTTTAAAGAGTTTGTAGGCCCCCCTACACATGACTTCTTCGAGAAAGGCATTGAAAAATTACCACTGTGTTGGTAGAGATAGATATTTTGTCTGATAGAAATAAAAAAAAAAAATGTTTAACTTTCTGTATAGGTACTAAACGGCAATTTCATAGGTAAAGACCTAATATTAGATACTTTAAATATCTACGAGTCGCGTAGTTGTAGTAGATAGGTACTTGTTGACACGTAGTTTGGCCTGTACACGTTTGTAATATCAACAGGACTGCGGTTTCTAGCCGCAAAGCGTAAGCAAAAAGTTATTATAAAACACCTTTGAATATTAGATATTCGTGACTCTTAGCTAAGCTAAATAATACCTGTTTTCTGACGATATTTTCCTTCACTCTTAAAGCAAGCGATAATTCACAAAGAATAGAGTTAAGTACGTTATTTTTTATAAAAGTTAGAGGTACAAGCCCTTCGGTTTTGGACCTACGGACCATCGCCTCGGCAATCCTTTCTACTCCCAACTAGCATTTTCAATGTTTTCGGATGTAGTAAAGGCATTTTGATGTCTATAGGGCATAAAATAATAAAAATATGTAGACAAATAGCAACCTACATTCTATGTACGGATACGATAAAGTTATTCGAATGCACTTTATGGTAACAGAAAAGTGTTTGACAAGGAGGAGTTGTTAGTTTTTGATCATTTTGTATTTATCGAATAAGATCCGGCCTTTCTCCTATCTTAAAATGACGAGCGCAGTGTACGTACAGTAGTTTCACAACAGAGTAAATGCTACTCGACACATAAATGTATAATCCGACCAATTACAAAAGTCGCAGTCTAATCTATATCTCTAATAAATTATAACAACATGAGTACTATCTACATGAGCTGATTAATACGGTAACTTTCAAATAGAATTTACTTGGTTGGGAGTGGAACGGACTGCCGAGACAAATGTCCATAGGTTCCAAGCCCATGGGCACACACCTTTGACTTTTCTAAAAAATTATGCGTGTATTCTTTGTGGAGTATCGTTCGCTTTAATGGTGAAGAAAAATATCGTAAAGAAACCTGCATACCTGAGAAGTTATCTGAATTTCGAAGGGATGTAAAGTCTGCCAACCCGCACTAGGCCAGCGTGGTGGATTAAGGCCTTAACCCTCTCAGTTGTTGAGGAGGGCCGTGCTCGGCAGTGCCAATTATATAAGAGTGGTGGCTCGTCATTGGCCATTATTGTATTTACTTACTATTTTTGTTTATTGTAATAGCTGTGAGCCACCCAAATAAAATAAAATACAGGGCTGTAATCAAAGCAGATTTATTATCAGGTATCAAAAATAAACTCACAGCAGCACAGACTAAAGCCCAAACTGGTGCTGACCGTAGAATCGCCTTCCAAGGTACAGGGTCCTTTGCGTTCGAGGTCTCAGCAGTAGTGACCATTTTGTTCAAGTAGGCCAATTCCTTCTTTGATATGTAGGGGTGAGTGTTCGGTGTGCTGTAGCAAAGGACGCTCTGAAACGTGTATTTACATACATTTACACTCACGCCTGCTATCCCCGAAGAGGTAGGCATAGGCGCAACTAGTACACCCACTTTTTGCCATTATTCCGTCCCATGATGTGATAGGGGGCGAGTCTATCGCCATATCGGGCACAAATTCCAGACTTCGAGCTGATACTGAATAGAAAAACTCGAATATCACTTTGCCCGACCCGGGAATCGAACCCGAGACCCCAGCTTTGCAGTTGTACTGTAATACAACTACGCCACCGCGGCAGAAACGTGTATTTAATGAATATTATTTGTACACTGTACTGTACTGGTTTCTAAAGAGAGTGAAGTAACGTAGGACTAGCAAATTTTCTAAGATCTATCTGTGAGTAGCAGTGAGATATTTTGTATAGTAAAATAACTTTTCAAAAACATACAGAATAAGATATTAGAATCTTTGATTGCGAAGACAACAAAGACATTTAACAGTATAGCTAGACATTAACCAAAGTATATACTAGTAAAGTGAACTGTTCATTTCTTAAATGCTTACCCATAATAAGAACCACAAAATTCCAAATCCACCAAAGAAGTAGAACACATTCGCCCAGTCTTTTCCATTGTCTAATAGTTTGCCAGACATGAAAGAGCCAAAGATGTTGCCAATTTGTGCTCCTCCGAAGACCAAGGCGCCTTGGAAGGATCTCTCATGGGGTGGCACCCACCTGGCCAGCATGATCATCAGAGCTGGCATCGTTGGACCCTGAGACATAGGATATTGCAGAATCGCGATAGCAATAGCCAAATTACGAAGTGTGTTATAATTTACTTAGTAAAGATGAAAAACAATTACAGCTGTTACTAATTTATTTAATTTATAAACTGTATAAAAATATCTAATTATGAAATCCTCATTCTTTTTTGAAGTTAGTCAATTTAACAGGCAGTCTATAACGTGTATTCCTAAATATACAAACACACAGAACATAATTAAGAAAACCTAATTCTTAAACTAGAGAGAATATTACAACAACGTAGAGAATCGTATGTGTAACTTAAAGTCTCAATTACTGATACTTAGCACTTTTTTAAACAGTAATTATGAAATTACGATGGTGACAACATTAGATAACACTGTAGCCAACGCTTTAAGCAATACTTTTGGCAATATTTTACGTCTCTTCGATAATCATCGCCAGCCAACCTTAGTCTGACCTCAACATGACTGATCACACACATAGAAATCCTTGAGCTATACCCAGAACACATTGGTTATTATAATGATTGTACCATACGTACCTATTGTTATTTGTATTGCGTAATTCGTGATTGTGATTATGACATAATCGTACATAAGTCGTTTGTTATATGTGTTTACCAGCAATGCTCGTGGCTCCGCCCGGATGTAAAAGTTTTTCCGGGATTAAATTCCCGCTTTATATTTTCCCGAAATAAAAGTAGCAAAGCAAGAAAAACAATAAAAATCGCTGATTTGTTTTCCATTACTCTCCTTTAGTCACTCCCTTTCCTTTTTATCACATTTCTTTCAATGTACAGATTCACCGGTATTTACCTGCATTATTATAGTAATAGATAAAATTTTGACACAATCTACTTCCCTGAGTTTCAACAGCACCAGGACTATAATATGAACAATTGCTTCTTTTTACTGACACCTGATTATAAGCGCAGTACTTTTACAGTTTTATTTAGTGATCCTACTATTTATGAGCGGACGTATCGCTTACGCTCCTTATTCGGTTGCAAAAAAAACACTTCACTAACAACATCGCTTATTATATTGAAGTGTCAGTTAACTAAAAAATAAATACGAATCTTTGCCTATAATATAATCAATATTAAAACAAAGTCTAAAGGTTAGAGCGCCATTGAACTTAGTTTAGTTCAAATTCTAACGAATATCAGGATATCCAAGGCTTTGTTTTCAATGTCTCACGCCGCATTATGTTAGTTATTGTTTTCATTCTAATACGCTAGTACACAAAACATTTAGTTTTAAATATTTTACTTCAATAGAAAGAATTTAAATGATAGATGTTTTTCATTGTACCTGATAGTGGTTTTTCCAATTAGCTGTTATGACAAAAATTTATTTCGTACTAGCTTTTGCCCGCGGCTCCGCCCGCATTAAAAAGTTTTTCCGGGATAAAAGTCCCGGTTTATATTTTCCCGGGATAAAAAGTAGCCTATGTGTTAATCCAGGACATGATCTACCCGTGTGCCAAATTCCATCGAAATCCGTTCGGTAGTTTTTGCGTGAAAGAGGAACAAACATCCTTACATCCATACATCCAAACATCCAAACATCCAGACATTCTTACAAACTTTCGCCTTTATAATATTAGTAGGAAGTATATTGTAATTTCAAACAAATGTGCCAAATTATCATGGCTAAACTCAACAAAAACTACGATTTCATGCAAAGATATTCCGCTTGGTAATCCAATTTGCGATTGGATCATAGATATAGCATTTTTTTAGCATATGTCATACACACACACACTCACGCCTTTTATCCCTGAAGGGGTAGGCAGAAGTGCAACTACTGCACCCGCGCCGCGCGTATTCCGTCCCATAATGTGATAGGAGGAGAGCCTATCGCCATATTGGGCACAAATTTCAGACTCCAGGCCGATATTGAGTAGGAAAACTCAATATCTTTGCCCGACCCGGCTACCTTACCTGAGACCTCAGCACTGTAGTCGTATCTTCAGTGCCGGATTAAGACTAATCAATTCACGCCTGTGCCCCCATCCATGAGTAAATTAATATTGGTCTTTATATGTATTTTTAGTTATTTATTACCAAGCAATAAAAACCAAAGCATTTTTTCCTTATGTGACTTACAACTTTTACAGGCATTAAATTTGCAGAAAATAGTCTTTAAGTTCAACGTTATAAGCATACCTACAGCCTACACGCATATTACACTATTGATAAAGCATCGAGCCTTTCCTGTAGCATCGTTGTTCATTTTCCAATTTATATTAGCAAAAAAAATTTTTTTTGGTGCTGTTTCTGGTGCCCCCAGGGATTGATTCCCTAAGCAATTGCTTAACTTGCTTATGGGCTAATCCGGCACTGCGAATCTTAATACAACTACACCACCGAGGCAGTATAGCATAAAGAAAAATTACAAAAAAACTGAATAGACTCATTATGTTGAGTCTGTAGTGATATGGCTTAACGCGAAGGTCTATTATATTACTTTTACACAAGAATCTGCCACGAGCCTATGTCGCAACCTACTCTTTATATTGGTGACTAGACTTGAATAGATTGATATTGAGTTTTTCTATTCAGTATCAGCTCGGAGTTGAGCCTCTGCCTACCTCTTTGGGGATAAAAGGCGTGAGAGTGTATGTGTGTGTGTAGACTTTTGCTCGCGGCATGTATAAGCTTTTCCGTAATAATTCTAGCTATATATTTTCCAGGGTAAAAAGTAGCCTATTTGCTATTTTAGACTATTACCTATCTTTGTGCTAAATTTCATCCAGATCCGTTTAGCCGTTCTGGCATGATAGAGTAACAAACAAACATTTCGCATTTATAATAGTAGTAAAATAGATTATGCTATGCTTTTGCTGGTTGCAGACAGAAAATTAAGCGAATTACTTTACATAGTTTGCAGTCTACACCCAAGTATTACAAATATCTTAGCTATGCTATCTAAGTTTTTGGTCTGCAACCATATCATGAAATAAAACATTGAATTTGAACACTTGTTACCATAGAATCTTTTACTTTTTTATCACTGTTTGAAATTGATCTAATACAACAAATATTTCAAATTTCACACACACAAAAATCATCTTAGAAAACTGGCTTGAAAACATTTTTTTCAAAACTTACCTCGCCCATCCCCTGCAATACTCGAAGAATGAAAAGCCATGTCGCACCACCAGCCCTGACGACAACCGGAGTTAAGAATGTGAATAGGGATGTACTAAGCAAACCAAGCCCGAGGGTCCACTTGCCCCCAAACTTCTCTGCCAAATATCCTCCTGGTACTTGCGTTGCAGCGTAACCATAGTAGAAACCGCTGAGGATCAGCCCTTGTGTTTTTTCATCCCAGTCGAATATGGCGTACTGAAAAGAATGAGATATTTAATACCCGCCCTGTATTATATACTACTCACTGCTGAGCACGGGCCTGCTCTACTTCTGAGGGGTTAGGCGTTAGTCCACCACGCTGGCCTAGTGCCGGTTGGCAGACTTCACACACCCTCGAAAGTCGAAATTCAGAGAACTTCTCGGGTATTACTACTTAAGTAGTAAGTAGTGTTAAGGTAATTAGACTAAAGAAATTATAATTTATCTGTCAAAATCTATCTGTGGTGGCTCGTGATTGGCTCATTGTATTTAGTTCCTACTTTTGTTTATTGTATTAGTTAGCTGTGAGCCACCCAAATAAACTAAAATAAAAATAAAAATAAAATAAAGTATGCTGGTTTCCTCACGATGTTTTTCTTCACTGTTAAAGGGAGCGATAATTCACAGAGAATACACACATAAATCTTCAGAAAAATCAGAGATGTGTGCACTTTTTATTATTCCGCAAGAAAAATCCTTGTGCCCTTGGGTTTTGAACCCGCGGACATTCGTCTCGGCAATCCGTTCCACTCCTAACTAGGCTATCGCGTATTGTACTTGGTTGTAATCAAATATTTAATAGCTAAATATCATCAGTAAATAATTTCAGGAAAGTAGTTGCCTGCCTACAGTTTATTTGCGCGTGTTTCGTTATCAGTTTGGACTGAAGTATTACAATAATATTTACTGTCACCGAAACATACATTATAATTATTAATTCCGCGTATTATTTTATTTAAACATGTTGTGTAAATATTTTTTTGGTTTTAAACAAAAAGTCGGTTACTTAAAGACAAGAAGAGCCTGCCACTCGTATGATGTAAGCGTTATAATCGTCATAAACAATTGCATTTCATGTCATATCAACAATAGCTGAGTGTTTATGGGCGATAGAGAGGTGACCTAGATTTTCGTTTGACCCTTGCTATAAAAAAAACAACGAATGAGTTTATTGAAGAATATATTAACACTTCCTTTATATTGTATCCCATATTTGTCTTTATAGAAGCAAATATGCGATAGGGGAAGGCTTGTGGAATTTAGGGCCCAAATGCTGTCGATCTGTTGCACCACACGAGACAAAATTGTTGATTAGTAGTCAATATGTTGTTTTCGGAACGGAATGCGCATGGCGAAAAGTACTAGTTGCGCCTCTGCCCACCCCTTCGGGGCTAAAAAGGTGAGTGTGGGTGCATTAGTTGCGCCTCTGCCTACCCCATCGGGGATAATAGAGTGAATGTATGTGTATATTGACTGCCTCGGTGGCGTAGTTGTATTATGGAACGACTGCAATGCTGAGGTCTCGGGTTCGATTCCCGGGTCGGGCAAAGTGATATTGAGTTTTTCTATTCAGTATCAACTCGGAGTCTGGAATTTGTGCCCGATATGGCGATAGGCTCGCCCCCTATCACATCATGGGACGGAATAACGGCGAAAAGTGGGTGCACTAGTTGCGCCTCTGCCTACCCCTTCGGGGATAAAAGGCGTGAGTGTATATGTATATGAATGTATGTATATAATTACTATGAAATTCGTTGCGACTTATTTGCCAAATTAATCAACAGTTGATAAGTTGACAGTTGTTTCAACTTGCTAACAGTGGCGGCCTTAACGGGCGCTAGGCCCCGGTTTAAAGGGGCCAATAAAAGGTCCCCGATTTCAGCAATTTTCTATGTATCTCTGTATATTGTATGTATCTAGACACTTCCGTTAACAGCGCGATGACCTTAACAAAACATAAGGTCCTCAGCTGGGCATTGCGCGAGGCTCCCGACATCTACACCCCCCCCCCCCCTCATCTATAGCCGCCACTCTATGTTCATTTAAACTCACTTAAAGATATATAAATACGATGACATGATGCTTTTATTCAAGCTGACCTTAACATCAATGATCCTGTGGTCCTTGCTAAATCATTTATATCTTATGAATATTTAAGAAGGTTGACATAATTCACAAATATTGTACTTCTTTTGCCCAGTGGGAACTTAGCTAGAGACCTACAGGCCTTATGTTTGAATCCTAGAAGCACACTGTGTGTTTTTCTAACGTTTTCCGAGGTGGTAGAATCCAGAGTGGGTAGATATTATGCTAGAAGTTTGTCATAATCCCTTCTACAACAATATGAGTGTTGCGTCAAACCTGTATCGGAAGTGATATAAGGATAATTAGAAGATGTTATGGTTACAGGAAACAAAAGCCACGCAACAATATGGAAGTACTAGCTTTTGCCCTCGGCTCCGCCCGCGTTAAAAAGTTTTTCTGCGATAAAAGTCCCGCTTTATGTTTTCTCGAGATAAAAAGCCTATGTGTTAATCCAGGACATCATCTGCCCGTGTGCCAAATTTCATCGAAATCCGTTCAGTAGGTTTGCGTGAAAGAGGAACAAACATCCATACATCCATACATCCAGATATTCTTACAAACTTTCGCCTTTATAATATTAGTAGGATTTAAACGTTCTGATTCGGAATAAAAATTAGCTAGTAGAATTATTAGGTACTAGCTTTTGCCCGCGGCTCCGCACGCGTTAAAAAGTTTTTCCGGGATAAAAAGTAGCCTATGTGTTAATCAAAAACATGATCTACCCGTGTGCCGAATTTCATCGAAATCCGTTCAGTAGTTTTTGCGTGAAAGAGGAACAAACATCCATACATCCAAACATCCATACATTCTAACAAACTTTCGCCTTTATAATATTAGTAGGATTAAGGTTTTAATCTGACAGCTTGATAATAGCAGTATAATAATATCTATGAATCTATACTAATATTATAAAGCTGAAGAGTTTGTTTGTTTGAACGCGCTAATCTCAGGAACTACTGGTTCGAATTGAAAAATTCGTTTTGTGTTGAATAGACCATTTATCGAGGAAGGCTTTAGGCTATATAACATCACGATGCAAATATTAGGAGCGAAGAAATAATGGAAAATGTGAAAAAAACGGGGAAAATTATTCATGCTTGAGGGCTTCCATTGCGTGCGCTGCGAAAACGGTTCAAGATACCAAAATATGTGTATGAAAGAATTATTTCTCTTGAAATGATCTAAAAAAATGTCCGCGACAGTATATGTCTATCTTTTAAGATTAACTCACTAGAACCGTTTTTATGGTAATCAAATTTGGTCGAAATTAATGCATTATTTTTTAAGAGATGTATCAACGTCATAATATTAATCTTTATCCAAATAAATGTGTTGGATAGAGTGATTCAACGGGAAGGTTTTTATGTACTTTTAGCCCGGAAAAACTTATTAACGCGGGCGAAGCCGTGGGCAAAAGCTAGTATCACAATAATTGCCAACAGTGTACGCTTTTAGTAAAGATGCCAAAAGCCTGGCTCGTCAGTGTGCACCGAACCTTATCTCTTAAGGAATACGCATACGAACAGTTTAATTGTTTCTCTTGTAATCAAATTACATTTAAATTGACCCACTTAATATCCTTCCCACGGAGTCTTAATTAATATGTTTTTTTAGGCCAGGGTCACGCATAAGGAATCGTACGGAAGTGTCATGCATAAATTGTTTACAATGTATCTTATGTAAATTTAATTTAATTAGTTGTGCTACGATGCATAACTTGTTTCTATTGTGTACTAGGTGTTGCATGTGGCTCCGCCCGTGTCATGACCGGGATAAAGTTCCATTGTACGTTTTTGGGATAAAAAATTAAAAAAAGAGTCCTTTATGTCAGTCGAGTTACTATTCAAGTTCGTTCAAAAGTACTGCGTTGTTTTCTATCAAAATATTATCACTACCTTTTATAATACTAGTAAGATACAAGCTTTTGATGTCCGTATGAATTAAGAAGCCTTTCCAGACTTTAAGTATTAACAACTGATTTCTATCAAATTCTGGACTTTGTTGTTGTTTTGTATATTTTTGACAATGATCGTAGGCTGTCCAAAATCGAAATTCACATTCTAAATGGACATGGAAAGACACTGTGAACCGCAAAACTTGTACAATGGCCTCAGTCCCTAAATTAATGAGCGTAAATCCTACTAATATTGCAAACGCGAAAATTTGTATGGATGTATATGGATGTTTGTTACTTTTTCACGCAAAAACTACTGAACGGATTTCGATGAAATTTGGGTAGATCATGACCTGAATTAACACATAGGCATTTTATCCCGGGAAAATAAAAAGCTGGACTTTTATCCTGGAAAAACTTTTTAACGCGTGACAAAAATGCATAATCGTATTTTTCTACATTATCTGAGCAGTAATTTTATCGAATACATTAATTACTACAGAAATTCGGTTTTAGTACCGTGCCACTCTATACCCAGATAAAGTCTAAACTTAACACATAATCATATCATTTAAGAATCTAAAAACAATTGAAAGGGTTGCATCGTACAAAAGTCGCAAAATTTTGATACGCGACCGTAGATGCAGCCTAAAATTGTTAATTGTTACAAACATGTGTTGCTCAAAAGAAATTAATTCAGCATGATACATTATAAGGTCAACAGCTTTGTCATTCTTTAATAATTAAAGTATTTCTTGCTTATCATAAACGCTACATTTGCAGGAAATGAGTGGAAACGTGTAAAGTTACGTGTGCAGACTAGGAAAGTATGAAGTACTTCGAACTTGTAAACAACAATATTCGCTATTATATTGTAATAAAATGACGCGATGATTGCAGCTGCTATCCGAACCAGTGGTAGAGACATAATGTTTAATATTAGCTACCTACTCGTTTCATAACCAGTTCAAGATATAAAGTACAGATTTTCCCGGGTAAGATATGAAATGGGTGACAATATACACAGCATCACGTTTTTCCCTTTTCGGCGGTAAACAATAATCTATTTGATATACAAAAAATATAATTACAGGCTGATTGACTAACCAATCAACGAACAGTCGAAACTGCTGGGTCTGGAAGCAAAAGTTTTTCACGAAGATTCCATAAATGATGCAAGTAAGCACTTAGGGACTTGTCGAAATTCATCTCTTAAACGGTTAAAATAGGGGATGATACTAAAAAAACGACTAAACCGATTTAGATAATTAATAGGAAATCTCACAATTTCTGAGTGCTATAGGCTGTTTTTATCCTGGGAATGGGCAAAACGTGGACAAAGCCGCGAAGAATAGCTAGTAACAAAAATTACTTACAGGCTTAATGACGACTTCAGTGCTATTCCCAATGATAGGATCACTGGGGCAAGCATAAGGGTCGAAGTGTGTGCTGTTTTCCTTCTTCAGGTTCACCATCTGAGTAATGGCCAGGTTGAGGCAAACACGCATGGTGTACGCATTGCACACGCCGAGCAAACCCACTACACCAAGGATGTATCGCTGGGGGATGACGCAACCTGAAACATAATACTGTAGATAATTTGGGATATAATGATTCACTGATGGGTCATGGGACGGAATAATGGCGAAAAGTGGGTGCACTAGTTGCGCCTCTGCCTACCCCTTCGGGGATAAAAGGCGTGAGTGTATGTGTGTTGATGGGTCTTTCGTATGCGAGGGTCTGGGTAGGTACCATCGCAATGTTTATTTCTGACGCCAAGCAACATGCATGTGTTTCGGTTTAAATGACGCTATATCTAGTGTTAATACTGTGCATTATAAGACCTATATCTCATGTCTCAGCGTGACGAGTGCAGTGGATTGCCACGCGTTTGTGATTGAAAGTTTTGTATGATGTTACTACTTGTTATGGGTGGTCGTGCTTACCATCAGGTGAACGGCACGATCGTCTCGTTTTTTTGCAAAAACTGTAGCTAAAATTTCTTTGATGGATTCAGCAATTTTATCAATACTTGCTTTTATTGTATTAGCAAAATTTATGTTTCATTGTTGGTTACAAGTAAACTCAAAATCGATTTGGATGAAATTTGGCATATCGATAAACCATGTTTTGGATTTATATATAGGCAACTTATTCTATAAAAGGAGGTTTTAGTTATGTATATGACTTTTTGTAATAATAATAATTATTAATTAAATGTATCTTGACTTATCATAAGTGCAACTATGGTCGCCTACGAGATGAATTTGTCTTTATTTTAATGGCACATTTACTTTGGAAAAGGGTCTTACCACAAATGTTATTGTAATAAAATATATATCATTGGATTACATACCATACGACCCACACTGAAAGTATAATATATATCTCACCACCTGACCACAACCTGAGGTCATTGCTTGATAAAATAACTTTTGTAACCACGCAGACATTCGCAACGATAACAATATGCGACATTGAAATAAAACTATTTTGCGGATTTTATCGCGGTTTTTTAATTTATATTATCTCCCGACGTTTTGAAGGCTTCGCAGCAGTTCGTGGTCACGTGGCGGACTGTGTTCAGTAGTTTAATAATCGTCATATGTGATATGTGAAAGCTATTGCGTTAGTTTTCGAACTAAATTAATTAGACGTAAATAAAAACGTTCCAACTAGTCGTCGCTCGCGTTGACCTTTCAAAGTATAAAAGTTCCATTATATTTTCATGGATAAAGTTTGGAAAGCAACATGTAATATGCTAGCCTAAATAAATGATTAGTAACTCGTAGCGAAATCTGTACGATGCCAGTGCCATCAAAAAAATGTACGCTTTATAGAAAATCCAACTAAAAAATAGAAAATAAATTGTTATAAACTTGAATTAAGAATAGTGTAAATAAGAAAAAGAAATATTTTATTGTAAAAAATCAGATAAAAAAATTCAGTATATCTTACAAGAGCAAATTACCGGTATAACATATAATATAAGCATATATAGCTACTTTTGCATTTAACTAAACTTTTATTCGCGGCTCCACCTGCGGGAATGAGTTTTTCCTGGATAAAACTCCCGCATTATATTACCCGGGATAAAAAGGTAGCTTTATATTGGTGATTATTTTTTAAATAGGTTCATCCGTTATAAACATACAAAAATACAAATCTTTCCCATTTATAATATTAGTGTAGATATATTTCATTTTTAGATAATGGATAAGCATCCACCTATCTGTGTACCAAACACTCAAATCAGTTGAGCGGTTTGTACGTTTTTATGGTAATAAACACCTTTTTTTACAACATTTCGCATTAATAACACTAGAGATATTTTTTTTCCCTATCTGGCTCTGTCCTTTAGAACAATTTTGCTAGAGATTAATAAAGTAAGCAGTCGAAGACGTCACCCAGACATCGCTCAAATTCAAGTGGATCAGAAATATTAATGAAAAAAGACAATGTTAAATCATATAAATTGATCAGGTGTTCCAGCGGCTGATTTAAATGCTGGCAGAAAGGCACTAAAATTATAATTTACTGATAACAAAGTGGAATTGAACTATGCATAATATATATCGAGACACGCGGCAGCGTGTCAAGCCAAGCAAAAAAAAAAGTTGAAGCTGCCTAGTGTAGTTTCACCCGAACCATTTGGAGCGACTTTTGACGACTCTATAACTCAAAATCTATTTAACGTAAATACATGAGATTTGGTTTATCAATTAAAACCCCTTAAGTTAACTAGAATCCCAAATTTCATAAATATAGCTCAAACGGTTATTGAGATACTAACATCTAAAAATCGGCATTTTTATCACTGACTGACATATAGATCAAAAACCTAACCCACTTCCAGATGACCTAGAAAGTTGAAATTTGGTGTCCAGATAGGTAATTGTATGTATACAAAGGAAAAAATCTGAAAACAGTATATTTTTAAGATTTGAAACATTTTCCAAGCAATCGGAAAATCTGCATACTATCTATAAATTATCGTTAGAATAATGAACGTTTAGGCGTACACGTCCATTGATGCTTTATTTTAATTTAAATACCATTTACCTTGATCCATTAATTGCGTTCCCTCCGTATTAGGGCACCACTTTTGCTCGAATTTTTCTATAAATTTTCCAACTTAGGCAGAGCTGTTGTGGGATACAGCGGTAGGTTCATATAGATCAGGCGTCATACGTTATAGGCATCAGCAACTCGTGCCCGCTCTTCAGTCTTTTATCTTATAATATATTTACTTCTGT
Source organism: Lapara coniferarum (assembly GCA_949316025.1). Classification (NCBI taxonomy): domain Eukaryota; kingdom Metazoa; phylum Arthropoda; class Insecta; order Lepidoptera; family Sphingidae; genus Lapara; species Lapara coniferarum. The sequence goes on from OX438920.1 coordinate 24,187,151, forward strand.
TTCGAGCTTAAGTTAAAAATTTCGGACTTCTACAATGTTTATTTACATCTTAAGACGTTTATGATTTTGACAGATGAGATGACATTGGACGTTCTATGATACTTGCGAATCATAGAGTTTAAGTAATTATTAGCATAGAGATTTTATACTAAGAGGACTTCATCGCGTGCACATAGCAGAACTATGAAGCGGTTTACGGCTTTTAATATATTATTTATTTTCATTCTAAAATAAGTAATTTCATAAATATTGATCAAAGGTACCTTCTTACGTATTTGTTTTAATTACTTAACTAAATATTTTAATAATTAATATCTTTACAAAAAGTAATGATATCCCATCAAAAACATAAATGTGAAATATGGAAGCCAAGTCTAATATTAAGAATATGCGTGCTTGTCGACTTCACCGACAAAAGAATTGAAATCTAAATGGTTGCCAAGCCCTGTAGATAATCTTTAAAATTATTTATAAGAACACAATGCTTTCTAAAATAAATTGAAACTAATATTGCTCTGTTTTTCTGCTACGACATAGTATGATATTTAAAAATATAACTTCTTATATTTGAATAGTCGAATTATTTACACAAAGCAGATAACTTAGTATAAATTTAAGCTCAAGATTTGTCTTGGCTAGTTTTATCAGAAAACATTTTTTTTCGAAGAGTAGGATATGTTCACTTTACAATATAAAAACAGTAACATAAAAATAAGTTTATTAGCCAAATATAAGAAAAATTGTATGTGAAGACTAGCCAAGTCAAATCTTGAGCTTAAATTTATACTAAGTTATCTGCTTTGTGTAAATAATTCGACTATTCAAATTTAAGAAGTTATATTTTTAAATATCATACTATGTCGTAGCAGAAAAACAGAGAAATATTAGTTTCAATTTATTTTAGAATGCAGTGTGTTCTTATAAATAATTTTAAAGATTATCTACAGGGCTTGGCAACCATTTAGATTTCCATTCTTTTGTCGGTGAAGTCGACATGCACGCATATTCTTAATATTAGACTTGGCTTCCATATTTCACATTTATGTTTTTGATGGGATACTCTTTTCTAAACTCTACACAAAAGAACATTCATTCTTTTCAACTTGCTAAACATCGGTTTAGCACATTCGCGTTGATTGACGTGCTATTTTTTATGTCAAACAAGCTATTTATAAATCAAGCATATCATGACACGATTTTGTCAGTCAGACTAAATTACGTCATTAGCCTTTGATAAATACCATATCGGGTTTCACAGAATACAAATAAACTACAACGTTATTGGCTTGTGGAATTAATGTAAAGGTATTCTTGCATAAAATTAATTAACGAATTGTATAGGGTCCATTAAATACTCAAATTTATTACTTAACAACTTAATTTCGACTGCAATGTTGAGGTTTCAGGTTTGATCTACGGGTCGGGCAAAGTGATATTGGGTTTTTCTATTCAGTATCAGCCCGGAGTCTGGAATTTGTGCCTTATATGGCGATAGGCTCCCCTTATCACATCATGGGACGGAATACGGCGAAAAGTGAGTGCACTAGTTGCGCCTCTGCCTACTCCTTCGCGGATAAAAGGTGTGAGTGTGTGTATTGTATTGATAAATTGTTTTTGTTGTTGTTATACAAAAACGATATTGCGCGTATAATATAAGTAAATAACAATTATTAAAATTTTCGAATAAACCCAAATATTATAATGGGCAATATAATGTGACGTAGTAATTGTAGGAATAATGAACAAACAGATTTATAATAACTAACTATTACAATAAAGTAAGAATGGATATCTTGTAAAAAAAACAACCTTTAGTAAACAAATGGCAATTCTTAAAACTGCTGTTCAAATATCATTGACTCCACAGATACGCATCGATTTTTATGTACTTACTTTTATATCGTATTTTGCGTCATACAAAATATTTTTCTATTTAAATTCTTAATCAACATGTTTTTATGTTGTTTATGTTGCGTTTGATTTAATTAAGTATTTTATGTAATAAAATCCTGGTAATAAAATAAATAACCAATTTTTTTTTCTGTAATGAATGACGAATCGTGCATGCCGCTTAACTGGTGGTAAGCGATACGACCGCCCATAAACAGTAGCAACGCCGCACAGAATTTACAACAACAACAAGTACTGCGTTGCACTCCACTTCACTCGTCACCCTTAGATATAATACTTAGATGTTAAGACTCATAAGGTCCAGAAATTATACTGACTACAATGTCCTTCAAGCTGGAACACAACATTGCTGCTTGGGAGTCGTAAGGAAGTGGGAGTTGCGGTCCCGACAGCCGCTCGCATATCAGAGACTTACCACCAGCGAAATACGCGGTTCTTCAAAATACATTTCAGTTACGAATCGCTCCTATCATGATTTGTGTGCAAAACTATTTCATTTCATTCGCTTCTTTTTTGTATGTTAGGTATATTTCTGTGGTTATTTGATCTAGTTTTTGTATGTAATATTGTTCTGCATGTTTCCTTAATAAGCAAAAATAAAACGAATAAAATAAAGCCCATATCAAGTCATTACCCGGCGAAGGCTAAGCGAGGAAGGGTAATGATTTTAATTTTACGATACGTGGTGAACAATGCATGAGAAAGTTTGTGTGGGAAGCACGCTTCGTTCCGTTTGTTCGCAACCAGCGAATAACTGTACAGATTTATCGACTTACATATTGCATACAGGCTTGTGCAGAATCTAAAGTTCTGTTGTTCACGTTTAAAGTAGAATGTTCGTTATTCAGAGAATTTCATAGCACCTAACCTCAAAACAAATAAAGCTAATGTAACCTTCCATTGGGAGGATATTTCTGAGTAAGACAGGGGGCCCTATTTTGTCTACGGTTCCGAATCCGTTTGCCTGTAATTACTAAAAGATGGATATCCCCCCATAGACGGAATAAGGCCCATACATGAAATAAATAAACTAGAGATAGAGTAGTAGCAGAGATTTACATCAAATTAGGTGCTGCTAGCTGCTTTCCCGGAGTGGACAGGAATTTACAGAATATGAGTTTCCTGTACTCTTTTGGAATATATAGTAACCTATATGAATTTTATTAATAATAAAACTAGCCCTCCATTTATTGTCTCACTGTTACTTGTTAGTCCCCCCCCCCCCTACTATGGAGAGGTTTTGAACCTTAGTCCGTGGTAGCTTAGGACTGGTTTCTCATACTTTGGAGAACAAATTAGTGTTCCCTGACATTTGCTGAGCTTCACCGCTCGATGTCATGCACGTGCCACTAATGATCCTGCATTACAAGAGTTCCAGTGGCGGGTGGGAAGGTCATTTAGTCTCTGTACCTTCTAAATTATTATGGAGATTAGGGACGCAGGTTTCTCGTGATTTAATTTGTTACTTACATGATCTTAAAGTTCTGGTGAGTACGGTGTCTTTTCTATGTGGTGCGGGCTTCTGCCCCAGAAGCTTGTGGGCTTGCGCTTGAGCCTCAGTGTCGTCCATAATGACACTCTACACCATACACCTGTAAAAAGGAATATGAAATATTACATGTTACCTACCTTTTAGGAGATACCTTTTTTACATAAAGACCAGCTTTTGAAAAAGCAGGACGAAATATTCTGTTAGGTACTCTGTGTACTGCATACTTGTTGTTAAACTTCTTTCAAAATATGTAGCCAGACATGTAGCGAATGTTTCGCTACGTTTGGGACGGAATTACCGTTGAAGAAATTGCCTATAATGCATCTCTATATACCCCTTTGGGACCATAACATTGGCGTTATATTTCAAATATTGTTAAAATGTAATAATTATAATGTTACAATTTTTAATTGAAAGATTTTGAGAAATTCTTAATCAAAACCAGAATATTTAAATTATGTTAACATAATATATAAAGTACAGAAAAAACATCTCGTTTTTCATGTACGTTATCTACCGCACAAATGAATAAATAAGTATAAAGTTTATGTTAGTGGTTAAGGTGACCAGTTTTATCTATATATAAGTTTCACAGTGTTTTTTGCTTTGAATTGATTTATGTATGGTCTTTTTAAATTTTGAAAAACATGTAATTTTAAGTCATAAAATTCATGAAAATAATCATTTTTCCCAAGCATAATTATATTGTATTTTAACAACGAAATGATAACACGAGCAAGTCACTCGTTTTTCGACAAACTGTCTATAAACATCTAAATTATTCTAAGTAAATATCAGTTATAGAAGCCACTTTGAACGGAGCTTATTGGCCAATGTACACTGATGATATTGAAGTGCAAAATGATATGCGCAATTCACAGGTGCTCTTTCTGTTGCTTCACTCTCATACTCCGGTAATATGGCAATACGCCATGACCGGAGCGAGATAAGGCGCAGGACCTTTATTCTTGGAGATGCAAAGGGGTATAGCACAGCCAAATTCCTGACTCCGAGCTGCTACTGAGTAACTTTATTGCAAAAATGCCCAGTGGGGCAAGGATGTGAAAAAAAAAACACGATGCGTCTCCGCTTCGTTTTTTTGTGATTGGTTGAGTAACTGACGTATCGGTATTTTGATGTTTGTGATTGATCGAGAGACCGATACGTCATTCTTCGACTCCTATACGTTAACTGGCGGTTAAAACTTATTAGAACACTGTGAAATGGGCCCTAAGAGTCGAGTTCACCGCTTGCTGATAAATGTAACTTGTGATATATATAAGCTGACAAAATACGAAAGCTACCCTCTAATCTATGCTCCCAAACAAATGGTAATAAGACGAGTACTATCTAAATTAGCTGTTTAATACCATAAGTTTCAAATAAAGGTCCTTCCGCCGTAGCGTGAAGAAGCAGCTCAGAAGGCGGGCATGATTGTGTCGAATGGCATGAGATAACCATCTGCTGCCATTCGATACTCTATCTGGACGGCATCGCGCTTACCATCAGGTGAAGTGCAGTCACTTCGCCGTGCCCGAATAAACAAAAAATCCTGAAACTTGTGAAAAGCCATTAAGCCTTGTAACACACGCCAAGCCTCGTGCCTATACATGTACCAGTAAGTTTGCGGTAACTATGCAAAAGTTTTTATTGATTTCTGCTTTTGTTAGTGATATCGATATTGTCGTTAGATTTGGAGAGATGATATACGTTTTTTCACACTTGATAACAACCTCCCTGCAAAACATGCCTTTATATTCCAAGGTGTAGACAGAACAGAGTCAAGTTTTAAGTTCGTAACATGATAGTGATGATATAAATAATAATAATACCAGGTCTACATTATATACTATCCCACTAATGGTCACGAGCCTCCCCTACTACTAAGAGGGTTTAGGCCTTAGTCCACCAAGCTGGCCTTTATATACAGGCTGGCCTTATAATATTGTTATGAAGGCAAGGATATGTTAGACTCAAAATAAAAAAATCACTATTTAAAATTCCTTCTTAAAAAAACGTCATAAGCCTACCAAACTAATATATCTACTAACCTACTTATAATGTTACTTCGTTCCCAGGCTACTAAATAGTAATCCCAATGACATATGGGTTTTTATTATTGAAAAATGAATGCTATACCTGTGAGGATAAAGTAGGTACCTATTTCTTCGACACTAATATTTCATTATTGTAGTTTCCCTAGCATGCAAATTTCGATGTAGGTACTGACCACAAAAACCGAATCACACTGTTTTTAAATTTCGTATTTGTTGCTTTTCTCATTTTGTATTCAAATGGTTTTTACTTGCGGCTTTACCTCCATTCCCACGGGCATGCAGCACTCTGAAGTAGCTAATGTAGTTTTCTATTAGTGAAAGAGTTTTATGAACCAGTCAAGTCATTTACAATGTATTCATTACTTGCCAAACGATCAAATCATTTCTGTTAACAATATTAGTTAAGATGATGTAACCAAAAAAAAATATAATTATTATAATCCACTACATGGTTTATCTATGTGTCAAAATTAATGAAAATCTGTTTCTGCATTTACTTCAACACCAAGATCTATCGATCCAATCCCTTCACAAACTATCGTATTCATAAAAATAATAATTTGTAAGTAGTTGTAATGATTTTATCAATGCCTATTTGAATTATTACCCTGTTCGTCTGATTTATTAAATTTATATAGCACTAGACGTCTGCTCGTGACTCCGCCCGCGTGACTGAGTTTTTCCGGCCTAAGAGTTCCTCTTTATATTTTCCCGGGATACTACTATTAACGATACTACCACTACTAAGTAGCCTATGCTCCTCGCTGATAATTTAGCTTTGTACTGGTGAAATATTTTTTAAATCGATCCGATAGTTTTGAAGTCCAGTAGTCCTAGCTATCTCCATACCAAATTTTATCGAAATCCGTTCAGTAGTTTCGGAGATGTGCGGTAACAAATAAACAGAAAAACAGACAAAGAGAAAAGAATTATAACAATCGCTGATTTGTTTCCCATAACTCTTCTTTAGACAACCCCTTTCTTTTTTATCGCATTTCTTTAAATGTACAAACATACTTGTTCTACTTCTTCATCATATGCATAGATATAAAATTAAATGAAATAATTTATTCAGTCAATTTTCACTCTACCACCAGTTCGGAAAGCAGTTTCCACCAGAGAAGAACGGGCAAGACACTCTAGGGTTGCTCTTTTCAAAATCAGTTCAATGGTATATATCAGGTACAGTGCATAATACAAAAAAAAAAATATACATACATATTTTTATTTTATTTAGATTCATGTATTTACTTGCATAATAATCAATTCTCAATTTCTATCCGAGTGTACAACCCTCTCAGGCATCACGAAATAATTTGATGATCCATACTTGTCCAATACAGTTCTTATTAACTATTAGTTCTGAGACATAGTAAGCGAAATGGGTAGACTAACCCACACAAGCAGCACCCGTTCACGAGTATGACGCGTGTGCCAGCCATCGGCCTCCTCAGTAGATAAATAAATAGTCTACATATTTAAATGAATGATTTTAATTGTTATGTCGTAACAATGGTAATTAATTGGCGCTATTTGCTTATGTGTCTTAGTAACAAAAAATGATTGTGCAAATCGTTCCTTATATCGCGTATTGTAGAGTTCAATTTCAATTTTTAACATAGGATCGATAAAAGAGCACATGACACTTTTTTATTACTATCGACCGGTATATGTAAACTAATATTATGTGCCGACATATTTTCAGTTATTTTCTTACTCCTGTATCTAAATATTGCTTCAGTGGCGTAGTTGTATTGCATGCATGGTACGACAACGACTGAGGTCCCGGGTTCGAATCCTGGGTCGGGCAAAGTGTTATTGGGATTTTAATGCTCGGTATAAGCTCGGGATCTGGAATTTGTATCCAATATGGGTATAGGCTCGCCCCCTATCACATCATGGGACGGAACACTCTTTGCGTAAAGTGGGTTCTTGATTGAACTTCTACCTGACCCATCTTTCCTCCGCGCCGTGACCATTCTTCAAAACTGCGTAAAAATTAAATAGGTTCGCGAAAAAATCCTCTAATTTTAATTCAACGTTTGTTTTTTTTTAAATGATTAAAGCAGTGCCTGTTTTCTCAATTAACAGACGAATCTTTACATAGTCTGACTCATTGTGATGTTTGTATCAAATAGATGTTAAAAACAGATTTATCTTTTTGGGTCAATAGAGTTGAATGTCATAGCGTTAAACAGTATTTTTTTGCCTTTTTTCTTCTCGTAAACTTGCTATACTCGTTTTGCTTCCGCGCGAAACGAATGAACAAATATTAGAAACACACTCACGCGTTTATCCTCTAAATGGTAGGCAGAGGCGCAACTAGTGCACGTATTGCTTTGAATATTCAGTTCCATGATGTGTTAGGTTAGCGACACAAATCCCAGATTCTGCGCTGACACTGAGTAAAATACCCCGGGGATCGAACCCGAGACCTCAGCATTGCAGTCGTACTGTAACGCAACTACGCCACCGAGGCAGTAAATAATCAAATTTTATAGAACAGCTTTTGAACGCAGCTTTGTATACTATTTGGCTAGCAAAAATTTAAACAAAATTCCTGCGTCCTTTCTTGTGGTTCGAAAAATAGTCTATGCTCACGTTTACTTTTGCTAAAAAGCTGTAACTTGAGTAAAGCTCTGTCACTGACGTACCGATTCTGCAGCTCGATGTGTATATTTACTGCAGAGTACAATACCTCATTCTCATGATCCAAAGGTCATCGGGAGCAGTGACCTACACAGGACAGGATTGGCATCGTACAAGCTTGTCCGCAACCCACATCCTTTACTAAACGGGTACGTAAAAGTTTAAGCTGTATGTATATCCTTACTTATTATAAGAGAGAGTCTCCTGCCGCGTCTGTACGTCTCAACGTGATAAACTTAAAAGGTACTAAACGGATTTCGAAAAATTTCGGTTTGAAACACCTACGAAGGACAAAGGCTAGTTTTTACCTCAGGAAAAATATATACCGGGACTTTTATCCCGGAAAAACTGTTTCACGCGGGCGGAGCCACGAGCAAAAGCTAGTTACTTAATATTATGCAAAAATATAATATTATATCACAGTATTTAATGGCCCAAGCCTGAGTCATAAACATAGTTATATAATTACATATTCAAAGTAATAATTTGCATAATTTCTGGTTTTATTTATTGCTGCGCAGACGCAAATATACAGAATAATATCGCGCATATTTAAATCATCAATTAACATGGCCCAAACCGGGTCATACATGGTATAATATTTTATCGATGTCAGTTACTATATTTTTATAAAAAAAGAAAACATTCGATTTTTAAATCCAACTGCAAATTTAAATAAAGAAGTAATATGTGAATGTCACTTACGAAATTGAATTCAATTTTTAAATCCAACAACACAGCACTAACGCACTTCAGTTAAAAAAATAATTCACATAACCTCATACGTCCACTGCGTATGGCAGAATATTTTGTTATCTGGCAGTTATGGCAGTGGGACCGTCGCGAGGCACCGCCACTTGGCGAATATGGGCGCCAGACGATTGGCAGCCTTCGGCACACCGTGCCACGAGGTGGTCGGCCTTGAATGTCATCAGTATGTGACAGTGTTCGCCCGCGGCTGCGCACGAGTCGGTGTAACTTTGTGCTGTAATTAAATGTTGGGAATTTGTAATTACTAAATGTTGGTATTGGGGATATTGTTGCCAGTTGATTGATTACTGAGCTTTCGTGTAGATATTTAATGAGTTTTGCGTCGTATAAAGGCTTAAAAATTATAGCGGCTACATTTTTTTTTAAATATCACAAGTTTAGTGTATATGAAAATTAGCAATGCAATATTTTTAAGCTTGCGGTTAAAATAGGTTTTTGTTTACCAACATAATATATTAATATATAAGAAAAATGCTTTGTTTATAATTCTTCTATTCTATTATATGCTGTACCACAGCTGGGCATAGGTCTACTTTACTACTAGTCCAGACTGAAATTGCATAAATCTTTTTACTACTACTGATAGGGTTTAGTCCAGGCTCAAATTGCATATATTTTTAAAATATTTTACAAAAATCAGTAATATGCCACCTATACTAATATTATATAGAGGAAAGATGTGTGTGTTTGTAATGGATAAACTCAAAAGCTACTTACTCCTTAGTGCTATAGGCTACTTTTATCCCGGGAAAGTATTTTTTCATGCTGGCGGAGCCGCGCGGAGAAGTCTAGTATTTTATAACTATGTACCAAATCGCCGAATCAACGCACAAACCTTAACTGCCCAAATTTCTACATATAGAGCGTGAACTGGTTATACTAGTCAGCCGTACAATCGTAAGCCGCAAATAGGTCGTAACATTTGCATTAGAAGCTTGGTGTGCTTAGCTTTTGAACAGAATTTATGAACCTGCTTATGCTGATTTTGAATTATTCGCATAAAAATATCAATTTTTTTCGAAAACTAATTAATTATAAATTAAAATTTTGAATTTCCAAATAGCCTTATATGTAAAAATATATGCAACGTACTTTTATAAGTTAGTCTACATTTAATAATATAATTTAACCTAAAATAAACAGAAAACCTTTTATTCAAAATATGCGAGATTTCTATTCGAATTTTTTTGCAGTATAATGCTCATAGCACCCCGTGACCATCGATATAAGGGACAGAGAGCAAAATAAGGGGTTTTAGACGGTACGATGGTTTCGACCAGTGACTCCGTAAATGCATTTAACCGTGTCAAAAAACATAACCAAAACATTATTTAGAGCATTATTTGTCACATAAATGTATAACCTGACCAAATACGAAAGTCACACTCTATGCTTGTATAGTGGACATTAACCAGTGGTAAAATCGGCCTTAAATGTAATAAATGTAACACATTGTCTCTACATTTTTCAAATACGATCCATCAATGTATGAGCTGACATTGATATTTACAAACGCTACTATCTCTACGGAAGAATAGGTACCAGTCTATATTTATCGAACACTCAAGGGAAACAAAAATATTTATCTATAAGTGCTGCTCACGGCTTCACTTGTTTAAGTCTCCGGAATAAAGGTCCGTTAAGTGCATTTTCTGGTTCAAAAGTAGCCCACATAGAACAAGGTTTGAGAGTTCTAAATTCAAATTAGCGAGCTCTGCGTTTTCTTCTAAAATTCAAACCTCTTCACACTTCTTTTTTTATCAATAAATAAGATTTACGGCCGTGTTTTTCACGCCTATATTACTGTTTTGAAAAAATGCATACACACACGCGCCTTTATCCCAAAACGAGTAGGTAGTGCCGCAAGTATTACACCAACTTTTCGTTGTATGTATTCCATTCCATGATGTATCATAACCTATCCTAACCTATCACCATATCGGGCATAAATTCCAGACTCAAGGCTGATACTGAACATAAATCCTAATATTTCACCCGGCTAGCGATCAGAACTCAACACCTCAGCGGAAGTGATACTAAAATGACTGATGGATAAAGCACTGCTTTAGATTATCTTTATTTTAAACGTGAATGTTTCGTTGAACGATTGTTTGAAATCCACTCTTAATAATCATTGTTTACACGTGTGACGTCAATATAGTGTCAAGGTTGGTCCTTAGGAATGGGTATTTTCAAGGAAAACGTCTCGAATAACTTGACAACAGGTAAATGTATTGCTTATTACTGTATGGACATTGGATAGTATGTTCTTAGCACGACAAAATGTACATCTCATGGTACATCTATATATTTATGTATTAAAAACTAAAAACTGCAGTTACTACTTTACTAGTGGTTAGTCTCTCATAATATTATGTAAAAGTCCGTCTGAGTGGGTACCACCGCAATGTCTATTTATACCCCCAAGCAGCAGTGTGCATGTACTATTGTGTTTCGGTTTGAAGGACATTTTAGCCAGTGTAACTACTGGACATAATGAGACTTAACATCTTATGTCTCAGGATGACGAGCGCAGTGGAATGCCACACAGTACTTTGTAACTCAAGGTGCTGTATGCTGTTGCTACTGTTCATGGGTGATCGTATCGCTTACTATGAGACGAACAGTATGCTCGTCTCGTCATTCAATACAATAAAAAAAATCTAGCATTTGCTCGCGGCTTCGTCTGTGTAAAAAGCCTCTCCCGCTACAAAAGTTTTTAAGACACCGTACTAGCTAACGCCATCTGCTTAAGGGATCGGATTAAAAATATCCACTATTTCCCATGGAAGCAAACTACCGGGATAAAAGTAGCCCATCTGTTAATCCAGCATATGATCTACTCGTGTGCCAAATTTCATCCAAATCCGTTTAGTTATAAACCTAAATTTCTTGGTAGGCCTCTCATACCTCGTAAGATAGTGATAATCCTGCCTCGGTGGCGTAGTTGTATATCGGTACGACTGCAAGGCTGACGTCTTGGGCTCGATCCCCGGGTCGGGCAAAGTGATATTGGATTTTTCCATTCAGTAAGCGTAGAGTGTAGATTTTTTGCCCTTATCACATCATGAGACGGAATACGCACGGCGAAAAGTGGTTGTATTAGTTGCGCCTCTGCCTAATCCTTCGGATAGAAGGCGTGAGTGTGTGTGTGTGTACTAATAATATGCAAACGTACAAAATGTATCTTGATTTACTGGTATGAATATTAATTATGGTAATTTGTTTGCGTTGCATCGTCGATACTTCGATAGTAATAATGGCTATATTATGATGTCAAAGTCTATCAATACTTATTTTATGGTCATGCAGTGAGTTTGGATGTAGGAAATATTCTTTGTAAGGATTTCTCTATATTATTTGATGATGGGACAAGCCAGTCGCTCGCCTAATAGTGAGCGCCACGATTGTTCATACCTACATACAATATAGACTTGCGCATTTTATCCCCAAGGGGCAGGTAGAGGCGCAGCTGGTGCACCCTTTTTTCCCTATATTGTGTCCCATGATGTGATAGGGTTTGAAGCTATCGCCACATCGGGCACACATTTTAGACTCCGAGCTAATACTGAATAGAAAAACCCAATATAATTTTGCCCGACTTTTGATTCGAACCCGAAACCTCAACACGGTAGGCGTACCGGAATACCACCACACAGTTCAGACGTAACATACTTAAAAGTGAATATTTAAGTAATAGGTGATTAAGGACTTCTGAATTCCATGCAAGCAAAGCTGCAAACAAAAGCTAAACTCATAACTTATATTTGAAATCAAACAAAAAACATACACTGACGGCATTGTCTTCAATGGTCATTTCTGAGAAATATCATAAAGCGCATGATATATAGGGCAAGCAAAGTTCATGATAGATATAACAAGTAGGTATCAATACGTTTGTGAATCATCAATTGGGTGTTTGTTTCATTGATTGGTATTAATATCCATGAGGACTTTTGCTGTATAAATTGTAAATATCAAAGGAAATATGTATTTACGTCCGCAGATGTCATGTAGTATACATTTTGACTTCTAATTAGGGCTGCCCTCCGTCCAGAATTTCCCGGATCTGTCCTAGTTTGAAGGGCGTCCGGGGGCCGTCCGACAGGTGTTTTTAAATAGTGCTTTTGTTGTCAGGGGAAATCCATTTTTTTATAGATAAGCGATAAATTTGAATAAATCTTAATTAAAAAATCTATTCATAATAATCCACATTCAAGACGCCATGGCAAAATATTTTTTCAGAGGTGTCCGGGGAAAAACCCATATTTCAGTCAAATGTCCGGGATTTTTGCTGTGTTTATCTGGCGACGGCAATTTAGGTGATGGCAGCCCTACTTCTAATCAGTATTACTGACGCTATGTTCAGACTATTTAATGAGATCTTCAAAACACGCTAATTTCGAGAATTATCATCATCATCAGCCACAGACGTCCCCTGCTGAACTTGGCCTCCAAAAATTTCCAGACGGACCTATCAAAAGCGGCCTGTATCCAGCGTGTTCCTGAATTCTAATTAATTTCCTAATTTTGAGAATATTTACTAATTTATTTAGGACATCCAGTTGCATTATAATTTAGGTTTAAGAAAAATTAAATCTATACTAATATTATAAAGCTGAAGAGTTTGTTTGTTTGTTTGAACGCGCTAATCTCAGGGACTACTGGTTCGAATTGAAAAATTCTTTTTGTGTTGAATAGACCATTTATCGAGGAAGGCTTTAGGCTATATAACATCACGATGCAACTATTAGGAGCGAAGAAATAATGGAAAATGTGAAAAAAACGGGGAAAATTATTCATCCTTGAGGGCTTCCATTGCGTGCGCTGCGAAAACGGCCCAAGATACCAAAAATATATGTATGAAAGAATTATTCCTCTTGAAATGATCTAAAAAAATGTCCGCGACAGTATATATCTATCTTTTAAGATTAACTCTCTAGAACCGTTTTTATGGTAATCAAATTTGGTCGAAATTAATGCATTATTTGTTAAGAGTTGTATCAACGTCATAGTCGTAGAGTGATTCAACGGGAAGGTTTTTATGTATGTACTTTTAGCCCGGAAAAACTTATTAACGCGGGCGAAGCCGTGGGCAAAAGCTAGTTAATAATAAACATAAATGCACAACATTGTATATAGATTCCGTATAACTGGAATTCTTATGGATATTTATTTGCGGTCGAGTCGAGCAATAATTAAACGTTATGATTTCTATGAGACACGATACTATTTTTAGTTAGGTATTCAGTTCAATATCGCATCGGTAATTGGGATTTATCTCGATCAATGACAAATAGCCTTGAGTCATGTGGGTATGTTACATCTCTGTTTACACCTGAAAAAATGACTATAAAAAATTGAAGCAATGTAAGCTATAATGATATTTTATGTTTATAAAACCATTTTCGCGGTTTTTTTTTAATTATATTTTCTCCCGACGTTCGAAATGTAAGCTATGTTTTTACAAGCTTTTATTTAACTTGCAAAACTTGTAAATTTGTTCAGGTAGAACCTTGCAAGTCAATTTTGAATCAGTTACCCTCAACCGATTGTGTTGAAATTTTTCACGTTCAGTTTAGGCGACAATACATTTTTAGCTAAGTGACGTCATTCTGAATTCAATGTGGCGGACAGTCCAAGATGATAGACTAGTTATTTTTGTGCACATCCATAATATGGGTATCAAATGAAAGGGTTTGCTGAGAATAAAACAAAAAATAAAATTACCTCTCTAAATCCAATATGGCGGACGACCCAAGATAGCGAACTAATTTATCTTTTACGCACTGCTGTGATATGGGTATCAAATAAAAGGGCTTGCTGAGAATAACTCGAAAAATAACTTAAAAGTAAAAAATAAATATAAAGTAAAAAAAATATATAAAAACAAGCTTTTATTTGAATGCTTTAAAAAGAAAATAACTTCAAATTTAATCAAACTTTGTTTAATACCAAGTAGAGATAAAACCTTCTCGCGAGAATTACTTACGTAGATAATAACATAATTATGTGACATTTTATTTTTCTACATGATTTTTATGTTTCTATTCCACTCCATATACAAGTGGCATAAACAAAAGCACATGTGTTTCTAAAGTTGCAAGAAACTATACGTATTTTAGTTTATTTATAGACGCCGCATGAGTAGCGGAACAAAATCAAAATTTCAAATCAACTGTACCTATATATTAAGTTAAACTGAAACATTAATTTTCCTAGTTTGAAGCAAAGTAAATCTCTTTTATTTTTATAAATAAAAAAATTATATTAGTAAGAACACAAAAGTCATGATCACCCCATAATCTTGAAATTGTTTCCGAGTATACTTACCTCGGGCTGATTCTGCAGTTGGGTAAAAACAATTTTGAGAGGGAGGCCAAGAGGAGAATCCAGCTAGGCTGGGCAGCGTTTGGGAAACTACGTCAAGTCTTCTCGTCATCCATACCGCAATGTTTGAAAACGAAAGTTTTCAATCAGTGCGTTCTACCCGTCATGACCTACGGAGCCGAGACATCGACACTCACGGTAGGGTTGGTCCACCAGTTGAAAGTAGCTCAGCGGGCTATGGAAAGAGCTATGCTCGGAGTTTCTCTGAAAGATAGAATTCGCAACGAATACATCTGACAGAGAACCAAAGTTATCGACATAGCTGAAAGGATTAGCAAGCTGAAGTGGCAGTGGGCTGGCCATATCTCGCGAAGAACCGACAACCGCTGGGGTAAACGTGTTCTTCAGTGGAGACCGTGACTGGGCAAACGTAGTGTAGGACGCCCTCCGGCCAGGTGGGATGACGATCTGCGAAAGACTGCAGGTAGATGCTGGATGCGGCAAGCTGAAGACAGGGCGCTATCGCGCTCATTAGGGGAGGCCTATGTCCAGCAGTGGACTGATAAAGGCTGATGATGATGATGAGGAACACAAAAGTATGTAAGCAATTTGAAATTTTGAATTTGTTCAGCCACTAATGTAGCTGACTGTACATATTGGTTATCCTATTGTTGCAGTTAAATATATTTTGTAACATCTATACTATCTATACTAATATTATAAAGCTGAAGAGTTTGTTTGTTTGTATGTTTGAACGCGCTAATCTCAGGAACTACTGAACCGATTTTGAAAATTCTTTCACTGATAGGAAGCTACATAACTCCTGAGTGCTATAGGCTACTTTTTATCCCGGGAAAATATTTTTGTACCGGAAAAGCTTTTTCACGCGGGCGGAGCCGCAAGCACTACTAGTAACTAATAATACACTTACGAACATTAATTTATAATAACTCATAGTATAGGAACAGAACTCTACATACTATGAGATAAAATATGACTGGCCATGACCCATGCGGAGATATCAGTTGGAACGATGTTTAGAAGATATTTAGGATTCATTATAATGAAAGAAATTTACGATGTAGGTATGTTAATGTATATGTCTGTGTATCGGACATCATAGGTCAGTTTTAAAATGAACGAATATGACGTCATTTAATTTTTCTGTACTTTACCATTTCAGTTTGCTTCATTCTAGGCTTTACAATAATAGTTGGTATTTTTTTTATTATTGCATTGAATAACGAGACGAGCATGCCGTTCATCCGATGGTAAGCAATACAACCACCCATAAACAGTAGCAACACCATCCAGCACCTTGAGTTACAAAGTACCTACTGTGTGGCACTCCACTGCGCTCGTCATCTTGAGACATAAGATTTTAGTCTTATGTCCAGTACTTAGTTAGTTGTACATTAGGTTTATTGTGTAATTTTTTTCGCTTATTTATTTACAATCAGTCAACCTCTCAATGTGTGCCGATGTATTTGTTAAGACAACAGTAAAAAAAAAAAAAAACAAACATTTATTTCTAGTATCCACAGTCCCAACTAAGTAATGCAATCTAGTTACATCACTAGCTAATGACAACTTGTAGAAGTCATTTAATTGCTCAAATATAAGATGTGCAAATAATATATAAGACTCTCCTATTCCGCTATCTTTCTTATCCCAAGGTTGGCTGTAAGAGGTTGGCTCGAGAGATACGACCGCCAATAGTACCTGTCTACCTTTATTGTTTTTATATTAAGTACAGTATCTCTGGTGTACAATAAAGCTCTAAATAAGTAAATAAAGAATTTAAGATGTCCCTCAGGTTAAAAGTTATAAATTTAGTTAAAAAAAAACGTCAATTTCATAGTAACAGTGTGAAAATGAAATGTAGACACTTGTAGCCACCTGTAAATTTTTTTTTCAGGTGTTACTTTAAAACAAGATTATTAAACGTTACAATGTCTTCTGTAAATCACCTCACTAGAAGAGCATCAGAAAAAAACAATTAAATCGAAAAGAATAAGTACAGTCAGCCTCATAAATAGCTGAACAAATTCAAAATTTCAAATCGCCTGTACGCGTTCAGTTTAATTGAAACATTTTGTTTTTTACTTTGTGTGAAGTAAAGTAAATGACACAACGCGACTAGTGCACCCACTTTTCGCCGTTATTCCGTCCCATGATGTGATAGGGGGCGAGCTTTTCGCCATATCGGGCACAAATTCCAGACTCCGAGCTGATACTGAATAGAAAAACTCAATATCACTTTCCCCGACCCGGGAATCGAACCCGAGACCTCAGCATTGCAGTCGTACCATGATACAACTACGCCACCGAGGCAGTCGGCACTGAGGTATTTTATTTTTGTGAAGAGAAAACGAGAGTTGGTAAGAACACAGAAGTGTAGATATCACTTTATAAATAAGCCACCTGACGAGGTAAAATAATAAAAACTATTTGCGTTCCAATCTTTTGCCGCAACTTTGTGTCGTGTGTCTGGTGCAACAAGTTGAAAGCCTCAGCAACTAAATTATATTTTTTTACAAATACTTGTAATACAATCTAGGATCTCTCAACTCAGAACCTATCAAGTTACTATGCAACTGCACATTGGACTCGATAGCGTCTCAGCAATATGAATAAAAATTTAGTGATATTGATAAAAATATATGTCAACATGATCTTGATCCCTAATATTGCAATAAGGTCGTGATAAATAGCACGCTGACCTTATAATAACAAGGGCTATCGGCTATCATCATGTTGGTAACTAAATCTTACTAATATTATAAAGGCGAAAGTTTGTAAGTATGTATGGATGTATGGATGTCTGGACGTATGAATATTTGTTACTCTTTCACGCAAAAACTACTGAACGGATTTCGATGAAATTTGGCACGCGGGTAGATCATGTCTTGGATTAATATATAGGCTACATTTTATTCCGGAAAAATAAAAGCGGAACTTTAATCCCGGAAAAACTTTTTAACGCGGGCGGAGCCGCGGGCAAAAGCTAGTTTATAATCTTACTTCATACGAATATTATAAATGCGAAAGTTTATAAAAATGTTTGGATGTTTGTCACAAGTAAACGCGGAAACAACTAAACGGATTTGGATGAAATTTGGCGCACGGGTAGATGATGTCCTGGAATAACACATAAGCTTTTTATCCCGTAATTTGCTCTCATGGGATATAATGCAACTATTAAATCTGGTTTTAAGTACACAGCACTGACGTTGTACAGTCAGCGGCATAAGTATCTGAACAAAATCAAAATTTCAAATCGCTTATACAGGGTCATTTTGACATTGCGTTAATAAATGAAACCACATACTTATCTCCTTGAAAATAACATTTTCCATTAAATTATTTTAACCATAGATGTAAAATAAAAATGTGTAAGTTACAAACAAAATAATTATCACTTTAAGTTTACACGCCCTAATTCCACTATGACTGCTCGAGGAGAATTCGTCGCAGAAGCAATATTACACTTTCAGTCAGAAATACACTTACGCACACACCATATTCGCACTAAACTACAAAATGATCAAAAAATTGGAATACTACAACTGAGATTTTTGGCGAAAGTATTCGTTATACATTGATCATTTTTGGCACAATATTAGCAGAGGAGACGAATATATGGTTTCATTTAGTAACATAACGTAAAAATGACCCTGTATACGCGTTAAGTTAAATTGACACATTTTTTCTTCGTTTGAAGTATAAGTTTAACTTTACTATACTTTTACTATAGTAGACCTGTTTTATTTTATTTTGTGAACAGAAAAAAAAGATTAGTAAGAACACAAAAGCATGTAGGCAATTTGAAATATTGAATTTGTTCAGCTGCTTATGCTGCTGACTGTACCTTGTTTTAGGTACTTTTGTAGCTGGGAAAGCCTTTCACGCGGGCAAAGACGCGAGCAACACTTAGTCCTACTAATATTATAAAGGCGAAAGTTTGTAAGAATGTATGGATATTTGGATGTTTAGATGTTTAGATGTTTGGATGTATGGATGTTTGTTCCTCTTTCACGCAAAAACTACTGAACGGATTTCGATGAAATTTGACACACGGGTAGATCATGTCCTGGATTAACACATAGGCTACTTTTTATCCCGGGAAAACATAAAGCGGGACTTTTATCCCAGAAAAACTTTTTAACCCGGGCGGAGCCGCGGGCAAAAGCTAGTTATCTATAAAACTTAGAGCTGTTTCACAATGTTCAAGTAAGTTTTATTCAACTGTTATCCTATACAGTTTATGTACATAGTACTCATTTGAATATCATTTATTCGGGGGCATAGATTAGAGTGTGACTTCTGTATTCGACTTGTGTACACACCTTGGTATATAGCAAGCTGCGCGTGCGCAACTAAAACCCCTACCTATCAAGACAAGGGGATTTACGAATGACGTACCTCCCAAAATATTCCTACAAATGACCACGTCCTGCATAAATTTAACTTCCTAGTCACATGGTTAGCTTCATCAAAATTAATTGCTGTTGTAATTTATAACAATTAAACATTTTTGCTAATAAGTCTATTAGTAGCCATCTGGTGAGCTTCTGACCCGAACTATAATAACTATTACTATACATTGCAAAAATATGTCATTACTAGCATTTCTCTAAAAGTTTTTCGGGGATATAAACATTTTCCCGGGACAAAATGTCAGCTATAGCACTCAGCAGTAATGTAGCTTCCTATTAGTGAAAGAATCTTTAAAATCGGTTCAGTATTTCCTAAGATTAGCGATCAACCAACTAAACAAACTCTTCATCTTTATATATTAATATAGATCAGTAAAATTAAAAGTGGACGATAGCCTAGTTGGGAATGGAACGGTCTGCCGAGACAATGTACGGAAGTTCAAAACCCACACCTCTGACTTTTCGAAGATACGTGTGTATTGTTTATAAACTATCGTTCGCTTTAACGGTGAAGGAAAACATCGTGAGGAAACATGCATACCTAAGAAGATCTTTATAAGAATTTCGAAGGTATGTGAAGTCTACCAATCCGCAGTAGGCCAGCGTGGTGGACTAATGCCTAAACCTTTTCAGTAGTAGAGGAGGCCCGTGCCCAGCAGTGGGACAGTATTTAATACAGGGCTGGTATTATTATTATCATAGTAAACTTAAGGGTATTAAGTTCGTAAACTCTGGATTTATTATACAAAGCTTTTTCATAGCTTCTGTGATAATTTTTGAAATTGGAATATGGCTTTATGGTCGTAGATTATTATGATAATCTATGTATCGAATTATTAACAAAGAAAAACAACACATCACGTTTTTATCCCCGAAGGGTTAGGCAGAGTTGTAACAACCACTTTTTGCCTTTCCGTCACATGATGTTATAGCGAGCGAGTCCATTACATTATGGTACGTGTATATAGGCTAACGCACTGTAGATCTTTAACAGAACTTTTGTCTACCCTTTCAATAACATAAACAGTTCAGTGAAACTATCTAGCGGTCGACCATATTGATAATATGACGAAAGTGACAAAAGAGACAAGTAGCATTTTAAATGACGAAACAAGCTTTACAAGTTTAAGTTACTAAGCTCTGTGGTTTTAAACTGTCAAAATAACGAACGTTGATTAAATTAAAACAAAAACTTAATAATTCATAATCACAAATGTGAAAATAACTTCGTCAGTCTGTTACGCTTTCACGGCTGAAATACTGAACCGATTTCGATGAAATTTGGCATAGAGATAGTTTGAGACCCTGGGAGGACTTGGGCTACTTTTTATCTCGAATAAATAACTAGCGGCACTTTTAACCGCACGAGCGGGGCTGCAAACAAATTTTCACTATCTTTATGTTTATACCAAGGATAAAAATTCTTATTAAAATTTACCGATGTCTAGAATCTTGGTAATATTGACCATAAATTTCGAATTCATCGTATCTATGCACGCTTTTAGTGGTCGTTTGGCTTTGAATGTTCAATATATTTCCATTGTATGGGTAAACATTAACCTTATTATCATAAAACCATAAATAAACCAAATTGGCAACATATAAATATTAACAGCTCGTATAAAATAATTAATAATTAATTTTATTTCTAATTACCTATATGACCACATCGATATAATTTTCCTAAGATTAAATTCCTAGCTATGTAGCTATATGTATATTATAATATGCCAGGGCACCCACTTTTCGCCAAAAGTATTCCGTCCCATGATGTGATAGACGGCGAGCCTATCGCCATATCAGGCAAAAAGTCTAAACTCTTGACTGTTACTGAGCAGAAAAAGCGAATATGACTCTGCCCGATTTATGATTCGAACCCGGGACCTCAGTGCTGTAGTCACGCGCAATACAAATACGCCACCAACGCAGTCTCATAGCAACAAGTACAAATCTACTCAGCTCCTACACGTAAGATAAACATGATACACATTAAAATTCTATATCAAAGAAGTTATAACCGGACAAAATAAAATTAGCATCGATAAATCGAAGGTGTAACATTCTTGAATATAGATGTAACATTGACCTCAGGCGGTGCGTAATTTTGGCATATTTAAATTGTAAATATAGCCTGTAGTACGTTTAAGGTCGTCATTGCTATTCTTTATGCATCGATACTGGCACGTACGGGATTCGGTAAAAAAGTTTTAAAAATACTTTAGATACCTACGGAGTGATTTAAAAGTGATAGAGTCACACTGTAGACCTGCTGGTGGTAGGACTCATGTGTCGACTTGGATAGCCACCACCATGCTTATCCTACTAATATTATAAAGGCGAAAGTTTGTAAGAATGTATGGATGTTTGGATGTATGGATGTTTGTTACTCTTTCAAGCTAAAACTACTGAACGGATTTCGATGAAATTTTGCACACGGGTAGATCATGTCCTGGATTAACACATAAGCTACTTTTTATCCCGGGAAAATATAAATCCGGACTTTTATCCCGGAAAAACTTTTTAAAGCGGGCGGAGCTGCGGGCAAAAGCTAGTATGTAATACTTGCCTTAGTGATAAGTGGTCCACCTAAGTTTCGAATTCCAGGAGCTTAGGTATATCTGGATGCAAGGCCGGCATAATTATGTCGACACGCCAGAGTTAATCAACCCTCGTTATGACACTCTATCCCCCCACTCCACTTACCGTGAAGTGCACTAGAGTCGCTTTGCCGTGCCAATAAAAAATATATCCAGCATGAATGCGCTTCATTTGGTTAGTACCACTGTAACACAAACCAATCTGAAAGTCAGCTAACTGGTGGATATCAGTCAGTAAAGGTTTCATCATACTGGCTATATTTTTTTATTGTATGGTGTACTAAACAAAATCTTAATAACAACCTAGGCTTTAGACTAATAAGTTATTTAAATTTAACCTAAACTTTATACTCATTTATAATTATTATGTACCCATCATCACATTACTGAAAGTGTTACTACAATATTAAAGTTCACAGGCTGTTTTAAAGAGAATGGTGCCCGATGTAGGCAAATCCTGTGTTTCAGGTCACCAGGTTCTCACTTCTTTGACGTATAATAACAGTAACAATCATCTATATTTAAGGATGCAAAATTAAAATTAGACAATGTGGTTAATACAAGAAGAATACAAGGTATGTGTGTGTGTGTGTGTGTGCGTGCGTGCGTGCGTGCGCGCGTGTGTGTGTGTGTGTGTGTGTGTGTGTGTGTGTGTGTGTGTGTGTGTGTGTGTGTGTGTGTGTGTGTTTGTGTGTACTTTTAATGAGAGTATGACTATGAATCTGTCCATTAACAATTTTCTTGTTGTCTCTATTAAGGGGAAGACGAATTGTTCGCGTCTTCTTTTCAAGATACATGAGACAACATTACCTTTTTTTTTTGTTACGTCCAGAAAACCACCACCGCCCAGCCTTCATGTGGCGACTGGGCGGTTTTGTTTGGCGGCTTTACGGCAATATAGAAAAAATGATTTTACCCGACTACAACGAAGCCAGGAAGGGTTTGAAAGAAATATTCATAAATAATTAGAAAACTGTGTAGGCTTTATCAAATAAATTATGTTCTTAATTGCAACTGTTGAATCTATCTAGTCTAGGATATAACTAAATCGTAGCATGCGGCTACGACTTAGTTATATCCTAGACATCACCATACTTGTTTTAGACTATGATTACAAATAAGAATGTTATCTTGACTGCCTCGGTGGCGTAGTTGTATTACAGTACGACTGCAAAGCTGAGGTCTCGGGTTCGATCCCCGGGTCGGGCAAAGTGATATTGAGTTTTTCTATTCAGTATCAGTCCGGAGTCTGGAATTTGTGCCCGATATGGCGATAGGCTCGCCCCCTATCACATCATGGGACGGAATGTCGGCGAAAAGTGGGTGCACTAGTTGCGCCTCTGCCTACCCCTTCGGGGATAATAGGCGTGAGTGTATATGTATGTGTATCTTGTTTAATATTTTTCTGTTATTCTTTCCATAGTCGGGTTTTAGTTTTTTTAACTTGTTTTTTATTAATTTTCTTAAATGTATTGCGATGTCCTACAGATCTTTAGATAGTAGTCATCGCTATAAGTTGAAAATACGATGCTAACGTAGAGTCAAGGGCTTAAATGAAGGTCAGAACAATGTGTATGTTATTTATGCCCGTCACGTAAGAGCAATTGCTTAGATAAAACCGGTGTTGCGACTCCATTAGGTGCATTTACAGTGTAAGCTTCTATATAATATGTATGTATCTATCATAAATGCGAAAGTTTGAATGTTTGTTACTCATTCACGCTAGAATAGCTCAACGGATATGTGTGCTTTGCAAAAGTTGCCAACTTGTTGCATCAGACACAAAACGGCTGCGAGAAATATAAATTCATTAGTTGAAGCAACCAACTAACCAAACATATATTAGCTCAACAACTGGAAACAACTTTTTACTGTCTTGTGTCGTTTGTCTCCTCAAGCCCCGCGACGGACACCGTTGTCCATATATATAGGGTTTTTCCATACATCTATATATATAAGCGGGGCTTGAAGGGTTAATTCGTGCAACAAGTGGCGCTTTATATTGCAATAATATAATGAAGAAACGAGCTTGCCGCTCGCCTGATGGTAAGAGATACGACCGCCCATAAACAGTAACACCATAGAGAACTTTGGATTACAATGTACTGCGTACACTCCACTGCGCCCGTCACCCCTTTTTTTTTAACGCGGAGAAAGTGAAAATGTTACTACTGCCCAGCCTTCAAGGGGAAGACTGAGCGGTTATGTTGGGTTCACCGTGCCTTGCGACCCAACGTTGAGCCGCCCGGACAGATGGAAAACGTCGGGCGACCGCCGGGCCGAGTCCCTAACCTATGTACACCGCACGGCATACCAACCAAAACTCCACGGTGGCCATCTTCGGCGCATTAGGGGCGGCTGCGGGCTTCTTCCGACTCACGTCTAAGTTGTCGTCCGCAACCGCCCCTGCGCGTACCGCTAGTGCGGTCCGCCTTCTGTGCGCCCGTCACCCTGAGACATAAGATGTTAAGTCTCATAACAGTCATCATTTCTCAAATATAACACCATAGATGCCCTAAGCCCTACTATAACTGTACAATATTACGAAATTCATTTAGAATAATATTATTTAGTTATATTGAAATATGTTGAACCTACTTGGTCTAAATGTAAGTCATAATTATTATTGTTAAAATTAAAAACTGTTATGGAATTTGCCATTACGTTGGCATTTATATAAAAGTACCGACCTACTCTGTGATGAAACTGTTATAATCTATATTAATATTATAAAGCTGAAGAGTTTGTTTGTTTGTTTGAACGCGCTAATCTCACGAACTACTGGTTCGAATTGAAAAATTCTTTTTTTGTTGAATAGACCATTTATCGAGGAAAGTTTTAGGCTATATAACATCACGATGCAACTATTAGGAGCGAAGAAATAATGGAAAATGTAAAAAAAACGGGGAAAATTATTCATCCTTGAGGGCTTCCATTGCGCGCACTGTGAAAACGGTTCAAGATACCAAAAATATATGTATGAAAGAATTATTTCTCTTGAAATGATCTAAAAAAATGTCCGGGACAGTATGTGTCTATCTTTTAAGATTAACTCACTAGAACCGTTTTTATAGTAATCAAATTTGGTCGAAAATAATGCATTATTTGTTAAGAGTTGTATCAACGTAATAATATTAATCTTTATCCAAATAAATGTGTTGGATAGAGCGATTCAACGGGAAGGTTTTTATGTACTTTTAGCCCGGAAAAACTTATTAACGCGGGCGAAGCCGTGGGCAAAAGCTAGTATAATAATATTTAAAATTGATACATTTTTAGTGGATAACGGTGTTGGTTGTGTAATTACTTAAACTTCATTGTTCGATTTCTGTATTGTATACGTTGTTTTTTATTACACAACTGTCTGTTGTCATAAATAAAGAGAGAAAAAGCCGTAATTACGCTGGCAACAATATCCACCAAACAGGAACGCCTGCATACTGCTGCTTGGCCGTAGAAATAGATAATATTATGGTAGTACCCAGGCGGCCCTTCGCATACAAAATACCTTCTACTAATTTTAATAGAATTAGGCACTTACTGCAGTAACTAGATTAATGACCTAAGGAACTGTCTTCTTAACACCCGTATGACCATCTGGTCTCACATTTGTACAATTAATTTTACTACTTCGATGGCGTAGTTGTATTACGGTACGACTGAAATGCTGAGGTTTCGGGTTCGTTCCCCGGGTCGGGCAGTGATATTTGATTTTTCTATTCAATATCAGCCCGGAGTCTGGAAACTGTGCCTGATATGGCGATAGGCTCGCCCCTATCACATCATGGGATGGAATACGCACGGTGAAAAGTGGGTGCACTAGTTGCGCCTGTGCCTACCCCTTCGGGAATAAAAGGCGTGAGTATGTGTAACTTTATTGCAACATATTGTTCTTATAAACATTATGGAGTAATGCCGGATTTAATGAACTATTAGGTAATGTTCGAAATTTTACAAGCAGAGATAACCTTTGACACCCATGTTTAATTCTGCTGCCTAATTATAATTGGACATTGATTATTATACGACACGTTCCAATTACCAAGTTCTATAAAATATGAGAAAGAATCAATTGGATAAAGTCGTTTAAATATTACAACAATTATTATTCAATTTTATTTTATTTGGGTACAACTATTTAAAACATAATAAATAAAAATTAATCACATTTTAGTAGTGATTATTTAAAATATTAAGGGCTTAGTACACAAGTTTATAGTAAATCCTATTTGACAGTTATGGTTAAACCACTAATGTAGATAGTACTCATTTTATTGCTATTTATTTAGTAGCATCTTGGTAGCACAGATTGGACTGTGGCTTATGTATTTGGTCAGGTTATACATTTATTATGAGTATACTGGCCCTAATTGAAGAAAGAATATTTGAATTTCGAACACCAACTGATCGAACAAAAGATTGAATTTTTCAAACTACATTCTACAAAGTTGTTTTCTTACCCAATTTGGATGCTGATTTCACGGAAGAATTTATTTTTAATATTTTTCCCTATTACATATAAAAATGTAGAAAATAAAACATAGGAACTATCCCGTTGTCCTAGATGAACGACAAACGCGGTAATGCGACGCGACGCGAAATTATCAAATAGTCATTGAATGTACTTGTGGCCTACGTTGTCGCTTTAATCAGTGTGAAGTGAAGTAATTACATGGTATCGCATCGCGTCGCTACGTGTCGCGTCCCATCGCTCACCTAGGAAAATGGGTAACCTATTATTTCGTATGGCCAATATGACACCTCTAATAGATCAGTAGAAAAATCACTCATATTATGAGGGTGTTCATAAGGTTTCGCTATTACCGAGACAAGATGTAGGAGTCACTGACACTGAGGGTTGCCAAATCACAAAAAAATGATCTTAAATAGATAACTATTTCCATTGTATCACGTTGCCAAATTCAATTATCTACCTTGCCTTTTCACACTCAGTAAGCTTTAAATCAAAAGTCCAAACCATTTGAGTAGTAAATACCCTCTGAGTATGGTTGGCAAAACGGCTTTATAATTCACAATTTATGTCAGTGTTAATTTGTATTCTTCGTGCATGAGAAGCGACTTACACATGATGTCATATTTTAATTTGTAATTCTTATATTAACGCCTTTTGTTAGATATACTTATAACACCTCACGCATTTCTTTCCGAAGGAGTAAGCAGAGATGCGAATCTTTTCCCGTGATTGTTAATGTATATAGCCGCAGAAGAGCACATATCGGTGTAACAGTCAGCTGAAAACAAAATCTATAGCATTTATAGACACAGAAATCGGATTGAAAAACTGTCATTACAAATAGACACCATATTGTAAAAATTTGACTCAGAGATAAACCTACTCATCCGCTAATTTTATTCCGGAAAATTGAGAGTGGGATGATAAACGATTACCGGGATATCATGCGGTTGGAGCCACGAGCAAAAGGAAGTTCTCCATTGAATACAAAGTTCCCTTGAACGTTCGAAACGTTCCGATTCCGTTCGATTGTTTTCTTTCTTTCCTTGAACAAATGTCAACGTATTGTTTGTGTTTCATTTTATTATTATTTATTTAAATATTACGGATCTGGATACTAGTCCATTGAGCCCGTCTTCCATAAATTTTTATCCTCAGTCCTAACTACTATGTCGAAGTAAAGCAGTGGCTACCTTACCATGACTTTATCGAGGAGTTTTGGCGGCAACAAAAAACACTTGATTAGCACAGTTATTTCAATTCACTTCATTTGTAATAAAACTATATTGGATAATATACCACAATAATTATGCAATATAACACTAAGTATCAACAAAATAATGAATTAATACAAAATTACCTCATGACACTTCCAAGTTCCCGCCTAAACCTTGTTTATCTTTCGAAAACTCATACTAGCCAGTCACATCCGCTGCAATAAACAAAATTCCTGCCATCCTCATTCTATTTTTTGTAGTTTGTCACACTAATTGCCTATTTTAATTGTTATTTAACCAAATGGACATGGGACGCATGGGACGTCATTTACAGCAGGAAGTAATTATAAATATCAAATAGGGATGTGCGTTACGCGTTTTTAATGCTAATGGATATTTGGTCAAATGAAACAATTAGTTAGTTTACGTAATTAAACATAGCTATTGGAGATTGGCTACGTATTTTTTTAAACAACTGTCTAGACGAGCTAACCGTTCGCCTGATAGTGGCTGCCTATAAACTAGCTAAGACCTTTGAATTTAAAATTTTCCGTGGCACTGTAATCATGATCATGAAAAGCTAGATGTATCATAATAGTCTGCAACATTGCCTTTCAAATCTAAATACAACCGTTCTTGCATATCTGCCTACCCTCAAAAAGGAGAAGAGCGTGATGATATTTTAACCGAGATTCTAAAACCATATAATGTTCGGATCGTATTATGTAGCCAACGTTCGTGTACATTTACATAATACACTATCAGCAAGGATAAATGATTGATTGTCATTCACAACGCACGAACACTTTGAGTTAATCATAGCATATATTACAATCAGTTCGAATAGTATAACTATAAGAACTTTGTGAAAAATGGGAGTTCGAAGCGTGAGCCATATTGTTTATATTAATATTGGTTCTGTATACAGGATGGTCTTAAATTAACGTTCATTTCACACATGATCGGTATAAAAATATTAATACAATTAAATAACAGATTTTTTAAGCGGGAATAGCCTAAGGAGTCCAACGGACTTCAGAAAAGAATGTCCGCAGGTTGAAATCCCAAGGGCCCGCACTTCTGACTTTTCTATAACTATGTGTGTATTCTTTGTAATTATCGCTTACTTTTACGATGAAGAAAAACATCGCGAAGAAACTTACATACCTAAGAAGTACTGTATAAGAATTTCAAAGTTATGTGAAATCTACCAACTCGCATTAGCGTAGTAGACTCAGGACTAAGGCTGCCGGAACCTCAGTGGTAGAGAAGAGTCTTGCCTGGCAGTAGGCACTATATAATACAGAGCTGATATTATTATTTATAGAGGTCTTTGTCTTGGCAAACTTCATGTACTTAGAAATTCTGATTTAGAATTTAAACGTCAGATCCTCATTCCTTCACTTAGCATCAGGTATTCACTCTACACGTCTAACTACTTTCTATATTTTTTAAATTTAAATATTACGGCTCTAGATAATAGTCCATTGAGCCTATATTTTATAAATTTTTGTCCTCAGCCCTAACTCCCAACTATTATGTCGAAGTAAAGCAGTGGCTATCTTATCAAGACTTTATCGAGAAGTTTTGGCGGCAAAAAAACACTTGATTAGCACAGTCATTTCAAATTCACTTCATTCGAGCCTTTTAATAGAACTATATTGGATAATATAGCACCATAATTATGCAACATAACACAAAGTATCACCTAAATAATGAATTAAAACAAGAGCACCTCATGACACTTCCAAGTTCCCGCCAAAACACAACTACTTTCTACTGGCTTTGGCGTTGTCAACCTAAGAGATTATACCATTGCCATTCCAGCCAGAAAAGATTTTTAAAGTCTCTAAATCGACGCTATAAAATTTCTAGATTGCAAGGAAACGATAAATTTTGTCTACAAGATTAATCATTATTATAAGTCCCCTTTTGCCTTATTGGTTTAGTGACTATTCACCAAGATTGTAAACCGTAAAGTTCTCGGTTTAATCCCCAGGCCGGACAATTTTATGGTTCAATATCGAAGAGGAGCTGACAGGTTTAGTTACACTTTTATTAGTTTTAGGGCCTGTGTCACAGGTTTCTAGTAAATTTTATTTGACAGTTATCGTACTAAATAGCTAATGTGTATACTACCCATTTGATTAACATTTATTTGGGAGCTTAGATTAGAGTGTAACTTTGTATTTTTTTTATTGACTTGGTAGGCAGTTGAGCAAGCTGTCCGCCTGATGGTATGTAGCATCTGCCGCCTATGGACTACAGAAATGCCAGAGGCACAGCCAAGCCGTTGCCTACCGGGCAACCTGGGTATTTGTTCGCTGAGACATGTATATGGCGAGTAACATTTTACAGCAAGCGATGAAATCAAACCTGGTATTGTTAAGCCCATTGGCTTTCATAACTTATTAATCTTGCCATAAAATAAAGACCATTTAATAAAAATCTATTGTACAAGTCAAAAGCCACATATCCACCATTCCATAAATACATTCCACTCATGTCTTATCAACACAAATAGACGATTACCGATGTTAAACGTACTTTATATTCTCTGCCCGTACCCTATGACGTATGGGTTAAGGAAATTGTTTTAACTCATTTATAGCGCCTTAATTTATTCACGGGCATGTTTTATAAATAACCGTGAAGTTAAACTTAACACGTAAATAATTGTAATGTGTAATGGTTACAGCAATTGTTTTTCTAAACCTATGAATGACATTTAATTGATGCTCTGATGTTTTGGAATCATAAAAGTTAAGTTAAACTTATAGTTGATACGTATATTATTGTCCCTGAAAATAACAAGACGCAGGAAGCATTCTGGTTATTTTACATCATTATCATCTTTAGAAGTACACTGTTCCACATATGCCTCATCTATAAAATAGGTTATTTTTATCTTGAACTAAAACGTGCCTACACTACACTTGCCCGGATGTTAAGTTTAATAACAATAATAATATCAGCCCTGTATTATATACTGCCCACTGCTGAGCATGGACCTCCTCTACTGAGAGGGTTTTAGGTCTTAGTCTACCACGCTGGCCTAGTGCGGGTTGGCAGATTTCACATACCCTCGAAATTTTTGTGGAGAATTCTCAGGTATGCAGGTTTCCTCACTATGTTTTCCTTCACCGTTAAAGCGAGCGATAATTAATTGATAAACAATACACACATAACTTCGAAAACTCAGAGGTGTGTGCCTTGGGTTTTGAATCTCCGGAAATTGTCTCGGGAGACCGTTCTATTGCCAACTAGGCTATCGTTCACTTTAAGTTCACTTCACTTCGTTAAGTTTAGAATTAATCAATTAATCAGCCTATGACCGTGCACTGCTGAACGTTAGCCTCCCCAAGTGTGCGCCAACTATCCTGGTCTTAATTGCGTAGCATGGTTGGCTCTGGGAGGCGGTCCGCCCAGGAAGGTACGTTGAGAGGGGCGGAAAAATGTGAAAACCAAAACCTCTTAATTGATTGTTGAAACGAGCTTTTTTGGTGACTTGGGGAGGTAAATTACCGGGTCCGCCCCGAGCGGAAAGAACCTACGCTACGCCACTAGTTCTTGAGCCGCCCGTATCTATCCTGGAATCGCTATCCACCGCCTTTTTCAAGCTAAGCTTACAGTTCCAAATGGAATGTTGACTAACATCAGATGCCGCTCTGCTAGCTCTGGAATGAGACACGTCAGTTGTCGCCAAAGTGGCTCCTTAGCCATAATAAAAAACATTCATTGCTCTTAATTGAAGTGTTATTATAATTAGAGAAACAATCATTATAGAGTTTGTTGCTTAGCATAACAGCTTTGATTGTACATTAAACCCGTCAAGCCCCGCTTATATATATAGATGTATGGGGAATCCTTATATACTCGGACGCCGGCGTCCATCGCGGGGCTTGACGAGTCAAAATAACCAAAATCCTAATGTATTATTTTAAAATATACTGCCTCGGTGGCGTAGTTATATTAAGGTACGACTACAATGCTGAGGTCTCGGGTTCGATTCCCGGGTCGGGCAAAGTGATATTGAGTTTTTCTATTCAGTATCAGCTCGGAGTCT
This sequence comes from Lapara coniferarum, assembly GCA_949316025.1. NCBI lineage: Eukaryota > Metazoa > Arthropoda > Insecta > Lepidoptera > Sphingidae > Lapara > Lapara coniferarum. Next base: position 24,219,154 of record OX438920.1, read on the forward strand.
GGAATTTGTGCCCGATATGGCGATAGGCTCGCCCCCTATCACATCATGGGACGGAATAACGGCGAAAAGTGGGTGCACTAGTTGCGCCTCTGCCTACCCCTTCGGGGATAACAGGCATGAGTGTATGTATGTATGTTATTTTAAAATATTTGCGCCTGATTGAAATAAGATTTTGAAGTCAGTAGAAATTGCTATAAATAATTTGGTAAGACTTTAAAATCAAACTATGACTCTTGATCAGTTGAAAAGAATTTATAAACATGCTCATATTTAGTTGTACGCGAGCTGCACATTATCAAATAATCTTTAGGAATAACCACGCCCCTACTACAATAATAATTACATCTTGATGCGCGGACGGACACTGAACGTATCAATTCAGAACTTTCTCGTTCTCATTCGTTCCAAAATGAATGATAGAAAAAGCATATGAGGTCACATAGAAATAAAATAAATGTGTATATTTACGTAGTATATATTTTAAATCGTTTAAAAACACGGACAACTTAATCCATTAAATCTAAATTATAAATAATACTCATTAAAATAAGACATTATTATCACAAACATATTCTTTAGAAATATTTATGGTATTAGTAAAATGAATAGGATCCTTGTTGATTATATTACGTAAAATCATCAGTTTTTTTATATCGCTGTAGGTAAGCCTATAAATTAAGTGTATATATAAAATTCTCGTGTCGCGGTGTTTGTTGCCAAACTCCGCCGAAATGGCTCGACCGATTTTCATGAAATTGTGTGTGCATGTTGGGTAGATCTGAGAATCGGTCAATATCTATTTTACATCCCCCTTAGTGATAAGGGTGGCCCACCCCATTTTTTTAAGACTACTGTACGGATTCCGATAAAATTTGGCACACAGATAGATTATGCCCTGGATTAACACATATACATTATACAACATTACTTTTCATCCCGGGAAATACAATGCGGAACTTTTATCCCGAAAAACTTTTTTAACGCGGGCGGAACCGCGGGCATACGCTAGTAATATCTAAAATCAATGATAATATGTTCAATATGAAATGTACTACAAAAAACCTTTTTCAACAACATACAATGTAAAAGGTTTCGTATCAATAAATCACACTCCTTTTGATCACAAACTTAATTAAATCACTCAATTATCACTGCTTCATCATAAATATATGCCGTCGAGTTTTTCCACAAAATAAAAATAATATTGTACTTAGGTATATTATAATAATTACAGCATTAAATAAATAAATTTCTCTGTTTTAATCGGTTTAATGGAATCAGGTAAGCATTTTTCGCTGTAGGTACCTACCTTCTTACAAATTCTAATTATTATTAATTGGAATTATTATAACATAATTCTATGTATGTACAATGGTACCTACATAGTATTATGTTATAATAATACCAATTGTCATTTAACTACGTCGATTGCAAATTTTTTATATTATTTCCCACGCTAGATAATTATATCAGAATTAAATTCTGCTAATTATATCTTTTAAGCTTTAGCAAAGTTTAGTACATTTAAAAAGGTAATATAATTACCAATAATATAAAAATCTATTAGTACATCTATAGTAACATGGGTATAAAAATATGAATTCTTGCTCAGACACAACCATATTTTGTACCTTGCGCAAGTGTTCTCAACTTGATACCGAAAAACACTGCTCTGCCATGACAGTGCAAATTAGGAAGTGTCAGTTTCATAGTGGCACAGTTTCTCGGCAACAAGTCAACGTCTGCGCGATGCCTAATGCGAGTACATAATCTTAAATCACAACTTGGTAACTAGATTAAATTTATAATTATACTACAAAATGTACTTCAAATTGGACAGCGAAATGGAGCAAAACAATTGAAAAGGTTTCTCCGCGAAAACAAAAAAATTATTACTGCCTTGACTACAACACTAAGCTTTAGAGAAGTACACTAAACCTACCAACTTTACTAGATATTAGGCGACTTAATTTTCCAATTTTGATAAGAGTATCAAATTGGATTTCACTTTGTAATTCGGCGATCAACGTGGTACAAGTGCCTATAAAAATACCACTGGGATACTCAAAGATATTTCCATAAAATCTGATCTAATATTTCATTGTATTATGTATAAAATTTGTTTTGAAATAAAGTACTCATATGGGTAGTTTCCTCGTTAGTCTAGTGGCAAATTGGCAACAATATATAATATATCATGCGCTTTTGGTGGAGAATTCCTAGGTTTAAATAACCAATATCTCTAGGTTTGGTATTTACTCTATTAGCTTGGATTGGATTCTCTCATGAGGACACCTAGTTTCAGGCAGGTGGCTGATGGTGGAATAATTCTCACCTTTAGAACAAAAACGACACAATTTAAAAAAATCGGAAATTGACTTATCGTCATAAAATAACTTAAAATTGGTGCCTTTTTCATTCATAAATAAAAAAGACCCGATATAACAGTTTGGCCCTTTTCCCGCTTGAATGTGGCTGTGTTTGGGCTATTGTATTGAGAATTTAGTTTTCAGTCATTTTATAATGATTACTCAATTTTCGTTTATTTTTTTTTTTATTGTGTCGCTTTCGCTCTAAAGGTTCGATTTATATCCGCCTGGGTAGCGATCACAGCACACGAGGTGAAACCTACCATAATGGCCCATCAAAGTGTGTCGCTTTCCGGGATCAGTCTGTATATACCTAGTTCAAACAGGCCGGCATAATTGTGTCGACTGGCAAGGAATTATAATCTCTCGTCGACCGACACTCTATTTGGACCTCACTTCGTTTACCATTAAGTGCCGTGGTGACACTACCGTGTTCAAACAAAAAAACTAAGCCAAGAACTCTGCCACATGCTTGAAGAGTATCTAATGCCGATCTCCTTGTTGGCAGATGGATGAAGACCCAGGTCAATTTTTTACATGCAATTATCTACATCATAAAGCTGAACTCTTCGACTCCGCTTCTGCTTTCTTATTTTTCTCTTTGTCCTCACTGGAGGAGGTGAGAGGTCCATGTTTCCAGCCGTCTGGGTAGCCGTACTGACGCACGTCGTCCCACCACTGCTGCTTCCCGTCAGCCCAGATGCAGTACACCACGTTGGTGCCCACCAGTACCGCGAAGCACACCCAGAACGCGACGCGCCATTGGACTAGTGTTGACTAGAAGGAGAAAGTATTCATTTAATTATATGTAATTAGGGCACACATTTGTAGCATCAAGCCTTTGAGTGGTAAATAGAAGTGTAGGACGATTGACACCCTTCAGCTTTAGGTCTCTTGTAGTTTAGGGGCGAGCAATTTGCGATTTAATGGGAATTTAGACTATTAGCGAATAAATCGTGCATGACTATGAATTTATGAGTAACGAATACACCCAATTAAGCTTTTTACACACTCGGTAAGTATCTTAATCCGAGGTCAAACTCAGGGGTGATACTTAGCAAATAAAATCATGACACTTTACTCGATCAAATTTAAAAAAATAAGTTGGTCGCATAACCTAAGTATAATACGAGTAATAACAAACGAGGTGTACTTCTTTACTATAATAGTAGGTTAAATAAAGGAGATGTCTGCTTTTTTAGGACTGCCTCGTTGGCGTAATTACAGTACGACTGCAAAGCTGAGGTCTCGGGTTCGATCCCCGGGTCGGGCAAAGTGATATTGAATTTTTCTATTCAATATCAGCTCGGAGTCTGGAATTTGTGCCCGACATGGCGATAGGCTCGCCTCCTATCACATCATGGGACGGAATAACGGCGAAAAGTGGGTGCACTAGTTGCGCCTCTGCCTACCCCTTCGGGGATAACAGGCGTGAGTGTGTGTGTGTGTGTGTCTGCTTTTTGTGTGGGCGCTGGGCCTCAAAATCTAAACAGGCTCAAACTTTAGGGATGTTAAAGGGGCTACATAATATGGAACTTAGATCCATTAAAAAAATATTTCAGACCCTTCCATTCATAACCAACTTTTTTGAAAACATTCATATGAAGTGTAGTTTTCAAGCCAAACAAAATTACATGTATCTCAAAATCGGAGGTCTTTAAAATTAAACGATTCATTGTAAAAGGCTAGTTTTCAGGAGTTCTATCCAAATATATATAAACTTTCTTATTTAGATCTTCAGGCCCATTTTTGGACATGTCCTTTGCAAGAGACTAGTAATATCGGTCTGAACGCGATAAACACAAATAGTAATAAACATATTTCGATAAAATTTGCTATGGAGATCACTTTTATTCCGTAAAACAATATAGCGGGGCTTTTATCAAAAAATCTTTCACACGGGCGAAGACCCGAGCAAAAGCTGGTGTGATACAAATATATCTCGACCTTGAAATACAAATATCGGCGTAAATATAATATCCAATCTACATAAAATCAAGTAGAATCAAAGTTAATTTTCCAACAGCGTCACAATTCTAACAACGTGACGAATTTCTCAGAAAATTCGATACGTAGGAAATAACCGTCAGAAATGTTACACAATATCGTAAGCTTATAACATCTTGATCTGTACAGGGTTGTACTCAGATTGGGGCGTGTGTACAGAATTTAAATTTATTTTCTATTGTTAGTTGGATTTTCTATAAAGCGTGTTTTTTTGTTTTTTTAAACTGTTATTTATTTTTCATTGACGAACAGATGCCACTAAAAATAAATGAAAACGCTATCTTGTGGGAAAAACATTTATAAGTAGTGGTGTTACAAAGCATTTATAACCTTCAAAATCCCTACCGATATTATAAATGCGATATTAACTCTGTCTGTCTGTTTGTTGCGCTTTCACGCCTAAACTACTGAACCTGCTTAAATGAACACAGATAGTCTAGACCCTGAGAAAGGACATACTCATATGCAACTTTTTAATGCGAAAAAATGTAAGGGGTTGAAAGGGGGGGACAAAAAGTTGTAAGTATGGAAATATCATCATTTTTAGAGCTAAAAGTTTGAAATTCAAAGTTTGTATAATTTAACACTTTATCCCATAAAACTTTATGACGCGGGCGCAGCCGAGAGCAAAAACTAGTAGGGTGATATAAGTAGAATTTAGCAGCCTTATTAATAGAGGCATTTTTGAAACAAATTATCTCCCATCCTAAAACCGAGTCCGCACCACGTATTTTGATAAAAGCGTTTCATTAATAAGGCCAGCCTACAGAGCGGAAACTTGCCGACAGCCCAACGAGTAACGAACGTCCATTTCAATTTAATTATGGAAACTTCGACATTGATTCCTTAATTAAACAGCTACAAGAAAACTCATTTGTATTTGTTTTGAAGCAACATTTTAAAGTTGAATATTCACATTGTATAAAGTTAGAATACATTAACAAATAAATTTGGTTGTAGATTGCTCCAAATATTCTTCCTACTAACATTATTGGTAGTAACATAAAAAATGGATGTTTTGAAACAACTGTAAGATCGAGAAAGGACTTTATATCCAGACAACCCTTCTTCCATAATTCCGTTCCTTTCATTCATTCCATGGTTCCGTTAAAATTAAAATTGAATCGAAAAATACATGTTCTACTTGGCTTCTACCTAACCCTAGGGGGAATAACAGCTCATGTATATCTAAAATATAGCCTACCAAATGTACTCAAACATAAGCGAACACTATAAGTGTAAATCAAACAAAACACTTACATCGGGCGTCAATAATCCAATTAGATACGGCGTGATGATGCCCGATATCGTGGAAGTGCCGTTGATCATCGCGGTCAACGAGCCGGCATAGTTGGGCGCCAAGTCCAGAGCGTTCACCTAGAATCAGAGAAAAACATTCATTTAAGCTTAACATTCATAAATGCATAGCGTGACGCCTTTCGCCTTTTTCGGGAGTAGGCAGAGGTGTAAAACACCCACATTTCGCCAGCTAAATTAGGTCCCATTTAGTATAGGTATTTACCGGGTACATTTCCAGACTTCTGGATGATACTGAGCTACGAGACTATCCCGCCCTCACACCCACCACTGCAACTCCTGTAAGCCAGGATCAGCAGTGGCACGCATTTTATGACACCGAGCGGTGAAGCTCGGTGAGTCTCAGGGAACACTGATGTGAATGATACTGAGCTGATTACTTTAAGCATGACAACGTAACTTAGGTGGAGTGTCTTCTTGATAGCATATCTATTGACGATAGATTATTTATTCCTAACCAGTAAATTCATTGTCAGCCTTACGATGTTGATATGAACTAGTATGACTTGTTTTGAGAAAATCTTGTATGTTTAGAGACTGATTTAAGAGATAGAAACGCGGTCAATAAGGTGGTGTGTTCATTAAGAGACAACCTAGTTAACTGACGAGGTGACGAGCTGACTGACTGAAGAGCTCTTAGAACTTCAAAATTAATCAAAATAAAAAGCAAGCGATGTATAGCATAAGTAATTACCTTCATTCCGCTGTAGAACCCTCCCATAAGAGCCATAGATGCGATGAAATACGCAACCGCGGCGAATCGGTCGCAGCCGGCGTAGGAAGCCAATATGATGCATATAGCCGGACCCGTGGCGGCTATGGGCAATAAAGACATACAGTTAACGATATGACTTGGAATAAGTTGGAACTACAACGAGAATATGGGACGAGTATTGTAGATATCGATTCACGTTTAGAATTCAAATGGAGCTTAGAATCGATTCCGGTTCAATGATGTCAAAATGCTTTTTAATGAAAACAATTTGTGGTAATCCATTCAAAATTTATCAGAAACTTTGTATAATCGTTTCAAAAAGTATTTGTAGCATTGAATCTAATTTATCAGGAATATAAGATTATATTATATACATTGATTTAAATTAGAATTATGTAGAAGTCTAATTGCTCGAAGAGAATGTGCTAGGTTAATCGAAATATAAGACAGTTTGGGAAATATGATTTATGAAGCCATTAACGTATAGGCTAATACAGTTGATGCAAAACGATTTAATTAATATAAAGCTGCGTTACTAAATGAATACGCAAATCCATAAATTGTAGTTAAAATTACACTGAATCAATCCAATATTTTGGTTTACGCATGAATTTGTAATCAATTACGGTTCTCTTATAAGCCGAGGAAGGGTTTGTTTTTTTTTTTCGATCTGCTTCTGAAGATTGTCAAAATTGATTCCAATGTTTGCCTTGGAAAGATAGAACCTCTTAAATTATAAGTAGACATTCATTAGATGAAAGATGATGTCCATTTATATTATTTTTCTAAAGCAATGAAGCGAAAATATTTGGAGTTTTAAACTTATCCGATTTTTTAAATACTTGACAAATAGGACACTCCACGCTACATTACCCCTGAGTCTTACAGGGTATCTATCCATAGTCCGAGAATATGCATTAACACGGACGGAATCGCGAGAAAAATCTTATTTATAAATATAGTAGTATATTTATAATTGTTTATAAATATAAACTCACCAATAGTAGTATGAATAATTCTCCCAGTCTTGATACTATGCCACTTCTTTTTAATGCAGAAGTCGCACACCCAACCGAAGATGAAGGAGCTGATCCACATGGCAAGGTAGGGGATGGCAGTGAGTGTGCCTGTGGCGGCGATGTTGAACTTGAGAACGTCCGTCATGTACTTAGGGAGATCGGTGACCATGGTGTAGTAGCCCCAGTCGTGGCCAACCTGGAAATAGATAAATGTCAGTTGTTACAATTTAGGGAAGTGATTGCGTACTCAACGCCCGATTCAGAACTTTTGATAATAATAATAATACCAGCCCTATATTATATACTGTCCTACAGCTGAGCACGGGCCTCCTCTACTACTGTGAGGGTTTAGGCTACCACGCTGGCCTAGTGAGGGTTGGTAGACAACACGTACCTTCAAAATTCTTATAAAGAACTTCATAGGTATGCAGGTTTCTTCACGATGTTTACCTTCACCGTTAAAGCGAACGGTATAATTGATAAACAATACACATTTAACTTTGAAAAGTCAGAGGTGTGTGCCTTGGGTTTTGAACCTCCGGACATTGTCTCGGCAGACCGTTCCATTAAAACTTTTGATGCTACTCGTCAAATTTTACTAATAGATAATGCGAAAGTTTGTGGAGGTATTAAGATGCTTAGCTATTTGTTAACAATTTGGATAGTGTTTGCTAATTTTATTGTTCCGTTCACCATGTAAATGTGAGATATAAACAGTTTCCCAAAGATTAAATCAAAATAACACTTGGTCTTAGTATCATTTTATTCTAAAATCGTGCATAAACCTTTTGTATTTCATTTTGAAGCCGCTCAATTAAATCTAGTTCTTTAAAACATAGTTTTTTTTGTAATCGGTTAAATGTGCATGCACTTCCCTTCAACACAATCTTAATGGCAGCACTTCAAGGGTAATCGAAGGTTTAAGGAAAGGCAGTTTATTGACCTTCCGTTTGACTTTATTAAAAATGTTTCTGCATCTGCATTATTATACTAACTGGTCCAACATAATTGGACACACCCAAAGTCATTACAAGTGTATTTAAATACTACAATCGAAACTTACTCAGAGACATTTTATATAGTTAGATAAGTACATTTAACTTACATTTTGTAGATTTTTATATCTACTAATTTTCACATATTAATTGTATCTATTAAATAAATTACTCTTAGTACTCACTGACAGACTGCTAATGTATAGCTTTAGCCTTTAGAATGAATGTACACAAGTTCATTAAGGAACGAAACGAATATTATATACAAAAAAACAATTCTTGGAGATTTTATCCCATGGCTCAAATTTTATCGGGCACAAGGCTACGACGAAATAAAGGGTCAAATTACTTGACTCTGAAGAAACTAAATTCCAATTTCACTATATTTCACTTTTACATTGAGTGATAAGTATTGAACTACGATTCGTTGGTATTAAATTAACCACATCAAATAAATCTCAAATTGTTCCTAAATTGAGAGAATAACATAAAAACGTAAATATAGATTAATGAATTATTGATCATCATTTATAAAAAGCTAAAGAAATTAATTCTTGCATCAAGAGTAGCACGTAATACAATCAATTATAAATCATGTAACATGGTCAATTAGGTTGTATAATTTTAATTGCGTACGCGTAGACTATCTTCCATTGAAATCCTCTAATCATCTTCAGCAAAGGCCATTAGATAAACATTCGACGTCAACAGAAATCAAACAAAACATTCAATTATTGCTATTCGATTTGTGCTAATTTATGTAGTGGTAATTATGACGTTAATTCATTGAATTTCTCAGGAAGTAAGTTATTTATTAAAGTAACATTTACCTGTTATGCTCAATTTGCTACGTTATTTTCATCATAAAATCTTCCGTATATTCTATAATAATTAAGTAACACGGAATTAAAAAGCATCGAATGGAAATACCAATGTTATAAATACGAAAGTAACGCTTAACCACTTAACCGATTTTGATAAAATTAGGAATGGAGTAAGTTTGAAACCTAAGAAAGAATGTACGCCTGTTGTTAGAATAGGTATTTGTCACAAACTTTGAAGCGCACAAAGTCGTGATGGAAAGCTATAAATACATAGACAATATCAATACTCTACACGACTAAGATGTCTCCCTTTCATAAAATAGATGCAATTATTAATTCTGAAAGTGAAGGTAACAATAGATTCTATCGTCTAGTTATTATCGTGAAGCGTTGAATTGAAAAATGATGAACACCTTAGCACCATCTCGCAAATGTGCAGGAAGAAAGGTAAAATCTATCACTTTTGAATTGGATTGTCTGAAATATGACGAATAAAATATTACCAACTGCGATATTCACGGTATTATTGGAAAGTTTGGAAACTAAAATAGGGTCCCTGTCATATAATATAGTGTTGCTCGAAAGTTAATCATCTGTCCGTCTCCAAGTCTGTTTTTAGGGTATTGATGTTTCAAGAACCAGGTAGTAAGGAAGAAATCTACTTTATTAAAACTTACAGCTGCAAAGAGCAACGCCCATACTGGTACGCATCTCACGATAGCCTTCCAAGGCACTGGGTCTCTCACACTTTGCTTGTCAGCACTCGTCACTGTTTCATTTAGATACTTTAGCTCTTCATCAGAAATGTAAGGATGGGTGTTTGGCGTGCTGTAGCATAGGATACTCTGAAACGTAATGCAATTTATTATTGATATTGGGTAATGAACCTAGGAATTAAATGGAGTATAGAGTTCACAAGATAAGAATGAAGCTTATATTGGGCGACTATTTTTCTCTGTTAGCTAAAATTTATATTAGTTTCATTTTGTGAATTAGATTATTTCTTATTATTAGAAGATTTGGAAATTGGACAAGACATTGGATATGAGTTTATCGGCGTTACGAATTTAAAATATTCCTTATAGTTGAAATTATTATACAATGGTAAAGTAAGTAATTTTCTCTTTTCATCCTTTTCCCTATTAATTTCAGTTCACTGTACTTTGTAGCTTATAAAACGAATAATCGCCAAGATCGCCCAAAAAATCAAGTTCCTAATATAGCAAATCCTTGGATTTTACAGCAGAAATGAATTCTCGCGACGGATACCCTCAAGCTGTTGCTAGTTTGAAATACAGCCACAATATTGGTTTTCGCCGGCGAAATATCAGCCAAGCCAACAAATAAGGGTCAGTTTACGTAACTGATTGGATATTAGGTAGATATCAGTGAGCCGCCGGGTAGATAGTGCTGCAATGTTTATTTCTGCTTTTTAGCAGCAGTGTTGTTCCGATTTCATAGGCACCTCTGTTTTATATACCACATACCATTTAACAATCTAAAATGAGCCCATTGCAATGCTACTTAGTTAAATAAAAATGATATTACTTACCCAAAAGATAAACCACAAAATGCCAAAGCAGCCAAAGAAGTAGAACACGTTGGCCCAGTCGCCATCCCCGGCCATGAGGAACCCAGACATGAAGGAGCCAAAGATGTTACCGATTTGCGCCCCACCGAAGACAAGGGCGCCTTGCCGCGACCGCTCGTGAGGTGGTACCCATCGGGCTAACACAATCATTAGAGCTGGCATCGTGGGACCCTGTAAGAAAACGGACAAATTAACTACAAGCATAAACAAGTGATTCACTAAGGGGAAGGTCTCTCGTAGGTGAGAATGAGAATCAAAGAGAAATCATTAATTTTAGCGCTAAGTCCGTCGTCTCTATGAATTTATTTTTAAACCTATAAATATTATTTTTTTTATGTAAATTTTTCATATATTATGTAACTGTTTGCTATTTGTAGAAAATTTTAGTACCTACTGAGTTTTATCTATAACATTAATGCCTTACCACCATACTACATCTCTGCCTCGGTGGCGTAGTTGTATTACGTTACGATTACAATGCTGAGGTCTTGGGTTCGATCCCCGGGTCGGGCAGTGTTATTGGATTTTTCTATTCAGTGGCAACTCGGAGTTTGGAATTTGTGCCCGATATGGCGATAGGCTCTCCCCCTATCACATCATGGGACGGAATACATACGGCGACAAGTGGTAGCATTAGTTGCGCCTCTGCATACCTCTTCGGGGTTAAAAAGGGTGAGTGTGTGAGTGCACCATGCCTGGTGGTAGCTTAAACACTTTTAAAAAACATTTAATATGCAACACAAGTATACGCTAACGCTAGAGTTATATCCAAACCACTCATTTATTTTGGCCACGTCTCTTTCTTTTTTAATATCTCAAAATTGTATTAAATTTATTGTATCAGTAATTATTAGGTATTTAAGGTTATTATAACTTCTCTTTTTTATAACGAAGCTATGTAACTAGAATGTTGTGTACAGTAGTAAATAGATGCCAGATTTATAACATGTATTTAACCAATGTAATTTTGTTTAAAACTCAATCTGTTGTCTGTGCCTGTACCTTTTTAATAAAAATAAATAATAATAAAAATAAATAATAATAATACAGGGCTGGTATGGTTACCAGCCCTGTATCATATACTGCCCATTGTTGAACACGGGCCTCCTCTACAACTGAGAGGGTTTAGGCCTTAGTCCACCACGCTGGCCTAGTGCGGGTTGGCAGACTTCACATACCTTCGACTTAAGGACTTCTCAGATATGCACGTTTCCTCACAATATTTTCCTTTACCGTTAAAGCAAGCGATAATTTACAAAGAATTCCCACTTAACTTTTTAAAAAATTCAGAGGACCCTTGAGTTTTGAACTTGGAGACATTCGCCTCGGCAGTCCGTTCCACTCCCAACTAGGCTATCGCCGCTAATTAGTACCTTAGGATATCTCAATTGACTCGTCAAGCCCCGCGACGGAGACTAGTGTCCATATATATAGGGATTTCCCATACATCTATATATATAAGCGGGGCTTGAAGGGTTAAAATGAAGTGCTTTATAATTTGAAGATCAAATGATGTTGCCTTATTTATTGAGAATTGTGGCTACTATAAAGCATCTTCCATATCCTCATTAATTTATATAAAAACCGTGAAAACTGCTCAATCTGGTCACACTAATACGTCATAATCTCGGTACAAAATATCTTTAACTTAACAAAAAATGTTAAGTATGTATTTACCCATAAGGATGCTAAGCTGATTAACTTACCACGCAGTCTTAGCTTCAATAGCGAAAATATCAAGTAAAGTGGATATTAGGTAAGAAGATCATAGTAATGCTCAAACAAAATATTTATTCTATCAAAGTAGACCAAAAGAGACCGACCTTGATAGAATATTTATCATACATTCAATTTAATAAAATAGCGTATTTATATGAGCATATTTAAGAAGTTCGAATGCTAGGCCAAAACTTTGTGTGATTTTTCCTGACGCAATGTGTCCTGGATTAGATCCCCATGATGATTGACGTTAGACAAGCAGTTGCTCTAGAAACCGAAACAAAAATTGTGAATTGACCAATATATAAAGTTGTGTCGCTGATTGATATTGCAGTGGGGTGTGGGCATAGGACTAAACAATCTGTCGCGCCGACTCAATAAGGGCAGGTAGTAGGTACAAGAAGAGTAAAATACCTTTTCCGAATACGTAAAATCCTATAGTATAATTAAGAATGTGTTAACAACTTTCAATACGTCAATGAATTGAATGAGATTCATTTTACAGATTATATAAGTCGTAATATCGATTATATATGGCGATAGGCTCGCCCCCTATCACATCATGGGACGGAATAACGGCGAAAAGTGGGTGCACCAGTTGTGCCTCTGCCTACCCCTTCGGGGATAACAGGCGTAAGTGTGTGTGTGAGTGTGTGTATAAGTCGTAATATTTGAGTATTAAATACTCAAAGGTCGCAATAGATGACACCTGTGCTCGGGACTTCCACGCGCACGACACACGAGGGAAGTCCCCATTTCTAATTAACTCAGGTAAATATGAGTTCAGTTTAGCATAATATATAGGTATAATTAATATATAAGTTTATACCTTTTACACGTTATCGAAATATATCTTGATACATACAAATGTGTTAACATATTCGAACACGAAAATTCGAAATAATCTAACCGATTTCGATGAAATTTTGTGTTGATAGGTTGTAACGATAGGCTAATTTTGGGTCTGATAGGTGGCGCTTTTGTCGAGATATAAATAGGGAGAAGGTAGTCTACGCAAAATACAGTCTACGTAGGCGGTCTGTTCAGGCATTGATGTATTAAATTCAGGACAAAATTTACCGCCCCACTTGTATGTTTATGTGGAAACCTTTTGAAGTGACACGAGACGTCACCGTAGCTATCGGATAATACATTATTTTGTAGCACATGTGTGCAGAAGCTATGGCAGGAACTACGTCAAAATCTAGCGCCAATATTTTTTTTATAATTTCCTCAAATTTAACGAGTTTATACATTGGATTCTTTTTGGTATTACTGTAGTTACTGTCTCGATAGCGTATATTACGTGCGCGGTACGACACAGGTTTGAGGTCCCAGATTCGTATCCCGGGTTGCGAAAATTGATTTAGGGTACATTACTCACTGCCATACCAGGTTCTTGAATTTGTGCCCGATATGACGGTGGACGAGATAATAAAACGGAATGCACATGGCGAAAAGTAGGTATCCTGATTGCATCGCCTACCCCATAGTGAAAAAGTGATGTGTGTTTTTTTATTGTTGTAGCAATCGATCAATTATCAAGCAAAGGCACACTAAAAACTAGGCACCTAATGTCAATTGACCACTGACCATAAACACCCGTCCAGAAAGTCTTAACTACGCTGCCAGCCTTAATGGAAATGAATAAGAAGTAAAAGAGGGAGGAATAGAAGCGTCTCCACCTTAAGAGAAAGGGAGAGTTAGGGTGTGTTTGAGTCTCTGCTTAATAATTTTAAAGACCCCAGTAAAATGTTTCCGGAATAGTCTTCGTACAACATGCATTGTAAATTTATTTGAACAACTGTATGTCTTTGAGAGTATGTCTTGAGTAATTAATTAAATAGAAAAAAAATGTAAAAATTACCTACACTGTAAAATTATTTATTGAAAAGTATGTTGGCAATAAAGACTTAATAATAATAATAAAATGTCTTTGAGAGACAAGAAATCGACATCTTACAGACAAGATCATGAGCAGTTTTTTTGTCTAAACTCTATTCATATTTTTCTAAAACTATAATGTGGAAGAAACTTAATTGATCGTTAGGTTTATTTTGACACGTGACTATGAAATGAATATGAACATTTGATATTTTATTGTATCCGGTCGACATTTCGCATTTAAAGTTGTGCTGCAGGCTCTGCAGGTCTTAAGCGATAAGAATATATTGTTGTTATTGTTTATAATCATAGTAATACATTGTTTTCATAGAATGACGGAATACGTAGTCGAAGATTGTGGTTTCGAGCTACGCTCCCATTACATCTGATTTTTTTAGTTACGTATAAATAATTATCTCTAAGAACAGTGAAAAATACATCGATATGGAACCTATGTACCTGAGATCCGTAAGAATTTCGAGAGCAAGTGTGTGAAGCTTGCCAACCCGCACTGGGGTCGCGTGGTAGTTAAGCCCTGAACCCTCTCAGAAGTAGAAGGGGCTCATGCCAAGCAGTGCGACAGGATCATACGGAACTGGTATTATTAACAATAGATAGTTCCAGACATGAGTACCTTCAAATAAACACGACCTTTGTTAATGAATATAGATTAGAACATGAGAGTAAATGGAAACTGTCGATATCATAGTTAAAATAACATTTGAATCGTCGCTAAATCCAGTTCCATTAAAATTTATATTCCCTTCACATTTCTATGCTTACTTCTATAAGCACTAAGCACTAAGCCTCGAGCCGTGAAAGGAGGATGAGATAAGCTCAGCATCCTAGTCTGCGAAAAATTAAATCAAAATATTCTCACGGTTAAGACATGCGCTCTGGTTTAATAATTTCTTACTGTTCGTGATATGAATTTGCCTCTGCAACGATTAAGAGTGGGTATTGAGTCTTCCGGTCTTTTATAAAATAACATTTTCTTTTCAGTCAGGTATGATAATAATACCAGCCCCATATTATATACTGCCCCACTGCTGGGAACGGGTCTCTATCACTGAGAGGGTTTAGGCCTTAGTCGACCACGCTGGTCTGGTACGGATTGGCAAAAGTTGGCAAAAAGTTGAAATTCTTGCGTAGAATAATGAATGTAGGTTTTCTCACGATACACACCTATCTTCGATTAGTCAGAGGTGTGCCTTGGGTTCTTAACCTTCGTCTCGGCAATCTGTCCATTCCCAAATAGGCTATTGTGCAAATTTTTTATATTATAATTTTAAATACATTTTAACGTTGTATTTTGTGCCCGACATGGTGAGAGGCGCGCCCCCTATCACATCATGGGACAGAATAACTAATTAAAATAAATACTGATTGCGTCAAATTTGGGGATAAAAGTGAATTTATGTGTGTGTGTCTGTATATTTTTAAAACATAATACATTTTTTTGCTGTATAAGATTATGTCGTGTGTGACCTTACAGTCCGGTTTAAGCGATAAGATTAACATTAAGATTTTGAAATGTGAATTTGTTAGTAAATTCTGTTTATCTGTTGTTATACTCATAATCTACTCCAATAAACCAAGGTTAACATTGTAAGTTGGTTAATTTTAGAGGTGGTAGGATATTTGAACAAGAAGCTTATAGATAAAGTTGGAGGCAACACTCTAAGGTTCATTTTTTTTTTATTATTTTTGCTTACAGCTTTTTCGACGGTTTAATTTTTTGTTAAAAAGTAGCTATAAACTAGTTCTTTTTTTATAAATACGCATCTCAGCATTAGAATCTGTGAGTAAACAATAAATCACAATTTTTTTCCCACCCATAGGGATTTTTTTTTAATTTACATGGGAACAACTTCGAGGTATATAATAACAAAGAATATAAACAAAGAAATATTAAAACCGGGCTATTCGTAAATGCAGTAAACTCTCTTATATTTCAGACGTATTACTGAATACCGACCGTATGCTTTGACATGTGTTTAATAGTTTCCGCTACTACTTTTATCCCGAAGGGGTAGGCAGGGGCGCAAATAGTGCACCAACTTTTCACCGTGTATTCAGTCTCATCATATAATAGGGGGCGAGCCAATTGCCATATTGGACACAAATTCCAAACTCCGGGCTGACACTGAGCACAAAAACCCAATATCACATAGCTCGACATGGATTTCGAACCCGAGACCTCAGGTAGGGACACGCAATACAACTATGCCAGTTAATAGCTAATGCAATCTATGTACAAATCCCATCTATAAAGAATTCTCGTTTTAATTGTACGAGATTTATATGCAATTTCATTAGAAAATACTGGCTGCAAGTTAAAAAAAAACGCCTCTCTGAGAAACAAATGAAAGACTGAAAAAATATTTTCCAAATTCAAACCACTAGGAGATTTTTAGAGTGAATGCGTATTTAATGAGCTGGAAATTATGTGGCTTTAATATTTTAATTAAATTTATTCTTAAAATTATAATGACGACATTAAACAATGATACCATTCAACAACTTTTGCGCTCACAATGATTATGAATTAAAATAACAGCTGTGCTAATTTTGACCGAAAAATTAATGCATATCGAAATGTAACCTACCGTTTTAATCGTTGCTACTTTACGGGCGCGGTGTAATAATCCAATAGTCTCCGCTTTTTTGTTCCGATCTCGCTATCTCGTTGGAAAAATAATCGTCACTCACCAAACTCCTCAAAATAATGTAAATAAAAACTGCCGTTGCTTCATTAGCAAGATTGGTAAAAAAACATACTAACCTCACCCATCCCCTGCAAGACACGGAGTATAAACAGCCAAGTTGCACCTCCAGCCTTGACGACAACCGGGGTAAGTAAGGTGAATATGGCAGTACTGAGGAGTCCGATACCCAATGTCCATTTACCCCCGTATCTCTCCGCCAAGTATCCTCCAGGGACGTGGGTAATCGCATACCCGTAGTAGAAGCCGCTGAGAATCAACCCCTGAGTGGATTCTGACCAATCGAAGATCGCATACTGAAATAAAATGTGATTGTTAACCCGTGAGTATTGGAAGGGTTGTTTTTTTTTAGTAAGTATATCAGAAAAGAGTTGATTGTAATTTTCAACGTGATGCTATATATTAGGATTAAAAAACTTGTCACATTTTCTACCCAATTTCTTTAGATTATTGGTAAGTTTAATGTTTTCTATAAAGCATAATCTATCATTAAATATTAGTCAGACAATTTGCTGGCCAAAGGAATGAACAGAAATTCACCGTGTAGTACCAACCTTGGTGTTGCGTTTTACAGCAGAAGACTGTCACTTTTCATATTCTTTTAGACAATTTTACTAACATTCGAGATGGCATGCACTAAGAAAATATGTTGGTGATTTTGCATCATCAGGTGACACCTCATATTATATGATTGATTTACTGGTAGTAGAACTGGAACCTGAGAAGTTCCTTTTAAGAATTTTGAAGGTATGTGAAGTCTAGTAACCCGCAATAGGCCAGCGTGGTGGACTAAGGCCTAAACCCCCTCAGTAGTGGAGGCCCGTGCTCAGCAGTGGGCAGTATAATAATACAGGGCTGGTATTATTATTAATTAGGTCTCTCGTATACGAGGGGCTGTCTGTGTAGACGAGGTACCACCGGAAGGTATATTTCTACCGCCAAATAACAGTGTGTACGCACTATTGTGTTTTTTTTAAGTACGGCAATATAGCTCCACTGCACCTGACGTTAAGTGAAGTGGAGCGTAAAATGGTTTTAAAGATATTGTAGCTACCGTAAATACTGGTAATTATGAAACTTAACGTCTAATGTCTCAGGGTGAGGAGCGCAGCGGAGTGCCACGCAGTTCTTAAAAGTATTTCTTTCTGGATGGTGTTGCTAATGTTTATGGATGGTCGTATCACTTACCATCAGGCGAGTGGCATGCTCGTCTCGTCATTCAGTAGCAATAAAAAACAATGGGGTCGTGGCCATGGGATTCCTCATATCTATAGACCATTTTGAAGATTTATCATCATATTTTAGTGTGGCATCGTAGGCTAACTAACCCATTACCATTATAGAAATATGTCCAGAGTTTGACATTAAACCATCGACGCTCAAAATACAGGTGGACCCTGTTATATTTGAAACATTTCTGCTCAAAACCACTCACCGGTCTCGTGCTAATCGTCGCATTGGCCAAGATTTCACTCTCATCAGGACAAGCGTTAGGATCGTAATGTGAGTCCTCGTTCTTGGTGTTGTTCACCATCTGAGTGACGGCAAGGTTCAAGCAGACTCTCATGGTGTAGGCGTTGCAGACGGCCAGCAGTCCCATGATGCCCAGGACGTACCGCTGAGGAATTAGGAACACTGGAGAAGAGGATCGTGTGTAGTTTTGAGGAATATTAGTATTAAAAATAGTGAGTATATTTCCATTCCATTTACATAGTTGACCAAGACATGAACCTAACATAGATGGTAAAATATAGGTTTTATATTTCTGCCTACCTCTAAAAGGGATAAGGCGTGATATTATGGCATGTTGTTTATTTCGGGCTAAATTACCTGTAATATATAATAGTTACTATAAAACTATAATTACGTAAAGTTTTTCGTATGCTATATTTGACCTTTTTCCGCGCTCAGCAAAATGATTTGATCTATAAGCGGAGTGGTTCCAAGTACAGTAGACCCGCGGTAATCCGACCCTTGGCTAATCCAGCGTCCCTTGTAATCCGACAAGCCTATGTCATGACATTTTTGTCAATTTATATTTATACAATACACACCTATGTACAATGTAACTTTATTATAAGTAAACTAGTAGTGCTCGCGGCTCCGCCTGCGTAAAAAAGTTTTTCCGGGACAAAAATATTTTCCTGGGATAAAAAGTAGCCTATAGCACTCAGGAGTTATGTAGCTTCCTATTAGTGAAAGAATTTTCAAAATCGGTTCAGTAGTTCCTGAGATTAGCGCGTTCAAACAAACAAACTCTTCAGCTTTATAATATTAGTATAGATAACTTGTCGGATTACAAGTTACTCTTTTTTTTTAAAGTTGCAGACTACATGGGGTCGGTGGCAGGACCCAAATCCGACAAATTTGACAACCCGATAACCTTTTGCAAAACGTTTGTCGGGTTACTGCCGGTCTACTGTACGGAGTCGACTAATTTGAGATGGTTATCCCTCGCCAGATTACAGAATTATGCCGGTCTGATTGAAATAGGACATATACGGGTGATCCCGGAACTATAGCGGGTTGTGCATCTGGTGTATGAAGATCGCTACTACTAGGTGTTGCTACATGAAAAAATTCTCGCACAGTCCATTCACAGCATAAAAGGTTTTCCATAAAGGACTTGTCCAAAAATGGGCCTGAAAATCTAAACAAGGCAGTTTATATATATTAGCCTTTTGCAATAAATCGTTTAATTTTATAGACCTCCTATTTTGAGATGCATGTTATTTTGTTTGGCTTGAAAACTACACGTAACATGAATGTTACCAAAAAAGTTGGTTATGAATGAAGGGGTCTAAAAATATTTTTAATCGATCTAAGTTCCATATGTTGCCCCTTTGATATCCCTAAAGTTTGAGCCTGGTTAGATTTTGAGGCCCAGCACCCATACAAAAGCAGACATCTCCTTTCAGATAATATATTATGAAGCTTTAATTAGTGAAGTATGAGATAAATATTTGCAATGGATTTTCAAAACTATTTTTTCTATAAAGAAAGTAATAATATGTAGAGAAGATCTCAGCTTTGATACAATTTTTTTATTGCTTTGAATGACGAGACGAGCATGCCGTTCATCTGATGGTAAGCGATACAACCACCCATAAACTGTAGACACACCATCCAGCACATTGAGTTACAAAGTACTGTGTGGCATTCCAGTGCGCTCGTCATCCT
Source organism: Lapara coniferarum (assembly GCA_949316025.1). Lineage (NCBI taxonomy): Eukaryota > Metazoa > Arthropoda > Insecta > Lepidoptera > Sphingidae > Lapara > Lapara coniferarum. The sequence goes on from OX438920.1 coordinate 24,239,500, forward strand.
GAGACATAAGATGTTAAGTCTCATTATGTCCCGTAGTTACACTGGCTACAATGTCCTTCAAACCGAAACACAACAGTGCATGCACACTGTTGCCTGGTGGTAGAAATAGACATTGTGGTGGTACCCACCCAGACGGACTCTTACATATGAGAGATCTACCACCAGTAGTAATTAAAACCACAAACTACAGTAATTAAGATGTATGCTTTGTTGCGATTATTTTTACTGCTCATTAAGAGTGTGCTACGTCATTTAAAATATACAAATATATGTATAATATTTATTTTAATTATGTTGTATTTAATGTATAACCGGTATTGTGATATTTTTAATGTAAAACACAATAATAAAAACATGTTTGACATAGCAAATAACATCAAATCAGTTGCAAATAGATAATCATTTAATTTGTTTATTTTAAAACTCATTCTTGGAAAACTTATACGAATGCGTTGTATGCCTATAAATATTTAAAAAAACAAAATATAATTTTAAAACCCGAAAAACTTGATTATTATAAAATTGGTGTTAATATTACTACCAAAATTTTATAACAATTTAAGTATAATATCTCGTAACATAAAACATGGTCATTGATCTTTTCAATAGGTGTATAAAACCAGTATTGCTCGAAATCTTTAATTTTAAACTTAAATTACGCAGTATTGAGTTGAAAATAAGTTATGCAAATTGGATTTTAATATATGTAAAAGGACTCAAATACTTTTTACTTGGTAAATTATTCCACAACTACCGGTGGTAAGTCTCTCATATGTAAGAGTCCGTCTTGGTGGGTACCACCGCCATGTCTATTTCTACCGCCAAGCAGCAGTGTGCATGCCACACAGTACTTTGTAACTCAAGGTGCTGTATGGTGTTGCTACTGTTTATGGGCGGTCGTATCGCTTACCATCAGGCCAACGACACGCTCGTCTCGTCATTCAATGGCATAAAAAAAATGAAATAATAAAAACTAGATTTGGCTCGCGAATCCGCTCGCTTGAAAGAGTTTTCCCGGGATGAAAAGTAGGCTAAAACCTTTCCAGGGTCTTAAACTATCTCCATACCAAATTTCATTGAAATACAATTGGCAGTTTTTGAGTTCGTGTCGCACAGAGACGGAGATCGACTTTGTTTTGTACTATACATATAAGGTTTACGTCAGCACTTGTATCTACATAATATGCGAAGTAAACCTGTTAAATTTAATAATACACTTAGATAATACTATCAAAACATTGTAAACCAGTTTGAAATAAATAGCGCATTTACTTTTATTCGTTAAAATGTGAACTAAAACTGAATTAATGTTTCTCGGTGACCTTAATTCGCAAATTCACTTGAAAAAACTACTTTATCAAGCAATAATCCTACTTCGTACTAATATTATAAACGCGAAAGTTTGTATGGATGTATGTTTGTTACTCTTTCACGCAAAAACTACGTACGGATTTCGATAAAATTTGGCACACGGGTAGATCAGGTCCTGGATTAACACATAGGCTAATTTTTATCCCAGAAAACATTTTAACGCAGGCAGACCCGCGGGCAAAAGCTAGTATATTATATTATCATTTATTTAACACTTTATTGTACATCAATGTAATGTATAACATAAAATAAAACGAGATGATATAAACACAAGTACAGTTGGCGGTCTTATCGCATTCCGCAATTTCTTACAGACAGCCTTTGAATGGATTGGAGAAGACAAGAAAAACTAATATACTTCAGTTTAAAATAATAAGAATATTATTATCAACTGAAATGGTAGCATGATAGAAGTGTATGTGTTAATGACACGTGAAAATAACTTTAGAATTTTTTTATGAATGAGGTCGTTAGTTTAAAGATCCACTGGTGATCTAAGAAAAAAAAATAAATAAGTTAATTTTTTTAAAAAGTAGAAACACTACACTTCCATGCAACTGATAGTTAATTGCGTAATTTCTATAATTTGAACAGTTTTGTAGATTTGTGATGGACATTATCGATTTTCTCAATGCTATTTAAAATACTATGCATAATATAATAATTGTATTTAGCCTTTATTTTGAATTTAATTTAATATTTATATTAAAATTCAATGGACAATTGATGACAAAAAATTAAGCCTGGAGTTTCTTTCTGCCTTTCTTCTTCGGCTAGTCATCGCTTAGGCAGCTAGTGAAAGGCTGGTAGGTTAGCTAGGTTAGGATCTATACTGTCCTCACCGGTGAGGATCGCGACGCGTGCCTCCCATTAATTTTAATAAAAAATATTATTTTTTTATTTATTTCCTGTCAGCCCGAGCTTGGCTTCTTTGTATTTATTGTTCGTTGATTTTGCTTACTATAAAAATGTCTGTAGTTATATAAGTGACTATTTGTAATAATTATTAGTATTAATTCAATGTATGTTGACTTATCATAAGTGCAACAAAGTTCGCCTACGTGATCAATAAAGTATTTTATTTTATTTTAAAAGTGTCACCTGGGTCCGTATGTCACCTGGGTCCCTCATCGAAAATCAGCGCTACAGTATTGGTTAGACCGTACTGTAGTAAGGAGCTGAATGAGGGTTCCTATTGTTGGTACAATATTTAAACTATTTTTAATTTCTTTTCTATGTTTAAATTTGTAATGTGTTTGTCCATCAATAAAATATATCTTTCTTCTTTCTTTCTTTCTTTCTTTCATTGATACGAATGTCGCGTGTCGGGATCAGCCTGAGTACATCCAGTTTCAAGCAGGCTAGCATAATTATATTGACTGGCGGAAGATAATCTCTAAGTCATCATTTTACCTGGACCCAACTCCACTTCCCAAGCAGGGTCACTTTGCCGTGCCCTTAAAAAAAACAATACTCACAACTTGATACCGCTTTTCTCCACCGTGGAATCATCGTGGCGTTTGTTGTCTGCTATTTAATTACCTGCAAACAAACGCATTATGAATAAATAACATGCTTAATAATTTTAGTATGGTAGGTTACAGTCGCCGTTTCGCCGAGTATGCAGTTGTATTGTAAGACAATATGGCGCACGATAATCTTTATGTGAATATGTGAAGAAAAAAATGTACCCCTTTTAAGCACTTTCCGCGCAGCAGGGATTTGACATAATTAAAGTTGAAATAGAGGAGTGTACAAAGATAAAAACATTGTAGTACACATCATGGGACGGAATACGCTCGGCAAAAATGCATTAGTTGCAACCTCTGCTTACCCCTTTGACGATACAAGGCGTGAGTGTGTGTATATAAGATCCGTATGATCTTGTCACATCAGTATTCGATATGATTGTGTAATCCCTTAACGTTAGCCTGGAGGTCGACAGCTTTCTCGAGCAGTAAGATTATCAAAAAACGATTTGAAGGATATTTTTAATATGCACTGCGTTATTTTATAGCTAACTAGCTTTGGCCCACGGCTTCGCCCGCGTTAATAAGTTTTTCCGGGCTAAAAGTACATAAAAAACTTCCCGTTGGATAGCACATTTATTTGGATAAAGCTTAATATTATGACGTTCATACAACTCTTAAGAAATAATGCATTAATTTCAACTAAATTTGATTACCATAAAAACGGTTCTGGTGAGTTAATCTTAAAAGATAGACATATACTGTTGCGGACATTTTTTTATATCATTTCAATAGGAATAATTCTTTCATACATATATTTTTGGTATCTTGAACCGTTTTCGCAGCGCACGCAATGGAAGCCCTCAAGGATGAATAATATTCCCCGTTTTTTTCACATTTTCCATTATTTCTTCGCTCCTAATAGTTGCATCGTGATGTTATATACCTAAAGCCTTTCTCGATAAATGGTCTATTCAACACAAAAATAATTTTTCAATTCGAACCAGTAGTTCCTGAGATTAGCGCGTTCAAACAAACAAACTCTTCAGCTTTATAATATTAGTATAGATAAATACGATTCGTATTGTATTGTTAATCATTAAAATATTTTGAAATTAATCGAGTTTGGTAATTGGGTTATTTATACTTTGATAACTTTTTTAACTGACTTCAAAAAAGAGATTCAATATTCGATCTGTATGTATGTTTGTATGGCGGCAATTTTCTCAAAAACTACTGATCCTATTTGGATGGGGTTTTCGCACGGAGGACAGAAGTTTCTCAAATATATTTATGTAGTATTTGTTATTGTTTTTTGCTTCATTATCATTTACTATTGTCATGATATAAAAGTTATAACTGCTTCACACACACACTCACGCCTTTCATCCTCGAAGGGGTAGGCAGAGGCGCAATTAATGCACTCACTTTTCGCCGTTATTCCGGCCCATGATTTAATAGGGGGTGAGAACCTATCGCACTATCAGGCACAAATTCCAGACTCCGAGCTGATACTGAATAGAAAAACTCAATATCACTTTGCCCGACCCGGGGATCGAACCCGAGACCTCAGCTACCTTAATCTATACTAATATTACAAAGCTGAAGAATTTGTTTGTTTAATTGATTGTTTATTTGGTGAAGGCGCTAATCTCGGGAACTACTAAACGGATTTTGAAAACTCCTCACAAATGGGAAGCTACATTACTCCTGATATAGGCTACTTTTTATTCCGAGAAAATATTTTTATCTTGAAAAAACTTTTTCACGCGGGCGTAGCTGCGAGCATCACGTAGTATTAATATGATTTAAATAGAATAAAAGACATAAACAAATTACTTAATTTTTTATGTATTTTAAAATCTTTAGAAACCTCAAAATAAGCATTTTTTAAAACAAGATAAAAATAAATTTATTATTCTTTGTAGCACGAAAAGTGTTTTCATAAGTGATAGTATAGTGTTTCATAAGTGAAATTCATAAAAACAATGAATACCCAAAACTTTTGAGATTTTCCTTATACCTTCTATTTTAAGGAAATAGACAACTCAAGGTTTTTTGGCACTAAACTAAATTCGTAGTCAAATGATCGAATTTTTTAATGTCCAATTAATTATAATAGAAGGAAAATAGTTATCATATTTGAAATATCAAATAAAAGAATTGGTCATTATAAATTAAAATATCAGACAATGGGTAGCTAAATATTAAAAGTAGAGTAAAACATGTAAATTTCGTAATGTTAATGAAATATAATAAACCTAGCATTGACCTAAATGAATATTTTTCTTTATTAACACAAGCATATTACTGACAAGAATTTTTTTATCTAAAATGATGCCCAATTTACATGTTACGGCTGATTTCTTCTTTCAGCGTTCTTTGAAGGATCTTGTACAAACTATGGCAATAAAATCACAAAACGTTGTGTAATTGTTTTTCCTGTTTTAGGAATCGATCCCACGACCTGAAGAACTCTTAACTGAAGATAGTTAATGTTTTATACTAATACTAGCTTTTGCCCGCGGCTCCGCCCGCATTAAAAAGTTTTTCCGGGATAGAAGTCCCGGTTTATATTTTCCCGGGATAAAAAGTAGCCTATGTGTTAATCCAGGACATGATCTACCCGTGTGCCAAATTTCATCGAAATCCGTTCAGTAGCTTTTGCGTGAAAGAGGAACAAACATCCTTACATCCATACATCCAAACATCCATACATTCTTACAAACTTTCGCCTTTATAATATTAGTAGGATTATAAAGTTTGTTTGTTTGAACGCACTAATCTCAGGAACTACTGAGCCGATTTTGAAAATTCTTTCACTAATAAGAAGCTACATAACTCCTGAGTGCTATAGGCTACTTTTTATCCCGGGAAAATATTTTTGTCCCGGAAAAACTTTTTCACGCGGGCGGAGCCGCGAGCACTACTATACAAAATAAAGTCGAACTCTAAGAATCAATATTATCAAGTAATTATAATAGAAATTAGCATTATCTATCTATACACATCAGTTAGCACAATTTACATCTATCTGATCTAGTCACAAAAACTGGTCTCTACAAATAAATAACATCCTGTTCAAGCCAGTAAAGTCAAGAAAAACTTAGAATTTTGGTACCTCTTGGCAATGCCATCGTGAAGTTAATTTTTAGTTTCATCTTTAAATTTTTTGCCTCAGTTTTTGTACACTGAAATATTAAATACAAATCCCTCAAGAATAAGTTTTTAGTAAAAGGAAGACAAGCTGTTTGGAGAGTAATTCTCACTGAGTATATCCAGTTCACATAGGGGGGCATAATTGTGTCCACTGGCAAGGGGGGGGGGGGGATCATCTCTCATCAGTCTGTACTTTAACTGGATTCCACTTCACTTACCATCAGATCTGACGCAATGGGTTCACTTCGTCGATACAGTATAAAAAAGTACAGATTAAGTACAAGACATCACAGATCCTCCACAATAGGCGTAACCTAAAAAAGCGTGAGGAAACCTACATACCTGAGAATTGTTCATAAGAATTTCGAGGGTATTAAGTCTACCAACCCGCACTTGGCCAGCCTGGTGGTATAACGCCTAACACCTCTCAGTAGTAGAAGAGGCCCGTATTTATAAATTAAAAAGCTGGGTTTTGAGGTACAAACACAGTCACCAATAATGACGGTTTCGAACTAGAAATTACTTTTAATTCTAACGTTATCAATTTACATACTTTTCTACAGTAATGCTAGTTTTGCATATATTGTTATCAGTCACGTTTAGTTTTCATTGTTCATTTATACTCCCAATGTTATGTTCTTCACCTAACAATGGAATAATCTACACGGCGTCTATACAAACCTAAACAGTAAATAAGTTACCATTTCCCTTATCCATCAATATTTTGTATTGTTTGTTACGTTTTTGATGGACCTGTTATTGTATGACAATATTTTATAGTAACGATTATAGAGCTGCTGAGAATATGTAAGAACTTTATGGAGCATTACTCTAGAAATAGTAAAATATAGGTGTAGCAGACTTCTGCCTAGTTTTGAAAAAGATGTAGTGTGCAAGATACGCAGAATTATTTTTTGTATTGATCTCGTCATTTTCATCATCATCATCATCATCACCATCAGCCCGTTGCAGTCTACTGCTGGACATAGGCCTCTCCCAAGATACGCCACAGAGCCCGGTCTGCTTCTTTATGCATCCAGTTGCTGCCGGCCCTCTTGTGCAAGTCATCCCGCCATCTGGCTAGAGGGCGTCCCACGCTACGTTTACCAAGACGCGGTCTCCACTCCAGAACACGCGTCATTTTAATATCCAATAATTATACTGGCTTTAATGTTTGTCAAACGAAACACAATAGGGGACACTGCTTGGCGGCAGAGGTAGATACAACTTGGTACGTACGTAGACAGGGTCTCACAAGCCAAATCTGCCACCTTATATTATAATAGTCATACATATAAGCAATCTACCACCAGAAGCTTAAAATTCATGCCAATTAAGTCTGAATTTACGAAAGCGTGTTAAGGTTTACTTCACATAAAATTTTCCAGTGAAATTCCGCGCACGATAATGAGGTAGCAGCTTTATGAAACACCGGTGTGCAAAAATATCAAAGAATTTGCACATTGGTAGGCAACCATTAAAATTTATCATACTAGACACCACCCCAAATTATTAGCATAAATTATGTTTTTATATTTTTTTAAATTCTTAGAAAATGGACACAGAAATATCCTGACAAATTTGACCACTCTGTAGAAAGTTTCAAAGTAACTTTTCTGTAAATGTAAGTAGTGCAGTTATTACAATATGTCCGTATTTTTTTTTATTTTCTTAATCTTACACTATTTGGGCGGATTCGCTTGAATATGAATACTTAGTATTTTTCCTATGTATGCTAATATTGATATTATGAGCCAGGAAAAATAAAGTCGGAAGATTATTTACACTGAAGACTTTTGGAAAAATAGGAAAGCAAGAAATTACAATATCCTCTCCAAATATCATACGAAGAAAATTGCGTTAAAAATATCACGAATGGTAGCCCGAAGGCTTTATTAAACCCCATTAACGATTGCAGTCTTAGGTACTAAAAGTAATCTTCGGGAATTACCGAGTCTTTCCTCATGCTGTGATAACATTGTTTCTTATGTCAAGTCTTGTAATAACTAGATAAACTTATCTTTATTTGCTAATATTGGTAAAGGACATTGAACTTTCATAATCGCTGCAAATTCATCGAATCGCCAGGAATAAAATTTAAACAAATGATCGGGAAAAATTCATGAATTACTTTTATTTCAATGTCGAACGCTCAAACGTCGAATCGTTTAATATGTTTTTTCTTTATGACGAGACGAGTTAGTAACTCGTCTGTTAGTCAGCGATCCAACTGATTATATAAACCAATAAGAATACCATCCAGGCAGTTGAATAAAACACTACGAGACACTTCATTGCATTCCTCATGGCGAGATGTAAGGCTCAAAAATGCACTAATTCCAACAGCTGCAAGTCCTTCAAACTTCCCCACAGTATCAACAAACATATCATAAATTTTAAAATTGATTACCTTCTTTTTGTTACCGTTTTAAAACGGCACAATACGACATATGTACCTATTGATGAAATATTGACTAGAAAATTTAACAGCCAAGGTTACGCCTATCGTGATCAGCCTATGTTGGGTCACGAACAGGCTGGCATACCTGTGTCGACTGACGAAGATACATCATCTCTAGTCGCACTCTATCTTGACCCTTCACCACTTGGTATGTATGTGGTATGGTGGTAGTTTACTGGTGGTAGGACTCTCATATGTAAGTGTGCGTCTGGGTGGGTACCACCGCAATGTATATTTCTACCACCAAACAGCAGTGTGCATGCACTATTCTGTTTCGAAGGACATTGTAGCCAGTGTAACTACAGGACATAATGAGACTTAACATCTTCTGTTTCAGGATGACGAGCGCAGTGGAATGCCACACAGTACATTGTAACTCAAGGTGCTGGATGGTGTTTCTACTGTTTATGGGTGGTCGTCTCGCTTACCATCAGGTGAACGGCATGCTCGTCTCGTCATTCGATGTCATAAAAAAATCTTCAGTAGGGTCACTTTATTGTACCTACTAGGTGTATATAAAAAATACCTGCTTCAATCTATCGTTTCATAATATCGATTTCTAAACTATGCGCTAAAACCTCAACACCGATTTGTTCTGCACCATGTACAAGGTCAATAGCACAGATGATTGAGGTCGCTTCGATCACGTTACAATTGGCTTACACAATTTATGTAATAATTATATTGAAAGTGAATTTATTGTATAGGTTATTTAAGAACTAAATACTATTGCTTTAGGAAAAATATGTTGTTCGGAATTGTCAAAACATTATGTATATTAAATCTTAGTAAAATCGGAAAAATCATCTGTAAAATGGAAACCTATTATATAGAGAAGTAGAAGAATAAAGGAGTACTCCTGGCGAAATTTGATCTTAAAATTAATTCCCCTCATCCATGTGTCTATAAGTTGTGACTCAAAAACTAGAACAACTGCTTCGATTGTGACATCTATATCTATCTATATCTATTATATAAAAATGAATCCCTATTTTCTTGGTCACGGCATCACGCGTGAACGGCTAGACTGATTTCGTTATTTCTTTTTTTGATGTGTTTATTATTGTCAGGAGAAGGTTCTTATAAAAGAAAAAATTAAGAAAATTGCGCGGAAAAACGGCTGGACCGATTTTAATGAAATTTTTTTGTGTGTCTTCAGGTGGATTCCAGAATGGTTTACACTCGGGTTCTAGGATTTTATTTCCTTTTTAGGACAGGACAACGTCTGTCGGGGCCGCTAGTTCACTAATAAGTTTGATTCAGTTGAATTTAACTATTATTGTAATCAGCCCTGTATTATATAAATCTGTCCACTGCTGAGCACGAGCCTCCTCTACTACTGAGAGAGTTAAGGCCTTACCACGCTGGCCTAGTGCGGCTTAGCAGACTTCCCATCCCTCAAAATTCTTATGGAGAATTCTCAGGTATGCAGGTTTCCTCACGATGTTTTCCTGCACCGTTAAAGCGAACAATAATTGATAAACAATATACAAACAAACTTTGAAAAGTCAGAGGTGTGGGCCTTGGCTTTTGAACCTCCGGAAATTGTCTCTATTGTTAAATAAATGAAAACCCTACAAACCTAAGTTCTCTGAACCCTTCAATCTTTTAAATCAGCTTTTCAGTTTTTCCTTGTATATTTTTTTAACTATTACATTTTCTACATTAATTACCTGCGGGAATATTTGCAAATAAAACGAAACAATAGCATATTTCAAGGAACAATAAGTTTTAATATCTCTTTTCACAATACTCTAGGAATGAGCATAAAATAACCTGGATTATCAGATCCCGCGGGATTCATTGTTATTTTCATGAAATTGAAACTGGCATACAAATGTATTTCCCGGGATAAAACGTCAATAAACCGATGATTAATGCTGTTTCATAACTCTTGGTGAAACGGGTCTTGACCATTTTGAGTTTGATTGTGTAGGACAAAGTTTTTTTGTGTTTCGAATTATTTCTGAAATAATAGTGTCAAAATTTATTTCCTCTTGAACTATATGTACAGTTATTTAACTCGGATGTCAATTGCTTGTTTTTCTTATTACCAGTAAGGATATTTTTTTTCACGAATAAAGAACGCGTTATCACTACCACTTGGGGATTGAATGGAACGGTCATTACGTGGATTTCACCAGTCTTGAAGCCCAATGTCGACACCCAGGATTAGTATCTTCTCAGCGAGCATTGGACCGAGTCCCTACTACTATGTACTTCTACACCGGCATACCAACCAAAATCCGCGGCGGCCTTTTCAATGCATAGTAAACAGCTCGGGGTATAATGCTGCACTAAGATAGCTGTGCGGGAAAAGATACAGGGCGAAATTGAAGTCATGAACATCTATTAAACCTTATTTACGTACTTAATAGAAATACTTAGAAGTCATCTAAAATGTTTTTACATCAATATTATTTTTACGGACACTTTGTTCTGCGACGGGTGAAACAGCGCAAAGCGCTTTTAGATTTTGATATTTGAAGATTTATTGGCGCTTTTTAAGTGTTTTATTTTTGATTTTGGTATATTTTTTTGTAGTATTCAGTGATCTACTACAATAGGCTTTATGACATTTTTGGATTTTCCATGTTGCATAATTAAAATTGTGGATTTGCGTAATTTAATTCCCATTGAGAAGTCTTAGATTCAAATGGTGCTCATGAATGCAATTTCACCCAGTATAGGCCTAATAAATACCACTGTTGATAATCATTTTTCATTATTTTTTAAACCTCTGCAAAACGCCAATCATCGTAACAATAGAATATGTGGTGATTCAAATGAGTAGGTAATTAAGTTTCATAGAATTATCGTTTTGGACGGAGATGCAACCGTTTATAAATAATTAAAAGAGAAAGAAAGAGCATTGGTCATCATCATTTAATAGAACAAAAAAAACAATTATCTCGCTGATAAACTATTCAATATGCACCACGATGTCCCAATAAGTTGTTTGATTGAACTGATACAGCTGCTTATAAAGATGAATACATGCTAACATAACTTAGATAAATGAATGCTCCAAAGTTGCATCTGCCCTAAGGAATAATTATTTATAACTAAACGTAATTATAATATATTTTTATAAGGGCTCGGTAATTTATTTTATTTATTTTATTTTGGCCCTACTAGACGTGATGGTAAACGGAGGAGGATCCAGGATTGACTGACAAGAGATTTCTCGCCAATTGACACAACTATGCCAGACTGTTTGAAAATTGGACATTGGAATAAGAGTCTAAATTTTATAAGCATATACAGGTTGGATTTTTGAGACAGCACGGACATAGTACCTTAGTCATTGTAGGAACAAGAAATCATTCTTAAAAGACTGTTCATCATTTTAATATTAACATCTCCATTCCTACATTCTGAAAAAAATCACTCAAAAATGAGCAATAAGTATTCGCAAAATATACAAAAAGATCCGCTTGCTGACAAGGATCCATCCGAGGTTTGAGTAGGTACTTTTAAAGTCAGAAATTGCTAAAAATTTGATGCCTACATTTTGTAGGTAATATGACTGCAATTTACTTTTAAAAATAACAAAACTTTGTTATCAGTGTCTAATAATTGAAATTAAACTATTATAACGGATTTTATCGCGGACTCCGGACGGTCCGCCCCGTGACCACAAAATGCTGAAAAGCCTTCGAAACGTCGGGAGAAAAATAAAATAAAAAACCGCGATAAAATCCGTTATAATAGTTTAATTTCAATGTCTAACATTCGCGTAAACATATGGAATCATAGTGTCTAATAATTTACAATCAAAAAGATTATAAGCATCAACTGAACTATATATCACCGCATGTACGTCCAGCTTAAAACAACGAATGCTATAGATTTCATATAGGTACGTATGATAGCATATCGTGGCAAAAAGTTGAAACACAGCTGTTTTACGAAACGTTGCGAGTAGCGCAAGCTCAAGCGAAAGTTACATTGTGTGCGGATCAAGGACATTAGTACCTGTTTCGAATACTTTGCTGTGTAATTACTTTTATACGTAATTTATATCGCGGGAATTAGTTTAGACCAGTAAATTTTACATATCCACACACACACACACACATTCACGACTTTTATCCCCGAAGGGGTGGGCAGAGGCGCAATTAGTGCACCCACTTTTCACCGTGCGTATTCCGCCCCATGATATGACAGGAGGCGAGCCTATCGCCAAAGCGGGCACAAATTTCAGACTCCAGGCTGATAATAAATAGAAAATCCAATATCACTTTACCCGACCCAGGGAACGAACCGAACGCAAACAACTACGCCACCAAGGCAGTCAGATTCAGTATTTCGTAAGACGTACTAGTCTATGGGGTTAGGATGTGAAAAAAAACACGATGCGTCTCCGCTTCGTTTTATTGAGATTGGTTGAGTGACTCACGTATCGGTATTTTGATGTTTGTGATTGATCGAGAGTCCGACTCGTCAGTCTCTCAACCAATCGCAATAAAACGAAGCGGAGACGCATGGTGTTTTTTTTTTCACATCCTAGCCCCACTGCTCTCAGTGTACACAACACATGATAAGTTGCACGTGACATTTATCTTGAATCGAATCGAAAATCGAATTATTAAATGTGATATCTAACATCTATATTTCCGGCAACTTATATCTGTAGACATAAATGACGAGTATCAACTTCTTGAGGAATACAATTTGCCCAATTTTTATAGATATACAAATCCTTGTATGCTTTAACAAATAGTAGACTCTATAGTTTCTTAACTTTTCGTCAAAGCCCGTGGTCCAACATAATTGTATTCAAACAACAAATCTGAGTTAATTATGATAATTGAACCAGTTTTTATATCAATTAAACTATTAGCATATATAATTACAAATTATATACACTAACTATACCATGATAATATAAGCAGATTTTTTTTGCCTTCTGTAATTGCATACGAGCCATGTCCGCGACTACGTAGTTTCTTTCATATATTATTACATTGAATTGTACAGGGTCATTTTGACACTGAGTTACTAACGGAAGCCACTTACTTATCTTTTTAAAAATAACATTTTACATTGAGTCATTCGAACCGTAAACGTAAAACAAAAAAGTGTAAGTTTCGAACACTGAGTATCTATTGGTTAAATAGTCTCAGTTCGAAGATAATAAGCATCAATAAAACATAATTTGAATTTTACACGCCCAAATGCTGCTACCGCTACTGTTAGAAACTTCGTCGCAGCGGCAACATAAAACTTTCAGTCAGAAATACACTCAAGCAAACGCTATATTCGCACTAAACAACAACAAAAAAAAGCGGAAAGTAAAACCGGGATTTTTGGTGAAAATGTACGTTATTCATACATCGCAATGTCAAAATGACCCTCTATACCTATTAATATATCCTATATTTGTAATCTTTTTTTAACCTGCATACTCCGTTTACTTGTTATTATGACACAGACAAATAAAATGATTACCTCTTACTACTTCATCATCTTCCTGCCCTGGTCCCAAATTACTTGGGGTCGGCGCAACATGTTTTTCTCATCCATTATCCTTTATCTTTCGTCAAGTCATTCACGCCTTTTTCTTTCATATCATCTCTTACACAATCCATCCACTTCTTTCTTGGTCGTCCTTGTCCTCGCCATCCATCAACGCTCAAATTCATCACACCTTGGGTTACATGCCTTTAATCCCTTCTCCTCACATATCCTTAGCAAGACAAACGATTTCCTTTCAACTTTTCTATCACTGGTGCCTTTCAAACTCCCTTAATATACCTTTTACCACTTATATTGTAATATTTACAGGTCTAAATATAAATTTGAATCCCATAAGTTTTTTTTTACGCGGATAAAATGAATTATTACTACCGCCCAGCGTTCAAGTGGAACGACTGAGCGGTTATGTTGAGTTCACCGTGCCGTACGACCCGATGTTGAGCCGCCCGGAGAGATGGAAAACGTCGGGCGACCGCCGGGCCGAGTCCCTAACCTATGTACACCGCACGGCATACCAACTAAAACTCCGCGGTGGCCATCTTCGGCGCATTAGGGACGGCTGCGGGCTTCCTCCGACTCACGTCTAAGTTGTCGTCCGCAACCGCCGCTGCGTACCGCTATTGCGGTCCGTCACCAGTTCTTGGGGGGGGGGGGGGCTCAGAAGCCCGCGCGGCGCACCGAAGGACGCCCTCGGCGCGACGTCAACGGCAGCGTGAGGCCTAACCGCCACCCTGCCGTCCATCACGGGGATCCCATTAGTATTAAGATTTTATTATAAATACCAATATTTGTTAACATAATATAGAAATAAATAATAATAAAAAAAGACAAATTCCACCGCTTGCTGATAAAAGCTTGTCACATAAATGTATAAGCTGACCAAATACAAATGTTACACTCTAATCTAAGTTCTTAGATTACATGAATGAAATCTAAAAAGTTTAAATATAACCGAAGACAAATAAAATTGATGATACTTCAAAATAAAACTGCAAGAAACCGTTATTTGATTTGCACAATGATGGTAGAAATAGAAAAATCGATGGTACTTCGAAGCAATGCTTCAAAATGTAAATAATATTTATTTGTCCGTGATTTCGGAGGTTTGGGCGTGGGTCACGGACCACGATCTGTGAATATCGCGTAAAGCCTGGGAATTCGACATTAAGGCTCAAATGCAATTTACATTTCCGATCGTAAACGGAATTGCTGTTTGAGTTTAGTGCCTTAGTTCACATGGCATTTAGATTATAATTATTGCAGCGGTATTTTAATATTTATGACCACAGTGTACTCTCACAAATCACTGTGTATCTGTACCACCAGCCCTGTATAATACTGCCCACTGCTGAGCACGGGCCTCCTCTACAACTAAAACCAAACATTTAAAAGGTTTGCAATTACGCTTACACTATACCTGTTTGATTATGATGAAATTTTATTTTGAAGAAAAGATAAATGCTACTTTTAATATTCATTGTGGGCAAAACCGCGAACCAAAGCTAGTTAACTACACATTCATATACTACAAGACAGAACACAGAACTAACACTTACCGTATTATGTTATCGTTCCATAGTGATTTTACCAGTTCTGATTTATTTTTATCTACTGTTTGTTTATATTGTTGTGAGAAATAAATGTAATGATTTTCATGAAATTTCAATTTGAAGAAAGGATAAAGGCTATTTTTTATATTTAATGTGGGCGATGCCGCGTGCAAAAGCCAAACTGCATATTAATACAGCACACATAGTAATTTTTGTAACCTTATTTGTAGCAACCACATAGTGATTTTTTTGTACCAGTTCTGATTTTTTTTATGTACTCTTTATTTAAATTGTTGTGAGCAATAAATGTTATTTCGTTAATTAGTTTTACCTCATTAGCTCGATAAAGTAACGTTTATTATTTAAATAATATTCTAAACTTTAAAACTTTCCACACACGTCACTGTATTTCCTGTCCAAGTTCGGAGCTTTTTTCCCCAATAAGGAATTGAACCTACGTCCTGACATTTTCAGAGACTAAGACTAATTCAATAGTGCGATCATTGTAGGTAGTTTATTTTAATACATCGCAAACTTCAAAGAGCTTTTTCGTACGAGCAGCCTTCTTAAAGCTGTCTATAGCAGTAGAGAACTTCAAACAAAACATCAGTACCACAACATAAAAGGGCCTTAAGTCTTTATACTGCAAATATATTTATTAGAAGTCTGTACTTCCAACAAAAATAAACAATTATTTGTATACTTTTTGGCTCAATTTTCAAACATAAAAAAATTACGTACGTATCTCTTGCGCGGCCGATTTTCTCACAAGTCAATGATGAGACGAGCAAGTCTGATGATCACACTGTCCATAGCAGTAGCATTACCTTAACATTTGTATTACACTGGTCTACTTGAGACCTCTTGAAGACTTGAAGTGGACGATAACCTAATTAGGAATGGAACGGTTTGCCGAGACAATGTCCGGAGGTTCAAAACCCAAGGCACCCAACTTTGACTTTTCGAAGCTACGTGTGTATTGTTTATCAATTATCGTTTGCTTTAACAGTAAAGGAAAACATCGTGAGGAACCCTACATACCTGAGAATTCTCCATAAGAATATCGAGGGTATGTGAAGTCTGCCAACCCGCACTAGGCCAGCGTGGTGAACTAAGGCCTAACTCTCTCAAAAGTAGAGGAGGCCAGTGCTCAGCAGTGGGCAGTATATAATACAGGGCTGATTGCATTGCACTTGAGACTTCATTGTACTCGTTATTTTGGGACATTTTTACTCTTACAATGCCAAATAATGGGTTATATAATACTTATTCTTTCTACTTATAATTTACACTAAAATCTGGGTCAGAAAGAATGCACAAAATGTACTGAAAAAGTATAAGCGTTTTAATCATGCTTAAATAAGTGTTGAATATTTAACACAAAAGAGATGGAAGTATGAAGGCATGGCGTCACCGGACATTACCGTGCCGAAGAGAGATGCAATATTCGAAATAAAAATTTCCGCCTCATTTAGCAGCAAATTTTCATAATTTATCTTTGACACTTATAAAAACCGTAAGAAAGATTGCACTATTTGAAACATGAATTTTATTTTCATTTTCTAATCATTGTGAAGTTGTTTTCACATAAGATTGTAGGAGAAAACGATGTAATTGCTGAATCGATTTGGATGAAGTTTAGCATACATATAAATGTTGTCCTTGCTTAACATATTTTCTCCTTTTTATACAAATTGTAAACTGTGGTAAGTACAAAGGACTTTCATGCTGGGAAATGTGTTTCAAGTAGACGGCGCCGCATGCAATACCTAGTATTAGTATAAAATAATTTCCTCATACACAAACAAATCTGGAGTACAACGACCCCAAATGTTTTTGATATCACGGGCAAGGTTATTATTGTTATTGATTTTCCCTTTTGATCTTTACCTTTATTGAAACAAGGTCGAAATGGTCGTAAAACGCTTCCTTACTTATCAATTGCATTCTAATAAGGCTTTACAGGTAAATGTATGACACGGTCAAAGCAACCAATTGTATGGATGAGACACAGTACAGTCATTATACCGGTTATTAAGTTAATGTCTATCTAGGTATTTTATCGATAGTAAGAAATATATCTACTAATTAACCTGGAAGCTCAAGGCCTGAACCCTCTCAGTATTATATACTGCCCACTGCTGAGCATGGGCTTCCTCTACAACTGAGAGGGTTTAGGCCTTAGTCCACCATGCTGGCCTAGTGTGGGTTGGCAGACTTCACAAACCCTCGAAATTCTTATGAAAAATCTCAATCGTTCAAACTCAAACTCTCAATCTCAAGGAACTGTAATAATTAAAGAAAACCTTCGTTTCTATGCAGAGTCTAGTATTTTTATATTAATTATCGTGACAATTCAGAGAGATTGGTCGAGAGACAAACACGTGACTGACGCATTGGTCTCTCAATTATTGTGGTTTTATACCACATTCTAACGGGTCACGTAAACAGCATCTTGTCCAATTGGTTGTCAGAAATATACCTACAGAATAAATTAATTTACGATAGAATATTAATATAAATAACGCACTTGTGTCTGTGGTTCAGGCCTTGACGTAAGCAGGCCAGCGGGCCAGCGCAGCGATTACAACTGTCAAGTGCTACTTATTCCCGATTGATCAATTGACGATTGTTATGGTTACAAATGCTACAAGATTTACTTAGGAGAGATTAATTTCAAGTATGACATTTTAAAACAATGTAAATTAGAAACTACAAGTATATGTTTTTGGCACACGCTTTAACCAATTAAATTTTATGGCTCAAATGGCTCGGGGTTGTACCATTGTTAAAACAAATGCCAACATGAAGTTATGCAGTCTTACTTATAAACTTGTTTTAGCGTTAAGAAGTGCATTGCTTAGTTAAAATAACGTTAAGAGGTGCTTAAGAATTGCTTAATTAAATAACTGTCAAAATTAAACATCGCCGTGGCCTAATTTAAACCTACTTAAAAGGCAAGATGACGGGATTTGGAATACACCTGATCGAGTAAATACTGTCAAAAGCATTGATATGTAAAGAAAAGTGAAGCATTGATTAAGAGCAGACTAGTTAAGACGCAACTAAGCATAGCTTAGCGATTTTTTTATAAGATAGACTGATGATATGATGCTTTCAAAGTATGAAGAATTTTTTTTATATATTGTACTTAAAATGTATAGATGCTCAAGTCATTATAAACAATCAACTTATGCTCGCGTCTTCACCCGCGTGTAAAAGTTATTCCGGGATAAAGGGATAAAATGTCCTTTCAAGATCTCAAACTATCTCCATGTCAAATTTTATGGAAAACCACTGGAGGTTCAGCCATGAACGCGTAATAAACAGACAGACAGGCAGAGTGACTTTTCCATTTATAAGTTTAGGTACGCATTGGGGTATTCATTTGAGATATTTAACCAGGCGAACTGCTTACTTGTCTTGCTATTCAGTTATATATGGAAAAAAAATTGCCAATTTATAATACCAATTCATTAAATATTCAATCTTTTAACTGTAAGAGTTGGCAAGAATAAAAAAACTAATCAACTAAACTCGAAAAATTCAATTAAGAACTCATCAAAATGATTGCAAAATATCTCAACCTACGGTTAGTTAATTAGCGAAACTGAACGTGTTTAACTTGACCTGGTGCTGCTAATTTTGAATTCAACTTAGGGCAGTACTCAATTGATATTCCGTCGATCAAATTACATGTTTGAGGAAAATCTGGGCCTACAGATGTTTGCACAGATTCAAATCTAAAGCCTAGATAGGTTTTAAATTTTAAATGCCCTAATTATTAAACGCTAGAACTTCCCAAAATCGTTTAGCTCTTGTAAGACGTACCATTAAAAGTGATTAAGAGCCTGTTTCACAACTTAACCTGAGCCTACCGAATACAAAAGTCCTATTCTAATTTATGCTCCCAAACAAAAACTAATAAAATGAGTAGTATCGATGTTAGCTGTTTAATACGATTCGTTCAAATAAAATTTAATTGAATTTGTAAAACTGACTTGGCTTTAGCTTTGTAGCATAACACAAATACATAGTCTTATTTTGAGAATCAATGTTTGTGCGTTGCCATATCATTTACTTTTTGGAAGGTTATAATCCTTCCCTTCCCTTCGTAGCCGATTTCAGCCATGGCGGCCGATCTCAACAGAGATCAGCCAGGTATGCAGGAGATATTATAGTGCACAAGTGTGCGCACAATTCACTGGTGCACTCACTATTCCATCATTCTCATAGTCCGGTGAGACGGCAACCCGATATGACCGGAGAGAGAGGCGCAAGACCAATGGATTTACGTACTTTCCGAGGCACAGGGGTATCACACCGCCAACTTCCTGACTCCGAGCTGTGACTGAGTAATTTTTACGATGAAAAAACCGTCACAATGTTTTTGCCCCGACCCGGGATTCCAACCCAGGACCACAGCGCGCAAATCGTACTCATAACGCGTACGCAATACAACTACGCCATAAAGGCAATCACTACATGCCTATGCCTATAAAAGTACAATGAACTCACAGTAAGTACCGTATGGAAAGAGCATTGAATTAGTCTCACTTCAATGCTCTATCAAATACATTTATTTGGATACAAACGATAATTCTGCAATAATTTATTTTGCAATAGCGCGTCTAGCTTATATTTTTAACCAACGTCAAAAAAAGGAGGGCATTAGGCACTGTCTCCAAAATTAGCAACCTATATAAGTAATGTTATCGAATATTTATCTTACCTTTATCTAGTAATTGAAATTAGTCACGGAATATGGAAAACGTTAAATTATTTCTTGGTAATTGGTGTTTTTTTCAGTTGTTTTTAGGCGGTTATATTTCTGTTAAAAAGGTTTTTAACAATTACATTCACATCTATTAGATTCACACAGTCACAAAGATGTTCCAAACAATAAGTGGAGTAATTTCTAGCATCTCATGAAATACAAATCTTTAATTTAAAGTTAATACGTTTCACTCCGTAGGTAGTGTAGGTACTTAATTTTTGTCACACAAATTGCAATTATTACCTACGGGGAGTGAACCCACACATTCGCTTCACACTTGAATTATCTCACTGAGCCATAAAGGCAATATAATCTATATATACTATAATAAAGCAGTAGGATCCCAGTGTGTCTGTACATTGAAAGAAATGTTATATGATGAACCCTAAACCAAGATATATTGAAATGGGACCACTTCGCGAACCTTATTTACCTAATAAAGAAGGAATAAAGGAAATACGCTCACAATTTTCAGTGAAATCAGTGTACATACATAAAAAAAAATACAAACACACGAATTGAGAACCTCCTCCTTTTTTGGAAGTCGGTTAAAAAAGAAAGGGGGTGACTAAAGAAGACTAATGTAAAACAAATCAGCGATTTTTATAATTCTTTCCTGTCTGTTTATTTGTTACTGCACATCTCCTAAACCACTTCAGGGATTTCGATGAAATTTGGTACGGTGATAGTTTGAGACCCAAGAAAGGACATAGGCTACTTTATATCCCGGGAAAATATAAGACGGGATTTTAACCCGGGAAAATATAAGACGGGAATTTTATCCTGGAAAAACTTTTCCGCGGACGGAGCCGCGAGCAAAAGCTAGTAATGAATAAACCAAAACTAAAATAACGTAAACCATAAATAATCATTACAACAATAAAGTAAATAAATGGCACTTCTACGCGTGATTTGAAATTAGCAACATCTATAACCTTGTAACAGTTTTTTATTACAGAATCGTGATTAAACAATGGAGTTTGCATAAATGTGCAGTAATCACAATATCTTTTGATTATGAACGTTTATATTTACTAATATTCAGTATGTAAAGTTAGTCCAGGGACCTGATTAAGGAAGGTATTCTTAGGTCAATTGTCGTCTCAAATATATATAATATATATGAACTTATGTTTCAAGGAAATTTTAGCACTTAGGCATGCATGCCTTGCTACGCCAAGTTTTAAGTATGAAGCGAAAACGGATTATATTAACGGGCCAAATTCACAAGTATTGGCCTATACATTGGTCAAACACGTTGGGAAATTTTAACGAATATCTTTTGCGGCTTAACTCTGTCATTTATGTTATTTTTATTAGTAACATGCAAGCCTGAACTGCCGTGTGATTCAATAAGTCCTTCGACGAAAAATACACACTTTATAAATGCGAATGTTTGTTCTTTCATTTAGAAAAGGAGCAACGGATTAGCTTATTTATTTGCATGTTTTTTATATGGAACGCAGGTTAAGTTTCTATAAATAGGAGGAGAGCTAGTTTTAGTGGGTCTTAAAACAAATTCTTTCCTAAATAATAGGCAAAAATCCTTTAAAGGTTGAGACACTAAATCTACGAATGGAGAGGGCAAAAAAGTAAGTCTCAAACATTATTTTAGATTTCAAATAAGAGTGTCAATAAGAATATAACAATTAAAGACTCCAGTTTAAATCATTTTTAGTTATTTATTAATAAATTCACTTATGTTTACAGTTAGATTAAATTTGTAAGCTACTTTAGTTACGAACAATAACAAATCTAATACTACGGAGTGGTACAGAGATTAATAAAAGTTGAATCCGATTAAGTGTATCAGATACAAAATAAATATTTTTTCTAACTAGAGCAAATTACAGTACAGAACTAGGAGTGGATATAGTATTGTGTTTCAATAATGTATGTGTTAAATTATGATAGATCTAAATACATACACACACACTCACACCTTTTATTCCCGAAGGGATGGGCAGAGGCGCAACTAATGCACCCTCTTTTCGCCGTTTGTATTTCGCCCCATGATATGATAAGGGGCGAGCCTATCGCCATATCGGGCACAAATTCCAGACTCCGGGCTGATACTGAATAGAAAAACCCAGTATCACTTTGCCCGACCCGGGGATCGAACCAGAGACCTCAGTATTACATTCGTACCATAATTAAATACAGCTCTCCTTCTAATCAATATCCTAGCTACGTAGGTACTATTTATTTTATTACCCATTGTCAAAGTTTATATAGATATGTATACTGTACCATTGTTTATTATTCACTTCATACATAAGCATTTAAATCGTTTTTTACACATAAAACATATATTATTTACTCTTGCGGTTACCTACATAAATTGGTATTGTAGACTTTATTATTCAAACCGAGATAAAAAGTAGATAAAATAATCTTTTTGTTGTTGTTTCTTTCTTTTATAAGTGTTGAAGTAACTGTCAATTCCATTGTGTTTAAATAACATGTTCATATCTGCGCGGCGCTTAAGGAATAGTAGTGTTTGGAGAACGGGGATTTTTATTATCCGACAATGAACTGGAAATCATATAAAAAAATGTCTCTTTACGCGAGTTTTCTGTAGAATTACAATGTTGTGACTTGTGAAGGTCAAGACCGCAGATTCACAGGGAAAACAATACTGTCAATAATACAGACTCTATGAATTATATTAAGTAAACAGAAAAAATATACCAAACATCAGAAGGTCCTTTTGTGGAAGGCTGTATATAAATTAATTTAAATGGGAAAAATTTACGCTCATTTAATGTAACCTATAAATACTTAATATCATAAACTGAAGAATTTGATTGAACGCGCTAATCTCAGGAACTACTGACCCGATTTTGAAAATTCTTTCACTAATAGGAAGCTACATTCCTGATGAGTGCTATAGACTTCTTTTTATACCGGGACGAATTCTTGTTCAGGAAAAACTTCCTCACGCAGGTGGATTCGCAAGCATCACCTAGTAATCAATATTCCCGCTAAAAATAAAAGCAGCTCATTATTTTATGCAGAGCAATGCCACTTAGGATTTTTTTAAAACTAAACGTAATCTCTTAGAATATAGTTTAAAAAACACGTCACGAAGGTTCGTGTGGTTTAGTTTATCTGTAATTGGTTGAAAGACCAATATGCAGGTCACATGTTATCTCCTCGACCAATCACAACGAAACTGACGTTCGTTTCGTCTTTACGCTACATTCTAAGGGGGCTGGATAGTGTTACTATTGGGCAGTAGTGTTCTTTATATCAGACGAGAGAGTTGCTTGTCATATAAATTTATTGATAAAATAAAATCTGAAATGAAATAGTTACTTTTCTATAACAAAACAATCACGCATTGCACCTTATTCTCCGTAAGGGTAAGTGTAACCAAGGCAGCGACTTTTCACCAAATGCGTTCCGTCCCGTGATATGATAGGGGCGAGCCTATATATATCCGGCTCAAATTCCAGACTGCAAAATGATACTGAGCAGAAAAAATCCAAAATAATTTTAACCGACCCGGGATTCAAATCCGGGACATCAGAGCGGTGTCATAACGCAGAACACAACTACGCTACCGAGGTAGTCAATGATCATTTCAATTGTTTTACTAATAATGGTAGTCTCTATAATCGCACATAATCAGTACCACTTCACATTACCTAAGGTTACAAAGTACTAAATGACAATCCACTACACATGTCGCGACTCATAAAGGTCGCAGGAACACGCCGGATGCAGGTCCGGCTGGAAATCTTTAATAATTTAATAAAATTTAATAATCTTTAGTGCTGTTTAAAACCGTCTACTGAGCTGGTAACCCTCCTACCGCACATATTGCAACAAATTCATTGTAAACCTAGTTATTAACTGTGTGTATATGTAGAAAAATAAATGGTTTTTACGGTAGGCCTATGTTCAGCAGTAGGCGTCATGACGCTGATGATGATGATGATGAAGCATCATAATGCGTAGTGAACACGGTTTTTTTTACAGCCACAGCCAAGTTACGCCTAATGGTATGAGAGGTGGGATCCAAATATAGTTATGACGGTGAGAGATGTATCCCTCGTCATTTGGTACAATTATGGCCGGTTTGAAACCGGATATACACATACTGATCCCGGAAGTGGAAAATATATTTCCAACTCCTCCCTATTCTATTTGATTAATTTCGTTGCGGGTTAAGACTAATTAGCGCTCCCAGAGACTCGCCGAGCGAGCGCTCGGTGTCATAAAATGCGTGGCACTGCGATCCTGGCTTCCAGGAATTCCAGGTGTGAGGGCGGGATAGTCTCGTTGGCTGATCCTGGAACGCTACACACTTATGTGAGCCACTTCGACGAATTTTTAACTCCAGACGTAAAAATAGGGGTGTTTAAGTTTAAGTGTATCTGTATCATCGTAGCTCAGAAACCAAAAGACCAATTTTGATGCGGTTTTTGTTGTTTGGAAGCTGATGTGATTGAGAGAACGAATCCCTGATTGAGGACACGAAATACTTCTTAAACGCTCGCCCAACGCGAGGACACTTGGATCATAATATTACCAACCCAGAAAAATGCAATAATTTTTAAACCTCTCTAGTATTGCTACTAATTTAGCATAACATTAAACATAAAACGAGCAAATAGCTCGTCAGTCGGTTATAAAATCATCAGACACTAATAACCGTGTCATTAAAGAGTAAATACAGATTTAATAGTTTCTACCAGATAATAACGCAGAGTTTTATAGGAGCTGTTAAAAGCTTTTGTTGTATCAAAGAATAAACATTAATTACATCCTATTGCGACATATGAAACTGAGTAAATACTTTTAAATCAAGGCCTACGTTTCATAAAATGCTATCATATTATACAAAGCTGAAATATAACAGGTGTTCCCGTACTTTGGTTATATTCCATCTTCCATAAAGCGAGTTTATATATGAGGATTTATTTTGAGTCGTCAAGCCCCGTTACGGACGCCGGCGTCCGAATATATAGGGTCTCCTCATAAAGCGAGGTTTGTCGGGTTAAATTATAATCTTAAGTAATTCGGGTATTTTTTTTAAGCGTAAAGAACCTTTTCCCAAAATAACATTCATAACCTCGTGGTTTGCAGTTCAAATGCAGCACGACGAATGAGGGTTTTTTTAGTGTTAATTGATTGTATTTTTTGTCATTTTTTATCTGCGGTTTTCAATTCGTAAAACCCGGGAATTATCCGGATTTGTTTGTGATTTGCTTATTTTGTAGTACGATTTTCTACTATAATATCAGTTATCGTAAGTAGAGTATAATGTTATGTAAAAAAATCTTTCATTAACTGTTGGCAGCGTTGACAATAGTATAAATACTAAATAATTATACCTTTCATACTTATTTACGCAGCTGACATTCTTGGTAAACAAAATTATAATATCGTGTTTTTCCACAAACCATTCAATACACAGTGTTCAAAATCTACGCAAAATAAAACATTATTATTCTTAATTATTATTTTCAAAATAAACTTGAATATTTTAGCAGGCCAACAATTCAATACAAAAATTCATCTCACATATTTTTTAATTAAGTTCACAAAAATATCTTGGTAATTTTATTATAATGCAAAATATTTATACCACACCGCTAATTAAAATACATTTTTACAAGAATGTAAAAACCTTCTATGTATATTATATTTGATACTGGCATATCAATACATTCCAAACTCAATCAATGGCACAAAAAATAAAAACAAAACTTACACTCCGTTTCGTGATTGGTTGATTTGACACAGTCTTTTGTTTTTGCTGTTCCATTCAACAGTATGCGCACAAGTACAGTCGGAACGAAAACACGAGCGGTCGATGAGAGGCGGGCAGTCGACTAGCGCGTGAGAAGCGCGCGCGCAGCCTCGTAGCATAGATCATAATCGGAAGGTTGTTAATGCCTACTGATTACGTCCTTCTTTGAGGTGATGTACGTAGATAGGATATACCTAAAGTACATATTATTATATCGTCTATTTTATAATAATTTATTTTTTACCATAGCATATTGCATAATGCATATAATATCTATTATCTTTCTTGTATATAAATTGTGTCCTCAGACATAATATTATTATCAATTAATTATTTAAAACAATAGTGCTTCGAAATTTCAGCAGTTGTAAACTATAAACTACTGTTACATATTATGTATTTTTTATTTCACTGAATGACGAGACGAGCATGCCGTACCTACGCCTGATGGTAAGCGATACGACCACCCATAAACAGTAGCATCACCATCCAGCACCTTGACTTACAAAGTACTGTGTGGCATTCCACTACGTTCGTCATCCTGAGACATAAGATGTAAAGTCTCATTATGTCCAGTAGTTACACTGGCTACAATTTCCTTCAAACCGAAACACGACAGTGCGTGCACACTGCTCATTGGTGGTAGAAATCAGGGCCTGATTAACCATTAGGCTAATTAGGCTGCAGCCTAGGGCGCGAGGATTTGGGGGGCGCGCTGAAATCGTGTCATCGCATGCACTATTAATCTAGCATCATTGCATCTACCCTACATATTACAACTAGACCGAGCCAAAATACTAAAACTAAATGCACTGTGAACTGAAAAAGCCTGGGACTCCCTGATTTGTTACTTTAAAAAGCGCGCGAAAAACAAACTAATTTATCACTCGAATCGGTCGGTGGTCGAGCGACTCGCTCGACTGCGATGTTGCCAACTCACTCGTCTCACTCACTCGCTTGGAGCGACGTCAACGACGCGCGAGGACTCCCCAGTGGTTAATAGTCAGTATACTTTGCCGCGCTTCATTCTCTTTCGTTAATCGTCGTTCGTCCGTCATATTATCACGCACTCGAATATATTCGTTTTTTGGTGATTGATATTTATTGTCCTTTCCTTCATATTTCGGTATTTTATTAAGACTATGAGTAGTAATGAGAGTATTTCGCTAGTAAAAAAGCCAAGTGGAACAGAATACAGAAAAAAAGCAAAAGAAAAGGAAAAGAAGAAAAACATTTTAAAACATACTCGTAAACTGTAAACATTTTTTACGAGCTCTGCAGAAAGGAACAAAACGGTGAAGAATGCTGAACTATCGCCAGCGATTTCTTGCCCTGGTCCTTCTATCGCGGACTGTTCTTACGTTTCTCCGTCCAACACTAGTCCTATAGTAGCGACGACGCCGACGACCTACAATGAAGACGAAATTCTAATAGAAGAAAAGCCGTCTATTCCGTCAAGTGACCCTTTTTTTTTTAACGCGGAGAATGTGACTAATTACTACCGCCCAGCCTTCAAGGGGAAGACTGAGCGGTTATGTTGGGTTCACCGTGCCTTACGACCCGACGTTAAGCCGCCCGGAGAGATGGAAAACGTCGGGCGACCGCCGGGACGAGTCCCTAACCTATGTACACCGCACGGCATACCAACCAAAACTCCGCGGTGGCCATCTTCGGCGCATTAGGGACGGCTGCGGGCTTCCTCCGACTCACGTCTAAGTTGTCGTCCGCAAACGCCCCTGCGCGTACCGCTATTGCGGTCCGTCTCCTGTTGTTAGGGGGGCTCAGAAGCCCCCGTACACCGAAGGACGCCCTCGGCGTCAAAGGCAGCGTGAGGCCTAACCGCCACGCTGCCGTCCATCACGGGGGTCACAAAAGTTGGCTAGACTAATAGGTGGACGGCCCCTTCCGCCCACCTGCTACCCCCGGAGGCCCCTATTAGTCGCCTTTTACGACAGGCAGGGGATACCGTGGTGGAATTCTCCAAACGCCCCCAATCCACAGGGCGGGAGACGTCGGTCAGTCGTCCACCCGACGCCTCCTACACGTCTCGTCTGGCGGCGAGAGGGATCACCACTGCGCTGGCGATCCCTCTCGGCACTCTCCTTCCACGAGAGGACCACCTCGCAGAAGTGGGCCACCACCTGCCAGGCCTCCCGGCCGCCGACCATGGAAACGACCACGGCTGGGAGCGAGAGATCTTCTCCGATGACTGCTCTGAGAGCGCTGCGTTCCTCATACCAGGTTGGGCAAAACTCCAATGTATGTTGGGCCGTATCCAGCGGGCAGTTGTCACAATGGTGACACACGGCCGACACCTCCTTCCGTACCACCCGAAACAGGAACTCACCGAAGCAACCATGTCCGGTGAGCACCTGCGTCAGGCGGAACGTTGCCGCTCCGTGGCGCCTGTCCAGCCAATCGGCAAAGACAGGACGCACTGCCTCTACGACCCTGAGCCCCGACGACGGGGCCTCCAGCCTGAGACGTCAAGTGACCCTGGACTGTGGCATGTAAACGATGAATTTCGAGATTATATTGTTAAAAAAGGACTGCAACAATACGAAAAATTAGACTTTTCCAGATCAGAAAGGTACTATACATACATATACACTCACGCCTGTTATCCCCGAAGGGGTAGGCAGAGGCGCAACTAGTGCACCCACTTTTCGCCGTTATTCCGTCCCATGACAGGGGGCGAGCTTATCGCCATATCGGGCACAAATTCCAGACTCCGAGCTGATACTGAATAGAAAAACTCAATATGACTTTGCCCGACCCGGGAATCGAACCCGAGACCTCAGCATTGCAGTCGTACCGTAATACAACTACGCCACCGAGGCAGTCTAGAAAGGTAGTATAAAAATTAAAAAAGATTTCTATCTAAACATATGTTTGTGATAAAGCTTGTTAATGGCGAAATTGTGAAGAGAAGCTGATTAGTATACTCAGAATCCACAGGTCACGTGTTTTGTGGTCCTTGTAAATTATATGGAGGAACATCCATATTTGCCAAAAGTGGATTTAATGACTGGAAAAATTCTAACTGATCATGACAATTCTCCGGATCATCGTAAATGTTTGGGACAATAATATGTATGTAGAGGAAACTTTTACAACGATTGGATACCCAAAATAATCAAACAATATAATGAAGAAATACGTGTAATAGAAACAATTAAGTTTTTAGCTTCTCGTGGCCTTCCATTTCACGGTCAAAATGAAATTATTGGATCTGCACTAATCAGAAATTTTCTTGGCTGTATTGAGCTTATATCCAAATTTGATCCTTTCATGGCTGAGAGTTTGGTGAGATTTGGACAAAAAGGCAGAGGTGCTCCATCGTACTTGTCATCCTCTATAATCGATGAATTTATTTTACTTCTCGCTGATAAGATAAGATAAGATAATTTTTATTTGTATAAACATGAGTATTCATACGCACATGAGTATGCAAGATGTTTCATAATTACAGTAGAGACATCATGTTTAGCCGCAGCAG
Source organism: Lapara coniferarum (assembly GCA_949316025.1). Taxonomy (NCBI): domain Eukaryota; kingdom Metazoa; phylum Arthropoda; class Insecta; order Lepidoptera; family Sphingidae; genus Lapara; species Lapara coniferarum. Next base: position 24,269,028 of record OX438920.1, read on the forward strand.
CGGCGTACCTACTGATGAAGTTCGACTTTCGATTATTGGAGAAATAAAAAAAGCAAAATATTATTCGATTAGCATTGATTCTACTGCAGATATTCCACACACCGATCAGTTGACATTTATAATTCGTTATGTTTTGCCTGACGGAGAACCTGTCGAACGTTTTGTCACCTTTTTACCCAATTGCGGTCATAAAGGTGAAGACATGGGGAAGGCTGTTCTGGCGACAATTGATAAAACTTTGGGACTTGATATTAAAGACTGTCGTGGCCAAAGCTATGATAATGCTAGCAATATGTCTGGTCTTCAGTCAAGAATTAAGAGGCCGTATCTAAAATTTTGACTGTTTCAGCTGACTCTTCATAGTGATTTTTTTTTTAAAATAAGCTGATCTGATTAATTTATAATACATTATCGGAAAGACTATTTCAACACTAATAGAATAAACGAGCGAGATTTTTCATATCTTTCTTTAATTTCAATCTAGCCACCAAGTTCCAACGTCTGTTTCAGAAATTTTGATGTACGGAGACTCAAACTTGTCGTTTTCAATCAAAATCGTGCTTGAAACTAATTAATAAAAATTACTATTTATTGGTATAAAAGTCGCCTAAAGGATAAATGCAACTTCACACACTAGATGACCACGCACATGGTTAATGGCCGCAACAACTAACTTCTCTATAGAAATTAAGCCAATACAAGTCATGCGGCCAAACACGACATGGATTTGGTTTTCTACTTGGTAGCCTGGAGTCACTTGTCATGATTTTGGTCGTATAATTCGCGAGGTCGTATAAAGCGCCTTTATATACGGTCAGCTAAAAAAATGGTTTGCCACGCTAAGGCTGAATATCTTGTAGATTAATGGACCACATTAGTTGCACTGATCGATCTGAAAACATTTATAGGTAGAATGAACCATGTTAAAATTTTCACACTAGTAAACAAAGTCAAACTATTATACTACTTTTTAGGCCTACCGTATCACTTACACCTGGCGGGGGCGCGTCCTCATAATTAGCCTAGGGCGGTCAGAACTCTTAATCAGTCGCTGGTAGAAATAGACATTGCGGTAGTACCTACCCAGACGGGCTCTTACATATGAGAGACCTACCACCTGGTATATATTTATTGTGTCTGCTCGATGACACTAACATCCGTATCTAAAGAATAAAATACTTTACATTCAGCTATGCAACTTTATTCATTCAATTGATTGCTTACCTAAAGTATACTGTTCGGCAAACCGTCTGCGAACTAATCTTTGTCCTTAACTTAATAATGAAATGCCATCAACTTAATCGCTTGTCAGATTTTATACATGTGTACTATGCATAATGCACTGAACGCACGTGATGAATCACAAGTGTACAACACGCTTAATAGTGTGTTTTAAATTAACACTGCCAGTAACAATGACCTTCATGATTTCTGTATATTGTTTTCTTTTTCATTGATTTGTTTTAAAATTGGAACACATACGAATTTTATTTTAATGGAGATGTCCGCGTTTTGTATCAGTGCCGGGCCTCAAAAACTAATACAGACTCTTTAACTTTATACACTTACAAAACTTTATGTATATTACAAAAATGTGGATCTTGGATCCATTAAAAACATTTATAGATCCCTCCATCTATAACTAACTTTTTAATAACGCTTATATAAAGTGTAGAACATTCACATAAAGTGTAGTTTTTAAGCAAAATAAAATAAAAAAAAAATCGCGATAAATTCCATTATAATAGTTTAATTTCAAAATAAAATTACATAAATCTCAAAACCAAAAGCTCAGAATAATAATTTAGTTATTATTCTGGGACCGCAGGACTATACAATTATAGGATTAATTACAAAGACCTAGGGCGGTATTAATAAATCAATCTCAAGTTTGAGTTACATCTCAAGTGTTTTATAATGTATTGAATTATGTCTACTTGAGATGTAACTCAAACTTGAGATTGATTTATTAATACTGCCCCTAGTTTTTGGGAGTACTATCCAAATGTGTATTAAGTTTCTTGGTTAAAATTTTAAGCCCGTTTCTGGATATATCCTTTATTCTTTTGCCCTGTTCTTTCTCCTCGATTGTATTTGCAATATTCATGGACTACCCACCCATGGAATTAATAAGTATGGACTGGTTAACTAAAGCTGGCACACTTTATAGAACTTCCAACAGAAAACCCGCATCCGAACCGTCGTCTTATAGACCAATAAGCCTGCTCAGTACGCTGGGCAAACTTTACGAGCGGGTCGTCCTCGAGCGCCTCGAAACAGTCGCCCACAATCACAACCTGATCCCTCCGGAACAGTTTGGTTTTCGCGCTAGACACAGTTGCGTGAATCAAGTGCTCCGCATCACGGAGTACGTTCACGACAAGTTTAGAATCGGCATGCCTGCCGGTGCTCTTTTCTTCGATATTCAAAAAGCATTCGACAGGGTGTGGCACAACGGCTTGCTTTTCAAGCTGTACACTCTCAACGTGCCCACTCAACTCGTGCACATCATACGAGATTTCCTGTCGAATCGTGGTTTCAAATATCGCGTGGTGGGAACTCTCTCTTCCCGACACTCCATCAGGGCCAGTTTCTTGGCCTCCCCCTTTCTTTTCTCGCTGTATACCAGTGATATCCCCCAAACCAAAGAACGCCCATCTGGCGCTATTCGTGGATGACACCGCAATCTACGCCTTACGTAGAGATCCCGACGAAGTGGTGCGCATTTTGCAAACCGCCGCCGACGAACTCGACGAGTTCGTTCGTTCGGTTCCGCAAATGGCGAATCACTGTCAATCCCACCAAAAGTCAGGCTATCCTTTTCACTAAGAAAAAGAGAGTCCATGTGCCCCACACCTCAGTCCACATGTCCAACCAGGTCATCCCCTGAACGGACATATCTAGGAGTCATAGGAGTCATACAAAGCCAAATATCTAGGAGTTACCCTTGATCAGAGGTAGACCTTCATCCCACACATAAACGCGGTACGCGCACGAGCCGCATTCGCGATAAGCCAATTGCATTGGCTCTTAAATCGGAACAGTAAAATGTCAATCCGTAACAAGATTAGGATCTTTACGACTTGAATTCGACCTATCATGACGTACGCATCGCCCGTATTCGCCCATTTACCGCCTGCTGGTTTTCAGCGTATGCAGATCTTACAAAATAAAATGCTCAGACATGCTCTTTGTGCCCCGTGGTACGTTCACAACCGCAACCCCTACGTGGACACCAACATGCCGACCAACAGGCATTTCATGCATATGGCCAGCAGACGCTACTTCGATCGGGTGGTAAACCACCCAAACACGTTAGTCCGTAAAGCGTCAATATATACTCCATTCGACCGCGCCAAATGGAGACGGTCCACAGGACGAAATCATTCTGGCCATCCGCCGTAAGAACGAGTTCTTGGAACTTCAACACTCCACAAGACCGTAGTTCCATCCTCGCCGTAGAGGACCTCGCCGCATAACACCCCCCCCCCCCACACCCCCTATCAGTTCCGGCCCGCGTGCCGATGACAATGAAACGAATTAATAGGATTTGGCCTAAAAACCAATATTTTACTATTCGTTGATGTCTCATCCTCTCTTAGTCGCCGTCCTGAGCCGAGGTTCGTAACCCGTTAATGGGTTGCCCTCAGCATGGCCACTTAAATTCAAAGGGTTGCGAGCGCCTTCTGCGTTCACCCTAAAGATCGGTGTTCTTGTATAAGCCGACCCTCGTCAGGCTAACAAGAGATTAGTCAGGAGCAAAAAAAGAACTCCCACCAATGAAATACACAGTCTATGTTAAGAAATTGTTTCTAATTATTATAATTGAAGAGAAAGATACATAGATGTAAACTAATCATCATGTTTTTTACTACATCAATGATCATGTTATATTTTTGCACTTTGTTTATGTGTAAGTATGCGTCGTCATGAGGACTGACGTATGTTTATACACACACTAGTGTCTGTGTATATACACGCGAATCTTTCAAATGTGTGGCTAGGACTATATAACTAATATAAATATATATATACTAAAATAAAAACTATTTAACAAAAAATTAAACCGCCGAAAACACTGGAAAGCAAAAATAATAAACATTTTCTTTTTAACTTTAATAATATTAAAGTATATTTGGAATCGATGCCTAATTGTAAATGTCGTACATAAAAATATATACATGTAAACGTTAAATTGAGAACCTTCTTCCTTCTTGTTTTCGTCAGTTGAAAATACATTGTCCCTGTCAGTAGTCTAGTGCGTATCGGCAGACTTTAATACCCTCGAAATTAATTGAATTCTTTCTTTAGGTAGTTTAACATGTTAAACTGAATGCGAAATATAAAACACTAAATATTATATATACAAGAGCATTCGCTCTTGGTAATTAATGCACATAATCAATTTTATTCCGTTCACGCGGGTAAACAGTAACATATTACAATACGCAGTGAATAATAAATATGTGTCAAATTTCCAAAAAAATATATTCATCATTCACACACACACACACACACGCGCGCACGCTCGAACACACACACACACACGCGCACTTAAGAACACACACACACACACACACACACACACACACACACACACACACGCACACACACACACGCACACCACGTCTTTATCCCCGAAGGAAGAGGTGCGAACAAGGCATCCATTTTGCGCCGAATTGGGCACAGATACCATACTCCCGGGTAATAATGAGCAGAAAAACCCAATAATCACTTATTCGAATCCGGGTCCGACACCTGGGATTAGAACACGAGGCCTCAGAGCGGTGGCCGTACTGCGCACGCAATACATCTATACTACCGAGGCAGTCATTAATTATCCTGAACGTAATAATCATTCATTAGAAAATCATAGTATTAAAATTATTAATTGTTTAATAATGTTATATTTGGCGATCATTTGGTAGTCTATTGTTATCAATGGCAATGTTATTTCATCCATCGGTCTTATTACACTGGACGAGCCCCCAACGCCTTCGCCTCGCTGTGAATTCGCTTGTAATACGCCATTTTGATAAGAGCCTGAACTTTACCTGACCGCGGATAAAACAACACAGGCTAAGAGAAGGCGAGGCAGTCATTTTTGCATCCACCCAAAGAGTTCTAAGATTATAGAGACATTATGATAATTGACATACATTGCCAGCAGCATTTCCTGACGGATACGACCTGGTGACCTTCAAAAAAGATCGTATTCCCACCTAAAAGCCGGCAACGCAACTCTATGCCCCCTGGCTTTGCAGATGTTCATGGACGGCGGTGATCACTTACCATCAGGTGACCCGTAGGCTCGTTTGCCCCCTATAATCTATATCTTAAAAAAATCAAACATTTTGAGCCTATTCGTCAGTAACTCCATCTACCGTGAAATACAAAACACCTATTAAATGTATTAGAACATACTTTGCCATGATCGTGATGCGCAAATTGGGATATTTCCTGTCGAAATATTGTTTTCGTTATAAAATTTAAGCATAGGTACCGAGAAGTATTGTCACACGGGTGTGTCAGATATACAGCGACTTATTAACAATTGGTAATAACTTTAGGATGAAAAAAATGGTCATGATGCCCGCTCTACAACTAACTATACTGTTTAATATCTTTGGATCCATCCAGTATTTCATTGAAGAAGGTTGATAAAGAACAATTGTAAAAGGATGAAACTACGTTCGCTAGTTTATTCCCAATAGAGAGAAATGCACTGTATATCAATATCAATATACTGACTCCCTATCTTCAAAAAGAAAATACTGAAGGCGTTTGTTGTAACCTAAATTTGTTTTATATCCAGTTTATTTTTAATACAGAAGTTTGTTGTTGATACTATGTTCATGCGGAGGCAGCCTATAAGTGAAACAACACAGCAACAATTACTTATATTGTTTATTATAATTAATGGATGTATTTATATAGTGTATGTTTTGTTGGTTGTCCAAATAAATAAATAAATGAATAAATATCGTTCGAGCTATTTGATTGAAAGTGTCTCGTAGGTCCTAATACTATTTTACTCAATGACTCGTAGATTTTAAAAATGTAGAATGAGGTCGCTTTGTTGAAGTTAATTAAAGATACGATAAATATCAATCATAAAAGATTATCTTTGCTGTGGAAGTACCACTTAGCTATTTATTGCTTAGTTATAGATGTGTCTTAGTGTGTGTGTTTTTTATACCAGCAATACATATTTGTCTATTTGAGGCCAACGCGAGTATAGGTAATTTAATACAGGGCAAGAGATATTGGATTTTTCTGCTTGTCATCTGGCTTATAATGAAATGTATGCCTGATATGGAGATAGGATCGCCCCCTATTCCATCATGGAACGGAACACAAATGGCCCAAAGTATGTGTTATGGTAGCATCTCTGCCTCCACCTTCGAAAATAAAGGTGATGTGTGTCTGCTTTTGTTTGCAAAAATGTGTTGTAACTTTACAGCTTCAACATTCTTTATCTATTAGAAACTACATTATCTTTGAGTAGGTACTTTTATCTTAGGAACGGATATTTCCACGTGCAAAACCGCGATCAGAAGATTATTAACCTTAATTTCTAAACCCATTAGTAGTATATATATTTGAGTATCACGCTCATGATAACGTAGTACTATTCTTACGGTCTTATTCGCAGTTTATAAACCTATTTCAGTTATAGGATGGTTTATCTTTTTCCTTCAAAATTCATTCGAAGTAGACAAACATTCGATATTTAAAATATGTTTACAAACTGTTTATGAATGAGCCCAATAAGTTTTAGACTTACATTCAAATATTTTACCTGTAACCAGAACGATTATATGATAACAGATTTCGAAACCACTACAAACCAAAAAATAATTTAACTTTACATACGTATATATAGAGTCGGTGCCTTATTTAAATTGAACATTGTTTTCCTATATTTGTTCGTGTATTTGCTTAGTTTAGCTGGCAATTTAAATTAGGCACCGACTTGAAATATACGTTTATAAAGTTAAATTGTTATTTGGTTTTGAAGTCGGTTTTACTTTTGTTAAAAAGTTTTTATTTATTGCTTTTTTGTTAGTTAGTTATTGAACGGTATAAACAATTATACATCATAGATATACGATCGCAGTATTCGCGGATCATCTGCTGTTAGTTATTGAAGAGTTCCATTGTCTATCTCCGAAGATCTTCATCAGATCCTAATAAATTACATACAAAAACTTTTTTTTTGTCCCTGACTGGACCCTTCCCTGAAAAATATACATTTGAGTAACGAAAACCTCATCCAAATCTGATCAGTAGCTTTTCAGAAAATCGCGGCCATACAAACTTACATACATACGGGTCGAATACAGAACCTCCTTTTTTGAAGTCGGTTAAAAAAGAAAACTATTCCATTTCGTAATCATCAATGGAGTGTCAACTGACGCATGAAATTCACAGATAACAAAAATAAATAAGTTACTATGGAAATGAAGATAACATACTCCCACTTCTTAATATAAATATTCTTCAACAATGTCGATACAAGATCTCTTGGGACAGAATTCCTATCGAATGGCCATCAGTTGTCTAGATAACAATAATCTTATTATTCTCAGCATATCGAGAATTTGAAATCTTGACTTTCAAATTACAGTTGTAATTAACAGGACTATTCTAATAATCCAGTTTTGTATATAAATTTATGGCGAGATCTATAAATCAATCAATAGCGACCACCAGTACACAAAGTGTAAAATATGCCATACAAAAAAATTATCCCTCTTAGCAGTATTTCAGCCACGACGGCTAATCTCAATGGAGATCAGCTAGGCACGCAGGATATATTGTAGTGCACAAATGTGCGCGCAATAGACAAGTGCACTCATTATTCCTTCACACTCATAATTCGGTGAGACGTCAATCCCTTTACGTGCTTTCCGAAATACGGGGTTCTAAAACCGCCAATTCCTGACCCCGAGTTGTGACTGAGTAATGTTTAAAATTGAAAAACCCAGTCACAAAGTTCCCGTCCCAGGATTCGAATCTAGAATCGATTCCGAGATCGAAACCGGATTGAAACCGAGATCGCAATAGTCGTACTCATACTGCAATGCAACTATGCCATAGAGACAGTAAAAAAAACCACCATAGTGGCAACTTATGTGTGTTGTTCTGGGATCAAAATGTGTATACCTGGTTTCAAACAGGTTGGTATAATTGAGTAATTGATTATTTTTTTTAAATACATTTATCAAAAATGCATGTCATCCTAAATCTGACGAAAAAGAATTATCAAAGTTGGCGCAATAATAAGCAAATTATAAAGCTTTGAAATTTGGTGGAAGGGGAAGTTGTCAAACAACAGTAATATCAGACTATGACGTCACCGCGTGACACTGGCCATAATGCTGCATGCGTGCGAAAGAGATAGGAAGATGTCCCTACCCCCACTTTTGCTCACTACAATATTTCAGATATGAATAATTGCTGGTAATACGTCGACGTGGTAGAGATAACCATCTCTCGTCAGATGACACTGTATCTGGATCCCACCGCACTTACCAACTGGTGGAGTGGCGTCACTTTGTCATGCCCGTATAAAAGTGACCATGCAAGCAATGTGTGTCATTACGATACACTCATCAAAATAAAATCTGCTTTGGTCTCCACTTTCTATAATATCCAATAGAAACCAATATCGAACCCCAAGTCTAGAATTTGTATACGACATGGAAATTAGTTCATACTACATCATTGGACATGGAAAAATGGGTGCACTTCACCACTATCTTTCCCTTCAGGGATAAACACGAATAAGTGATTACCTATTGGGTTTTGCTCCTCATTATCGGCCCGGAGTATGGTATCTGTGCCTAATTTGGCGCAAAATGGATGCCTTGTTCGCACCTCTTCCTTCGGGGATGAAGGCGTGATGTGTGTGTGTGTGTGTGTGTGTGCGTGCGTACGTGTGTGTGTGTGATTATTACACTTAGTAATTAAATTGATGAGGAATATAAATTACAAATGACGAAGAGTGTGCATGACGAAACTTTTTTATACAGATAGGGCATAGTGACCCCACTGCACAGGGTGGTAAATGGTGGGTTCCCCATAGAGTATTGACCGAAAAATGATGATTACTCCTTGCCAGTCGACACAATTATGCCGGCTTATTTGAAACCGGATCTACACAGCCTAATCCTGGAACGCGACACACTCACAATATGTAGAGTCATGTCATCCTAAAATCTGGATATTATACAAACACGTGAATGACTTAGACCGTGTTGCTTCATCCACCGTCAAGTTAACGATCTTATTAAACTGGACGAGTACGCAGCGCCTTTGCCTCACTGTGAATTCCCTTGCAATTCGCCAGTGTGAAAAGAACCTTAACTTAACCTGACCACCTATGAAATAACCCGCACTAAAAAGCATGTCCACTAAACCCCTGTGGATAATTAAATCATATTTTTAAGCTATCTCGTGTTATTTTAATTGAAACTATACGAAAATGAAATATTGGAACCTCCTCACCGCAATATTCTGTAGAATTTCAGCTGCATCTGCGCATCATCATACCTAATAATGACCACATAATCCGAGCAGCGCCATCTATGATCACTAGATGGCAACTACGGTCAATTTCCAAACGCAAGCAGAAAATTCTTGATGTAAGTATTGAAGTTAGTACCAAGTTATACGACCCCCGTATACCAAAAATTTTCAAGGAGTCACCACCACATTGATAATTTCAAACCAGAACGTATTGTTGTAGATAAGTGTTTTTTATACGATAAAAGAGTGCAATGCAATACAAAAATGACGAAGTTGATTATTTGTAAAATTTAATATAATACAATTAAGAATATAATAAATATGCTAAATGATAATATAGATCGATATTTTGTTAGAAAGAAATAATATAATTTTAATTGTTTTATATAATTATAAATATTTACATGCAGGCAGAGTATAGCTTGAACTATGCACCACTGTTAAATTTGCTACCACCTGCATTCTATACAAATAAATGTTTGTTTCTTGGTTCTTGTTGTACAATAGCTTGTATAATTACATTTTAAAACTTTTAACGAACATTTAACGAACGCAGTTCAGGGGTAATGATTTTTTTTAAAGGGGGACGGCAATGGTCACCATGCATGTGGTGGTGAGTGGAGTCGGGTCCAGATTTATACAATTAAAATCAGTAGATGTCGTTGCTATTGTTAATAGGCAAGTGGTTTATTAGACTGCCTCGGTGGCATAGTTGTATTACGGTACGACTGTAATGCTGAAGTCTCGGGTTCGATGTCTATGTCGGGCACAGTGGTATTGGATTTTTCTATTCAGTATCAGCCCGGAGTCTGGAATTTGTGCTCGAAATGGCGATAGGCTCACCCCTATCATATCATGGGAAGGAATACGCACGGCGAAAAGTGGGAGCATTAGTTGCGCTCCTGCCTACCCCTTCGGGGATAAAAGGCGTGAGTGTGTACCTATATGTATGTATATATGGTTTATTAAATTCTTAATTGAGCCGTAATGTCCTTTGTACGGTATTTATTGTAAGAATTTCTTGCCTATCGCATGTACCAATTCGACCCCTGAAAACGTATTTAAACCGCCAAGGATAACGTATGGAATTATCGCTTCAGAAACTACTGGATAATTTACTGCTCATAGCGTCAACATAATCATGACATGTACTATATCTGATTTAAGACAGGCCAGCATAATTATGTCGACTAGCGAGGTATGATTGTCATTCGTTAGTCGGCATTACCTAAACCTAGGGCTGCCAACCGTCCGGATTTCCCCGGATTTGTCCTAGTTTGAAGGGCGTCCGGGGGCCGTCCGGCAGGGGTTTTAAAAAGTGTCCGGGCAAAACCCGGACACTTTTGTTGTCCGGGAAGTCCATTTTTGATAGATAAGCGATAAATTGAAATAAATCTTAGTTAAAAATTCATGCTTTTCCCCGCATTCAAGAAAGAACGGCAAAATATTTTTCAGAGGTGTCCGGGGAAAGGCCCATATTTCACCCAAATGTCCGGGATTTTTGCCGTGTTTTTCCGGCGTCGGCAATTTAGATGATGGCAGCCCTACCTAAACCCCACTCTGCTACAATTGCAATGAGCGCACTTTGCCGTAATAAAAACATCAAATGAAGTCCTCTGTATTATATACCTACCTTTTGTACTGAGTAGAGCCGATTATACAACTAGCATGAACACTAACTGCAACTGTCCAATGTCGTCCACAATTTCGGCGGCATTTGCAGGCTCGGACAGGCTCACGTCAAAGCGAATTCCAACTGTACGCAGCTGTAATTACGCAGATAGCAAAACACGATTACATTCCGCATTACTGAGAGCTGTGCGCTTCGTACTTCGAAATAGACGGAGTCTTGCATTACTAACATTTTTTCAGAAGTGACAGAAGTTTCATATTTTTCCCAATAATGCAGAGCATGTATAAAATGTTCCTCATTGGCATCGCTCGTAGACCTTAGTGAACCATTCTTTACAAATTATCCTTCCTTACATATTATCCTACTAATATCCTACTAATATTATAAAGGCGAAAGTTTGTAAGAATGTATGGATGTATGGATGTGTGGATGTTTGTTCCTCTTTCACGCAAAAACTACGGAACGGATTTTGATGAAATTTAGCACACAGTTAGATCATGTCCTGGATTAACATATAGGCTACTTCTTATCCCGGAAAAATATATACCGGGACTTTTATCCCGGAAAAAGTTTATAATGCGGGCGGAGCCGCAGGCAAAAGCTAGTTATAAAATAAAGTGTCCCGCCGCATCTATCTGAATACGATAAACTCAAACGGATTTCGATATTTGATATTTTAAAACATCAGGAAGGACATAGGCTACTTTTGGTCGCGGGTACTCTTATACTCGTACGACACCGCGAACAAAAGATAGTGTTTTATTATCATTAACCTTTCGTTTAAGAAATAAAGCCAGACTATCTGTTGTTATTGACGATGGACATCACATAAAGTGACAAACTTGTTTGATACGTCTTAATAAAGACGTGATAGTACCTATATTAGATAGAAACGATCAAATAAAAATTCACGTGTTTCGGTCGAACGCACGTGAATTGGAACTGGATTTAACTAATATGATGCTAGTGGTAACGCGTCATAATAATAATAAAGCAGTGGGCGTAGAATATGGCAAAAAGACGCAACTCGTAAGACGACGTCGTTAAATTTTGATGTTTTTTTTTATGACATCGAAAGACGAGACGAGCATGCCGTTTGCCTGATTGTAAGCGATACGACCACCCATAAACAACAGAAACACCACCGAGTAACTCGAGTTACAAAGTACTGTGTGGCATTCCACTGCACTTGTCATCTTGAGACATAGTAGGTGAAGTCTCAATATGTCCTGTTTACACTGGCTGCATTGTCCTTCAAACCGAAACACAACAGTGCTTGCGCACTGCTGCTTGGCAGTAGAAATAGATATTGCGGTGGTAACCACCCAGACGGACTCTTACATATGAAAGTCCTATGACCAGTGAATGTTTGTGATTGATCGAGAGATCAATACGTCAGTCAAGTGTTGGTCCCTCAATCAATCCCAATAAAAGGAATCGGAGTAGTGTCATATTTTTTGCTACATTCTAAACCCGCTGGACCCGTAGCGAAGACACTTTACTATAAGCTATAACGCAAGATTAATGTCAAGATCTAGTTATATAAAGATTGTATTATCTACACAAGTAAATCTCGCGACTAGCTTTTTTCTTATATAGAATTAAACAAAGTTTGATTCAATTTAATTTTTTGTTAGTTTTTGAGCTTGTTTTTTTTACTCTTTAATTATTTTTCGAGTTGTTCTCAGCAAAACCCTTTCATTTGATACTCATATTATAGACTTGCGCAAAAAATAAGTAGTCAATCATCTTGGGCCATATTGGGTTCAGAATGACGTCACTTAGCTAACTAAAGGTGTATATATGCTAAATTTCAACGCAATCGTTTGTGTGTAACTGCTTCAATATTGTCTTGCAAGATTCCACCCGAAAAAACCTACATTGCAAGTCAAATAAAAGCTTGTAAAAATGCATGAAATTTACGTGTCCTTGCTCGAGAGTTATCGATGGGGTGTCATTTACATTTTTTTGTCTTCTATAATTAGCATTAACGCTTTCTAATACATTATCCTGGTGGATACTTGTGTGAATACACAAGTAATGTATTTTTCTAAATATACTTTATCCGCTCGGATAACGAAACTGTACAGTTAGCAGCATAATATTAAGTACAACAAAATCAAAATTTCAAATCGCCTATATACGCGTTAAGTTTAAACTGAAACATTTTTTTTCTTCGTTTGAAGTAAATATATTTTATTTTTGTGAAGAGAAAACAAATATTAATCAGAACACAAAAGTAAGTAGGCAATGGGTGTTTAATACATCAATGAGGCAATCCGAAATTTTGTATTTGTTGTAGGTACTATTTATGCTGCTGAGTGTTCATAAACTTTCATAGCGGCCCTCGTGTTTTTATGACAATAAATAACGAGACGAGCATGTTCGCCTGATGGTAAGCGATACGACCACCCATAAACAGTAGCAACACCATCCAGCACCTTGAGTTACAAAGTACTGTGTGACATTCCACTGCTCTCTTCATCCTGAGACATGAGATGTTAAGTCTCATTAAGTCCAGTAGAACACTGGCTACAATTTCCTTCAAACCAAAACACAGCAATGCATTGTGTGCCGCGTTCCTTTGGCTTCAGACAGGCTGGTATATCTGTATTGACTGCAGGAGGATAAACATCTCTCATCATTCAATATTATCTGGATCCCACTCGACTAACCATCAGATTCAGGGTCCCTTGACCGTTCACGTATAAAAAATAGAAATCTTGAACGCTCTGGTTACATTTCTGCCATAGAATAGAAGGTATTATTATGTAGTCTTGCTATCTATGAAAGTATATACTTTATCTTCATCATGTATTTTTATTCTACGCTGATAAAATAAGGTATCCTAAACAGAGACCTTTTTATATTTTAAACGGATTTTTCAGTAACATTTTCATTTTGTGAACCCGTTTACGAGTAAACATTTAATCGTTAATATTGGAAATTATGCATACAAATAATACAAGAGTTAAATCGATGTAAATATTTGACCTTGTAAAAATCTCTGAACCAGTGTACAATTATCATGGAGTTTTTAAACTAATTAGAAAATTAACACAGGTTAAACACTTAAAAGTTACCTTTTCGATCCTTACTCATGATAGCTATTAAAAGAAGCATAGATGCATTCCCGCTCTAAAAGGAACATAATTTAAATGTGGGATGTCTAGGGGTATCTAGGACTGCCTCGATGGCGTAGTTGTATTACGGTATGACTGCAATGCTGAGGTCTTGGGGTCGATTTCCGGGTCGGACAAAGTGTTATTAGGTTTTTTTAAATTCAGTATGAGCCCGGGGTCTGGTGTTTGTGCCCGATATGGCGTTAGACTCGCCCCCTATCACATCATGGGACGGAATACACACGGCTAAAAGTGGGTACAGTAGTTGCGCCTCTGGGGGATAAAAAGCGTGAGTGTGTGTGGTGTATGTCTAGGGATGTTTCTGTTTTTGAAGGTTATATAAAATACAAATCGTAGGATTAGTCTGTAGCCTGGTCTATCAACAACAGAATAGGACGAATTCTACAGGAAGTCATTCACAAATCACAAAACGGCATCTTTGCTATTACATTTTATGTGGCTCAATTTTCTTAACGCAACCCATTGCTAACTGCTAAGTGGTAAGGATCAACTATCAAAGGGTGATAGAACATGTTTAGTAGTCTATCATTAATAACATGCTATAAAATTTTATTAAGTATTTTATCTCCTACATAATTTTACAAAAATAATGAGATAATAAATTATAGAGTCGTGCTCCCAGGTTAAGCTCTTCAAAATCCAATAACTTTCATATAATATTTCAGCTCATCTTATTATTAAGACAATCAGTATTATTTTTTCTAATACTGCTTCAATTCGGCACTTATTTGGGTCTTTAAATCATGACGGCTTTCGTTCAAACATGATGGAACATTGAATACTGTATTTCGGTGTAGAGTATTCTTAGGGTTAGAAACGCGGTCCAATGCTCGCTCGGATGACGCTATACTCCCGAGTGTCGACATTAGGCTGTAAGACTGTGTGAAACCAACATAACCGTTCCACTCACCCCCCAGTGGTGGTAGCGATAACGCATTTATTCCCCCCGAAAATAAATATGTTTAAATAATAAATCAATAAAAAACATTTTAATCAATCCAAAGCTACAGGCGAGTGGTCATGTTTGGGATAAACGATCTTCTTTTCTTTATCCACCTGGCGTTTTTTCAGCGGTCCATGCTTCCATCCCTCAGGATACCCGTATTTATCCACATCATCCCACCATTGTTGTTCTCCAGAACCCCATATGAGGTAGACGATGTTTGTTCCAACTAACACCACGAACACAGTCCAGAAGGCGATGCGCCATTGGCCTATTGTTTGCTGTAACAAAAAAGATGGCGTTAAATCGCATTTATTACTGAATACAAACAAAGGCAACAAATCATGTTTACTACTAGGGCTTTCATTTCGAGACTCTCGGTCTCGAAAATTTCGAGAGTCTCGACGATTTTTTTGTATTTTCGAGACTCGAGACTGCTGCTTCCAGTCTCGGGAAAAACGAGACTTTCGAAACTTGGATCAAATAATTATTATTATTGAAAAAAATACTAAACTATCAAGATCTTTTTAAATCCGGGTCAGTGGCGACACAGAAAAATTTAATTTTTGATAATCTGTCGGAAGTCGCAAGATAACCTTATTGAAACATATACGGCTGTTTATAGTTAAGTTCATCATTGTCATGATAAATTGGGAAAAATCTCTTTTTGAAAATGGTTGCGATAGGGGGAAATACTCAAACTATGGCTAAATTCCTGCTCATTATGGTTTGGAAAGTTACGAAAATCCCAGGCCATGAGACAACCCAAAGCATTTACATAACATTATAATTAAGCATATCGAAGGTCACGGAGTGCACATATGCATGCTATCGCAACTCACGTAGGAGTCGGCTCTAGAGCAGAGTCTCTCGCTGTTTGAAGATGAGACTCGAATAAAATGTCAAATAAGCATGAAACACTACGCGGCACCCTCATACAGTTTATTTATACGGTCGCCGATCGCCCAACCACCGTCTGCAGGCCCGCTTTAAAAGAGGCTGGAGATAGTCTCTTCTACGTCTATTACGGGGAGGGAGTCTTCACTTACTATAGCGTGACATGTTTCGACCCTAAAAACCTGCGACACAAGACCGTTAAAAATACAAAAAGTCCCGATACTTTGAGACACGAGATGACCCAAACACTAATCTATACGTACTTCTAGCGTAGAATTAGAGAGATTTTTTTAATGTGATTTACTTCATTAAACATTATAAAACAAAATCCCCCGCTGAGTCTGTATGTATGTCTTAACGCCAAATTACTCAAATACTACCGAACAGGTTTCGTTGAATTTTGGTATGAAGATAGTTGGACACTCTGGAAAGGCTATAGACTACTTTTTTTCCTTGTAAAACTATTTCACGTGGTGGAAGCGGTGAGCAAAAGCTAGTTTGTAATAAAATCAAATCCTCGCTCTGAAAGTAATTATCCAGCGTTCTTTGTGTTTTACGTGACAAGTATAAAAATTAAAATTCGTATAAGTAATTGGTAATTTAAGGTCCATATGGGTTTATAACAGTGTGATTTATAAAGTACTTTATTGATATATCTTGTATTGACTGCCTAAAAAGTCTATGAGTCGTGGCCTACGAGTATAATGACTTTTTTGAAATAGTCTCGAAAGTCTCGTTTTTTTTCGAGACCGGACCAAGTCTCGTTTTTTGTTCCCGAGACTCGTAAATGCACCGAGACTGAAAGCCCTATTTACTACTGAATTAAAAATAGCAACTTGATGCATAAAGCAGCAGACCGGGCTCTGTGGCGTATCTTGGGAGAGGCCTATGTCCAGCAGTGGACTGAAACGGCTGATGATGATGATGATGATGACTGAATTTGCACAAAGAGATATTAAGCCGTTTGAATAATGTTTGACGTTTACTTTGTGGTTACGTAATAAGAGTTTCGGTTTCAAACAGGCCGGCATAATTAGGTCGACTGGCAAGGGTTAATCACTTCTCGTCAGTTGACCCTGCCACTTACAATCAGGTACAGTGGGATCACTTTTCAGTTTCCGTAAAAAAAAAATATTTTTGGTGGTGGTAAGCCTCTCATATGTGCAAACAGCAGTGCATGCACTGTTGTGTTTAGGTTTGAAGGACATTGTAGCCAGTATAACTACTCGACATAATGAGACTTAAGTGACACAGTAGGTACTTTGTAACTCAAGGTGCTAAATGATGTTACTACTGTTTATGGGTGTTCGTATTGCTTACCATCAGGTGAACGGCGTGCTCGTCTCGTCATTCAATGCAATAAAAAAAATCTATATCTGCCTAAGCTTACGACTGTGATAGGGAGATGCTATGATCGCATTCCCTAAAGCTACTAGAGGGGAGAGAGCCAATTGTAGCTATGGCATAATTTCTAGGTAACTCAGTGATCAATCAGGCTAATTTGGGTATTATGGAATGCTGATGGCTAGAAATTATACTTAATATCTGGACATTATAAGACCTAAAATCGAACGTATCGAGATAACCGTAGTACAACATGCACTGCTTTCGCGTATCCAGGATAGAATTGACGCAAGTAACGTAACGTAAAGTAATTCTCCTAGCCAGGTTCGGCCACGGCGACCATTCTCAAATGAGTTCAGCCAGGTACGCAGGAGATATTATAGTCCAAAAGTGTGTGCGCAATACACAGGTCAATCCTATATGACCGGAGAGAGATCAGGCGCAGGACCAACGGCTTAACGTGCTTTTCGAGGCACGGGAGTATCACATCGCCAATTTCCTGACTCCGAGCTGCGACTGAGTAATTTTTGAGATAAAAAAAACCCAGTCATAATGTTTTTGGCGCGACCCGCGATCGAACCGAGGACCTCAGCTCGCAAATCGTACTCGTAACGCATACGCAATACAGCTACGCTAACGAGGCATTCAGTAAGTAAAGGTTACTCAATTACGAATAAAGTGCCCAAACATCCCGCTTTCTGCAAGAACTGTCCATAATGTCAAATGTAGTCCCGCTTTGCATCAATAAGTAATGTACCGCATTAAATTTTCATAAATTTGGCCTTATTTATACCTCTTTAAAATATATTTATAAGATGTACTTACAAATCCAGCATTGAGTAATAATACTGGTTATAGGCAGGTATAAATACAAATATCATATCCAAAAACTTCCGCAAGCAATGATAAAAGCAAGAGATTTTTATTTCTCCAAAAGCTGCCGCGGGTCGTTGGATTTACGTACTTCCTACCGAAAAACGTTTACGCCTCGCTTCATTTAACCCATCAGTAATACATCCACGTCGTGACGTCCTTTAATGTTTACTGAATCGTATCAAAAAGAAACTAGTACAATTTGAGCAAAAAGTTTCAATAGATTGTATGCAAATTGCTATTGTTGAGCGTTACCTGGTAACGCGAGTTTGGAGATTTTGGGTAAGTGTTTGTTGTTGACGTAATAATTACTAAATACTGGTATGGGTATTTTGTATACTTTTGCCGCTAGCAACAGGGTAAGAACTGTTATGTTCCAGTTAGTCAATGAGTTATTAGGCATTATAACTGAATCTGTAAAGTCTCAGGTTCAAGAACATAGTACGATGGCGAGACTGATAATTATAATCACACACACACACACACACACACACACTCTCACACACACACACATACACACACTCCCGCTCTTTATCCCGGAAGGGGTAGGCAAAGGCGCAAATAGTGCACCCAATTTTCGCCATGCTTATTCCGTCCCATGATGTGACTGAGGGCTAGCCTATCGCCATATCGGGCACAAATAATTATAATCAATAATAATATTAACAAAATCGATATCTGCATATTAAAATTAGACGGAGAACCTACAGTCCACTCACTAGAGTTACGTCAAAGTCTTTGATATTGAAACAGCAGTAACAGTTTGCATAACTTTTACTGTCGAGGTAGATGGCAAACTCCAATTAAATGTTAGTAAGTTATTGAGACCGGTCGATAGTGTTCGATAGATTTTGCTCGTTATCGGAGTAAAAGTACCGCTGTATATTCGCGGAATAAAAAAATTTATTTACTTCCCAGGCTCTCAAACTATCTCCGTATCAAAATTCATCAAAATCCGTTTGGTAGTTTTTGGTTTTATCGCGTTTAGACAGGCAGAGAAGTTGATGCGGCGTGGAACTTTATTTTATAACTTGACTTCTGCTCGTGTGTTTCCCGGGATAAAAGTAGCATATAGCACTTAGGAGTAATGTAACTTCCTATTAGTGAAAGAAGTTTTAAAATCCATCCTGTATTTTTTGAGCTTATTCATTAAAAATATAATTTTTCTTCATTATAATATTAATATATATATGTAAGGAAGCTGTTATACGCTGTATAAATTATGTCTCCAATAAAAGAGTGCAAGCAATATTATCTTACAACTTTTACAACTTGTGAAGTACGTTTTAATCCGGGTAATGTAAAATACGTCATATGGTATAACAGAGTTTGAGCTTATCGCCATATCGGGCTCAAATTCCAGACTGTTCACTTCATCGGTGATTTCAAATTCTCCACCAAATGTTAACATTGATGCTCACCATGCCATACCAGCCTTGTATTATATACTGCTCACTGCTGAGCACGGGTCTCCTCTTCTACTGAGAGGGTTTAAGGGCTTAGTGCACCACGCTGGCCTAGTGCGTGTTGGCAAACTTTGCATACGTTCGAAATTATTATTTTTGGGGAATTCTCAGGTGTAGGTTAAAACCGGGATAGATGCCCCACTTGTTGAAAAAGCTTCCTAATTTTAAAAATAATAATATTATATGAATAATTTCTATGCATGTAGCTACTTTAATCATTTGTGTTGAATTGTTATTTGTTTTTTCTGACCTATCAATTACAGATTTTTCACAACGTTGCTTTTTGTGAAACACTTTTTTTTAAGATAGATGCCTACTTGTATGGATAGTTGCCCCACCATGGAAATAATAAGAAGGATAGGTACCTGCAGTGCGGGATACATGCCCTTCATACTGTGTAAATCAGAGCTATTATATTTGATAAACAACGTACGCATAAGTTTGGAAAAATCTAAGAATGCCAGATATCTGACGTTCAAAGGTTTGGTGCGGTCGTCCCCTATCGGCTCTTCTGTCCATATTCCATACTAGCATACATAGATATTTTCTTCGTCAATCTGTCCTACATACACAGCATAACACTAGGTTTTATTTACGTTTTATTTATTATTTATTTATTTTATTTTATTTATAACTTTATTGTACATCACAACGTAATAAAGTATTTCACATAATATAGGCAAAAGGGTGGTACATTTGGCGGTCTTATCGCTCGAGGTAATCTCTTACAGACAACCATGGGATGGAGATAAGAGAAAACCAAAACAATCTGTTACCAAAACTATTCACGTGTATGTATGTCACGAACTCAATTTTTCTTTGATATAAAGATAAATCATATGGATAAGAATCCACTTATCTCGTTACACTTGACAGACTAATCAGAAGCTATTTAGTTAATTTGTATTCAGTCAGATTACTCTTTAACTTTGTAAATATTGCGAACTTTACATACACTATTCAACAATTGATTAACTGTCGGCTATTTTAGCTATATTGCTAAGATAAATTTGTGAATTGCATGAGATGTTTATAAGAACGCATCACCAATAAAAAGATTCATTTCATCTATTTCATTTCAAGGAATTTTAAAATGGAGATAAACCATATTGACCTGAATATACAGCCTAATTTTTACCACAGAAAGTACAATACGATATCTAACCCAAGAAATGGTTCAGGAGTGAACCGGCGAACAAAAACCAGTAAAAAATACTCACATCGGGCGTCAGTAGTCCAACCAAATACGGAGTAATAATCCCAGATATAGCAGCGATACCATTCACAAATGCTGAGCAAGTCCCAGCATAATTAGGAGCTATGTCCATGGCATTGATCTTCACGCTGCTGTAGAAGCCGCCCATGAAAGCCATGGAAGCTATGAAGAGGCCGACGGCCGCAGTGCGATTACAACCCGAGTACGAAGCTAGGATGATAAAAATAGCCGGCAAAGTAGACGCTGCAAGAAACGACCTTCAGTTACTGATTGGTAATGTTGATGAGAGATTTCGTGGAATAAGTTAGTGGAAACCGAGAAATATTTTGTTGTGAAATTATCAACGGTGCCGTTATAAAAAGGTAAAATTGTATGCATTTATCATCGCGTTTCTTTTCCTTTTCAGGAGTAGACAAGATGTAACACACGAATATCTCGCAAGCTATAACCTAACATACAGGTTGAGAATGCCTTCGGCATTAAGTCCGCCTTTACATAACTATGTATAAAGTGCAATAAATAAATAAATAACATAGCTGCCATAATAAATATGGATCAAACCCTTGCAATAGGGGGTACATTTTATATAAGTAAACACAACTTTTAAGAGGGTTTAGACTATTCAATCTGCTAGGGATTTATTTATAATGTTATCAACTACAGAGAAATGCTACCACTAAGATGAACAAAACTAAGGAAGTATGTCAACTTCTATACCTACAAATAGTAGTATAAAGCTTCCTTCCGAAGCCGATGCTGTGCCATCTCTTCCTAACACACCAGTCGCAGGCCGCAGCAAACACAAACGAGAAGACATACATAGCGATGTAAGGCAAAGCAGACATGAGTCCAGTCTCCTTGATGTTGAATTTGAGCACGTCAGAGAAGTATTTTGGGAGGTCTGTTATCATCGTGAAGTAGCCCCAGTCGTGGCCGATCTGGAAGCATCAAGGAAAATATTGACGAGAGTAGAAATAAGTGTAATTATTGCTTTAAATAGATTTAATGCTGGTAAAATGTTGAATTTCTTTGATGACACTTTATTAAATCGTAAGTAAATTGAGTCATTTGTGGTTTTTATTATTTCAAATAGATAAGCTGATATCATGATTAATTTTTCTGTATTTGGAATCAAATTCTGGATCTTGTAAGTTTTGTAGTCTAATTTCATCGAGGAGGTAGCTTAACTCCAAAGCATTTATGCAACTAAAGTCTAAATTAATAAATAAAATATCAAAATACTCGAATCTCAAATAGTTTTACCTTATTAAAAACTACTAGTGAACGATAAAAACAACTCCACTTGTTAGCTTAGAAGAGCTTCATTTGTGATATATTTACCACTTAGCGAGGTAAACGCAGTACCGATCATTAATGATATTACCGGTGCTATGGAACACATAACAACAAGTTTGTTGTTACCGAATGAAGAAAGTTCATAGAGTTTTATAGTAACAATTGCAAGAGATGTAGAAACAGAAAATTTTATTTGATTCTAACTTGTGATCGCAGCTTCATCTAAATTAAATTCTATTCATAGGGTATTACCAATAACACAAAGATTTATCAGAATCGGAGCAGTAGGTTATTCCAGAGATTAGCGGGCTCAAACAATAAAAATAAAATGATTTTGAACATTAGCTCAAGTCATTGTTTATAAGATTATCATAGGGCATGTTTCACAAGTTCTGAGTAAATTCTCTTCGTCACATAAATGCATAAGCCAGCAAAATACAAACCGCACTCTTATCTATTCTCCCAAATAATTAATGATAATAAAATGCGTACTATCTAAATTCGCTGCTAATACGACAACTGATAAATAAAATTCACTTGAGCTTGTGCAACAGACTCTGAACTTTTTATAAAGAACTACAGTACCGGTACGCTATGATGACCGTTTTGACAGATTACAATATTGAAGTGAAATCTTTTTTTATCTTCGAAATACAAATTCCAAGCTGTGTCGTAAAATTATACTTTCCATAAATTTTACTGCACATCACTACATAGTGTAAAACAAAGTCGCTTCCCGCTGTCTGTCCCTATGTATGCTTAGATCTTTAAAACTACGCAACGGATTTTGATGCGGTTTTTTTTTAAAGATAAAGTGATTCAACGAGAAGGTTTTTATGTACTTTTAGCCCGGAAAAACTTATTAACGCGGGCAAAGCCGCGGGCAAAAGCTAGTTGACAATAATGTACAGTAATTTGCTCCTTCAAAGTAGCTATCAATTAAAACGAAACTTGCTGAGCTAACAAATGCCAAAGCAGTCATCGTAGCGTGCCGGTATTATAGGCACAGTATAGAATAATGTCACATGAAATTAATTGACAACAACAAAAAAAAATTAAAACTTACAGCCGCCCAAATAAGCACCCAAAGTGGCGCAGATCTCAATATAGCTTTGAAAGGTACTGGATGCAGCTTTTTATGAAGACCTGAAGCCACAACGTTCTTGTTAAGGTATTCACGTTCCTCGTCTGAGATGAATGGATGAGAATTCGGTGTACTGTAGCATAGGAACATCTGTAACATTGAAGTTTGATACGGCAAGTTTTTTTTAATAGCTTTTACTCGCGTTTCTAGGCAGAAGATAACTGATGATAGTAATAACTCTTCGCGTTTCGGCGCCTTGAAAGCCTATCTTTTAATAAAAGTTCTACTATGCATTCTTGATCGTCACATCTTTAAACCCTGATCCTTTTTAACTCTCTTTCCCGGATTTACCCTTCAATAGATTTTGCCTACCAGCCTGAGATCGATGATTTATGAAATAGTCTCCCTACCTATTACCTTTTATAATTAATTAGAAAGAATTTAAAAAAAATGGTATAATGACTCTCATATTATTTTACTTGTTATAAGTACAAATAAGTATGACAACGTGATTAATAAACAATTTTATGGCTGACTGCAAACTGAAAACCCAACAGTCACACGTTCTGAGTAATTTGACAGGATTTTTAATTACTTATTCATGGACTATACTTGCGTGACACTGTACGTAATGCTGATCGTCTTTAATATGCAAATAAAAAATTTACTTAATACCAGATCTATAAGTTACTAATATAAATTACTTTGCTGTTCCAAGATAAAAAATATCTTACCCAAAATAAAAACCAAATTATCCCCACTCCACCGAAGAAGTAGAAAACATTAGCCCAATCACCTCCATCAGATAGGAATAGGCCAGATATGTATGGACCAAATATGTTTCCAACTTGTGCCCCACCGAAGATCATGGCACCAAATCTTGATCTTTCTGATGGTGGGACCCATCGCGCCAGGAGTAATACAAATGCTGGAGTTACTGGACCCTAGAATAAGATAATTTGATTATTAGAAAATCTTCTAACAGTTGCTGGCAAGGCAAAATATCTTCCACTTCGTAGCTTCCTCTCGCAACAAGCTGCGGAATCCCAAACCAAACAGATTCAATATGTGATGATTTTTTTCTCGGAAATGAAAACCAAATTTCACACTTTAGATTTTATCAGCCTTTAAATTTCATGTTTAAATTTATTATCAACAAAAATTCACTCATGAGTTAAATTAGCATCTTTCAGTCAGTAAGATTTATTTATCAATTATTATCACCTCTCCACATCCTTCAATAACTCTGATGATAAACAATCCAACAGCACCGCCATAGTCTACCGCTAAAGGGGTCAAAGCAGTAGCAATTGATGTCAGCAACAGACCAATGCCAAGGGTCCATTTACCACCGAACTTCTCAGCGAGCAGACCTCCAGGCAAGTGGGTGAAAACATAGCCGTAGTAAAAGGCACTGAGGAGTAGGCCTTGTGTGGCTTCGTCCCAATCGTAACGGTGACGTCCCTAGAAAGGATTACACTAATTAAAGTATATCTAATAGTCCTATTTATTATAACGATTTCAAGTATGTAGGTGTTGATAGCTATAATGAAAAAATGACCCAGAATAAATTAATCAAATAAACTTTAAGTCCTTTTGATCATTTAACTAATACAGAAGAATAAAAAGAAAATAATATTAAAATGAAGTGTTAGCCAAATATTCTGTGCAAGTGTAATGCCAGTCCGCCCTGTGGATTGGGGGCGTTTGGAGAATTCCACCACGGTATCCCCTGCCTATCGTAAAAGGCGACTAACAGGGGCCTCCGGGGGTCACGGGTGGGCGGGAGGGGCCGT
This sequence comes from Lapara coniferarum, assembly GCA_949316025.1. Classification (NCBI taxonomy): domain Eukaryota; kingdom Metazoa; phylum Arthropoda; class Insecta; order Lepidoptera; family Sphingidae; genus Lapara; species Lapara coniferarum. Next base: position 24,294,253 of record OX438920.1, read on the forward strand.
CCACCTATTAGTCTAGCCAACTTCTGTGACCCCCGTGATGGACGGCAGCGTGCCATACGCTGCCTCGGACGCCAAGGGCGTCCTTCGGTGTACGGGGGCTTCTGACCCCCCGCAACAACAGGAGACGGACCGCAACAGCGGTACGCGCAGGGGCGGTTGCGGACGACAACTTAGACGTGAGTCGGAGGAAGCCCGCAGCCGTCCCTAATCGCCGAAGATGGCCATAAAAAAAAAAAAGTGTAATGCCAGTGTAATCCAACGGTCTGTAAATCAGTATCCTGATCTCTTCGTCTAGGTTCACATTTAATCGAATATAAGGTTGACAAATTGAGACTGTACATCTACATAAAGATGAAGAGATTCGTTATTTAATCAATAAGTCTCAATGATAAAAATATATCTTATTACGTTTCTTCGGATGAGCTCTTAATCGAACGTCAAACAAAAATATTTACTTTGCATTTTATGCGCCCTTGTTATTAATATTTACTTAACCTGCTTCCGTAATCCTATTACGAATAAAGTAGCCTGAGTAGGGAAAAAGGGCGTTTACTTATTATAATATGAATAATGGTAGGGGTATTTTTTTATTAAATATTCTTTATGAACAGGCGATCGGACGGTTGCGATAGGGTCACTGCTTTTACGATTATTCAGGGTCATCATCTCATCATCATCGGCATCATCTGCTTGGTCTATGATAGATATCAGTCGATATTTAGACCAAGAACTTAATTCTCAATATTAAACCCTTCACCAAGTTGTCAATTAAAACATCGTAGTGGCGATCTTCACGATAATCATCCCTTTACGATGCCACCGAGCTAGCTGTATCTAACTGACCACGGCGGACGGTAAAATACGGCTTAGTTTTCCACACTGCCGTTAATTTTGGTTCCTCTCAACACTTCTCTGCTAGTTTTCTTTCCTTCCTTGCCTTGATACCAGGATGTCATTTCAAACAGACATTTTAGCTTCTCCAAGTCTTAGTCATTAAGAAGAATTTCACTTCTGGCATTTCTTTTGTAGCTTATTGGAGGATTATCATTTGCTACTAAACGAATGTGACGAAATACAAGTAAGGAGAATTTACTTTAGCATGACATTGCAGTTGCAAAACAGGATAATTAAAAAATGACGACATTATTTTCGATTATATTAAAAGGCGAAAAGATAAAAATAATTTGTGAATTAGTTCAGCCCTTTTTGGGTGGCGGTTTTCTTTTAGGTCAACAATTAATTTCTTAAAGCAATTAACCCTTTGGTTTTATGGCCAATAATTGTGCATTACTAAAAACCTTCCATTATTGACAACGTCCGTGGTGAGGGTTACGAGCCGACAATTAGGCGTCGCGCAGACGCTATTTTGTTTCATCAGTCATAAGACACAAAACGACCTTTCCTTATTGCATCAAATACGAAGATAATAACGACAACGAACTTTCGATTTGTATGGATATAATTAACTACTTGATCTATATCTGGGATTTGTGAGGATTCTAGATTATGTATGAGTACAATAATTAATTATTATATCATTTTTTTTTCGTTTACTTAGCACGACCTTATCATCTCGCATCACCTTCGTATTCATAAACATTTATTTAGCATTACCTTCGCAAGTCGTTAAATCAACTATAATATTTGTTACCTCATTTATTAACGTTCCATTGCTTGTAAAATTAGACGTTACAGCCCCTTCAGGGTCTGGACAAGTTTCTCCTACTATATGCTCAGAAGATTTTGCACGCACGACCATTTGGGTGATAGTCATGCTGAGACACACTCGCATGGTGAAGGAATTTGCCAATGCGAACAATCCCATAACACCCAAGACGTATCTTTGAGGTATGAAGATCACTGTAAAAAGGAAAACGTTTTTGCGATATCTTTCTATTTTATTCTATTAAAAAAATGGGAGCAATTTTCGGCATGTTTCTGAGTTTGGCTTAGTCTTTATATCTGCCTGACAAAATGTCTCTTTAGAGTATTCTACGAATTTATAACTAATGACGAGCGTATTGACATAGTCAGAAATAGTTGAAGCAATCATTATAAGATTGTGCTATATTTATCCGTACATTCCAATTTCAGTGTAAACATCATTCACTTAAAAATATACTTAAACACGTTTTCACTAGATGTAACCTACTATCCCAAAAAACACGTGACATAAAAAAAAACAATTGTTCAAGTTAAAATGGCAAGTAAACACATTCTCGTATTTCGCAAGTGTCTCAAATTACTGCCGTTTCTTATTTAAATAACTAAGTGACTTTTATCATATTACTTATAAGTAATTTACGTGAAATAAAAAAATATTCAGCGCCATCTATTACTGAAAAAGGCTTACCTCTGTTCAAGATATACCGCCATCCTGTTAAGGTCATTATTCCGCACTATTTCTTATCATTTGCATCAATGTCATGCAGGAAAGCATCTCATTGCACAGTTGGTAAGATACTACTGTAACATCATGTGAACGAAGATTATTAAATTATGTTTTAGATTAACCCCGACCGCTTCGAAGTGTTTGTTGCGAACGAAGTGAGAATGCGTACAGATGTTATCTCGCGAGATGGAAACGTTTGCTTTCAAACTGCCATCAGATAATTCGACAGTGTTCAGGTGATAAGTATGGTGTGGGTTATATTTCGGTTGTTTTAACCGGTTACGTAGGCAATTTTTTCTCTTTTTAACTAAATTTTAAGTTATTATTGTCTATTCTATTCAAGTTCTAATTGAAGATTTAATAATTACGTTAATTTAAAAAAAAATTTCAAAGATGCCTATTCCCAAAAAAAGCGACCGTAATCTATTGCTTCCACATATCTCGCGAAGTATAACGTGTATATTTATATGTGAAAAATGTTCACTATCGAACGAATTTTCACGGCTTGTTGGCTCTACATATCGATACCTCCCACGTAAGTTGTTGTATGCCACAAAAATGCCGTTTAGCGTTTTTACTGAAAACGATCCCAATTTCCTATATTCTATGCATTCAAAGTGAAAAAATAACGAAAACACGATTTAATCAAGGTTTTTCCAGACGTATTTTGTTGTAACTTTCGAACGAGAACGGACTACAATAGTGTATAGACCTTTGCAATGGTTTACGTGGGGTGTGGGGTGGGAAGAATCACGCACTCGCGTGTCGTATTGGTCACATACAACAGACTACGCCGGACTTACAACCGGCCGCACGCAAAAGGAAGCGATTAAGTTCTCTCAAAATTAACTCATGTCATTAAATTGCTGCAAATATATAACAATGAAACATACAAGTACAATAAGAACTGGGCGTAGACTATGTGATTTGGTCAATAATAGGAGACAACAAAGTAGCAGTTCCGAGACACCCATTCAAAATAATAATGTTTCATTAAGCGAAATAGAACTAAATAGTTTTCAGGATTCAAGCCTGTGAAATATTACTTGTATGTTTCATTTTGTAATATTTTATTGAGATTTATGAGGTTTTTTTTTTTAACAGGCCATCTTCGGCGCATTAGGGACGGCTGCGGGCTTCCTCCGACTCACGTCTAAGTTGTCGTCCGCAACCGCCCCTGGAGATTTATAATGTTACTTTTTGGTGGTGATACCAACCTAAAATGTTGTATAGATTACTTACAGCAGTATACGTCGTTGAGCATTAATTAAAAACATTGTATGTAATACATACAACATTTTACGTTTACATACAAAGAAAAATATTGTTGTATGTTATGAATACAACAGTTTACGTTGCTATTACTTTTATTTTTACTTAAATTCATTGTTGTATGTCAAAAATCTTTTCTGAAATTGAGTCATAAGTAATATATAAAATGCTGTTTCCTGACTAGCTAACTTTATGACTGATCTATGAACGCAGAACCTAAACAACTGGGCCTTGAGACGAAGAGTGAGAGTGAAATTTGTTGGATTTCTTCCTTATAGGTACTATGTAAGCATTCGACAAAAAAGGATTTCCAGGAATTAGTCCATTTCACATCACCAATAAGTTTCAATAAATCGAAAATTAATGAGCTATCAATATAATAGATGGATATATCTTTTTCAATAACCTCAAACTATCAATAAATTCTACTACAGAGTAGTCAAATCTTGAGACCCTTCCCCTTTTTGTAATATCAATCACTTGGACTACGACTGTGATAACGATTTCTGCCCCTATTATATACAAAAGGAAAGTTTATCAGCATTTGACATTGCACCTCAACCCTCACCAGCGCCTCTTTCTAGCTGTTCTTCATATACAACAATAAACAATAGTCCACTGTCGAATATTTCTAATAATAGTCCCAGCACAAGTAACCGCCGTCGTCAATCAAGGACTGATAAAGGTAATGTAAGAAAAATACATTAATGAATAAATAGTAAATAGTAAGAGAACATGTTTACGTAATTTAGGAAGAGAATATAGGTATTTCAAGAAAAGGTAAAATTCAAGCAAGTAGAAAGATGGTCAAGCCATGTTGCTGTTAAATTACGTTATACAAGGAAAATGTCGAACAAATTATGTTTAGACGGACTAGGTTTTCCTCTTCCTCTATCTTAAAAATTACTATACGTAGTCACAACTCACAGTTCACAGTCAGGAAGTTGGTGGTGTGATACCCCGTGCCTCGGAAAGCACGTAAATCGTTGGTCCTACGCCTGATCTCTCCCTGGTCATGTTGGATTGCCATCTTATTGACTATGAGAGTGAAGGAATAGCGAGTGCACTTGTGTATCGCACACACACTTGTGCACTATAATATCTCCTGCGTGCCTGCCTGATCTCCGTTGAGATTGGCCGTCGTGGCTAAAATCAGCTAGGAAGGGATATTTTTAACTATAAAGAGCTTTTGATTGAGTGTAATCTTTCAAGATATACGTGGTTTAATGGAATAAAATATAAGAAGTCCTGGTATGTGCAGAAGATCCTTTTAAAATTGAAAATCGGTACGTTTTGGCATACAATAATGCTGTAACGATTGCCATTAATAACAATACCCGAAGATGCCAAAGAAATAGTATGGAGCTGATCTACGCCCTCTCTATGCCAACCATCTCCCCTTAACAAAGGCAAAATATTATGATGACATAATTAGCCTCTGTCACAGTGGAATTAATCCAGCCACATATAACGACTTTTTCAGGAGTTTAGGTATCTCTTTTTGCTGGCTTTCATAACGATGTTGAATTTTCTGATCCGGGATAAAACATAAATTAGTCGTTTTTTTTTAATTTTTTTTTATCATGTATTTTCGTATTTATTATTGATTCTCATAGAAATAATATTAGTTTTTTTTAAGCTAATACTGGAAGATATTATCTGTTTTTATAAGTATACGTAAATGTTAATTATTTTATTTTTTCAAACATGTTGAATATCTGGTATTGGTTGTTCCTTTTAAAAAAATAAAGAAATTTATCCTTTATAATATTTCTTTCTTATTTCTTAACCTACAGTTTATTTAAATATAATAATACACACATAATTTTTAAACCGATGTCTATTATAATTACCACATACAGTGGATTGAGACTAATATTTTTCAGTGTATACTATTGTAATTATCATATACAACAATTAATGACACCTAAACTCCGCTGTATAACGTTGTAAGTATGAGATACTACAACTGGCGCAGCCTGTACTCCGTAGTAAAATGTTGTATGAACGATATCTCAGAAAATACACATATTTTTGAAATTATCTTTCAACACAGTTAAGAATACTATTAATTAAATACATATACCAAATTTCATACAGCTACAATGATAAATGCAGTGTTTAGGCCAATTTGAATCTTTAAAATGCTCTACTGTAAAATTGCGCTTTTGGGGATACAACAACTTACGTAGGAGGTATCGATATAAAGTTTGAATGAGAAATAGTTCAAATGTATAGAGATCTGTGGACTGACATTTATAAACTGTAAATGCGCAGTCATACATACATTTATTTTGCTCTCTCAAAGCAAAAAGGACCCTATGCATATAATCAGGGCTATTTTGTCACTGTAGTTGGCAATATGAATACTTGTAATAAATATTAGTCTAAGTTTTGCCAACATAATAAAAGCAAACTCATTTTTAGAGCTAAATTTTTTTAAGATTCACTGCATTCACAATAGTTTTCTTTAAAGCGATTTATTCTGAAATAGTACCATACACTAACAGTTAAAAGAAAGTATTTTACGTACTAGAATAGCTCAGATCAGAAAATAAGTTTTACTTATTACGAAAAAGGCTTAGTTATTTAATCCTACTTTCAGTATACGTCTGTTTCAAATAATGTTAATCTTATCTTTGGTTGCTAAATAATTACAATAAACTCAATAAACAACGTAATAATTTCTTATATTTATGTGAATATGTATGTAACAACAACTGGGGCATCATTTTATATGTAAAATAAATAAAATAAAATTATTATAATTAAATTCTCCATAGAACATAACCACGTAAATATGACGTAATGTACAGGATACAGCTGACGATGCTTATAATCTGTGAACAAATACTCGATCGACGTTTTATAACGGCCGTTTTTGATCAGCTAGTCGATTTACGTCGGGAGTGCGAATTTCAAGTTCGAATCGAGACCGAATCGAGTTCGAATACAGGAACAATCGAAACAGTTTCAGGAGTTACCCTGTTGTTTATAATAATACAGCGTGATCAGAGGCGAGCGTGACGAATTTTATCGTCCATAAAAAGTAATTTCAAAACTTGACGGTTAGTTTACATTTCACTATCAGCTCATTTAGATTTCATTCATTTATAAAAGCTACCGTTTCAACCAATACGTCATAAGTGTTAAGAGGTAAATTGTACACTTTCAGATGGGTCGATTTGACATGCTGATAAAGTCACTGATGTCCTCTTCGGATTTTTCGATAGAGTTATATGGAAAAGTTATCTAGATCTTTATCAGGAATCGGCGAAAATTTACTCTTATTCATTCGTCGCTCTTTATTTTGTCAGTTGGATAACATTTAAATTTTAATGAGTAAAACTTGACTAAAGTTACGTTACAATAGAGGTATATCCTACTTCCTACTATAATATATATTATAAACGCGATAGTTTGTAGGTATGTATGAATGTCTGGATGTATGGATGTTTGTTACTCTTTCACGCAAAAACTACTGTACGGATTTCTATGAAATTTGGCACACGGGTAGATCATGTCCTGGATTAAAACATAGACATTTTATCCCGGAAAAACTTATTAACGCGGGTGGAGCCGAAAGCGAAATCCAGTTTGGAAATAAAAATCGTGTGGTGTTCTATATTTTTAGAATTCCCTGCCTCAAAAGGAACCCTGATAAGATTACTTTGTTGTCCGTCAGCCTGTCTGTCTGTCAAGACTCTTTTCTTCAGGAACACGTAGAGATATCAAGTAGAAATTTATATCAAATAGTGGGGTCTACGGTCTCTTACAGCTGTGAAAAAATTTAACTTGTAAGACACAATCAAAAGACATGATCGTTTATGTTGCATATTTTGCGATTTCGTAAGAGAATCAAAACCTATAGAATGCTTCCCGTTGTACTAGAATCATGAAACTTGTCAAGAAGCAAGGTCTTACAGCACATGTTAAATAAAAAAATCAGTATGTTCTTTAATAACAAAAAAGCGAATTAACTATTAAAACTTTTTAAATTTGATTTGGCGAATTATTGAAGTTAGATAGATACCTTAGTTTGTATGGAACCCAGGGTACGAGACCAACTCACACTGAACCTTTTTTTTTCAAATTAGCTTTCGAAATAACGCAAAGATAAAAATGTGAGAAAGGATGTGTAATAAGAATTACGATTGTCCTCAATAATTATAATTAGACTGCCTTGGTGGCGTAGTTGTATCGCGTAACCGGTACTTCAACCGCTTTGAAGTCCCAGGTTTAAATCCTAGGTCGGGCTTAGATATTGGGTTTTTCTGGTCAGTGTCAGACCAGAGGTTATTTATGTCCAATATGGCGATAAGCTCGCCCCCAATCACATCATGGAGCGCAACACACTTGCCGAAAAGTGGGGTGAGCTGATTACACCTCTGCCTACCCCTTGCGGGATAAAGCGATAATGTGTGAGTATTTTTTTTGGCTGATAGTAAATGCTGTATATTCTGCGCATACACAATAACTCTAAGGCCCTTTAAATAACAGAACACTATAACACTATATCGCACTGAAAAGTGAATTTCACTAGTTTTCCAGGAGACGAAATTTCAACACCCAGTCAATAAACTGGCTATACTTTCATACAGTAATGAAACAACACATGAGGACTGTTTGACGATGGATATAGACAGTGCCTTACCTACCGTGAACTCCTACACACTTACCTTATAAAAGTTGATTGTGTATTTTATTACGATGAATAACAAACTGTAGTCTAATTAGATATAGAGTCGTTTCTATGCATGGAGTTAATTGACCTAATTGTTACTTTATCGTCTAATATACATATTGTTTTTGTAATCAGCCAGTATAATGATAAATCGCACGGTCCTATTACAGTAAAAATATATTTTTACTGCCTCGGTGGCGTAGTTGTATTACAGTACGACTGCAAAGCTGAGGTCTCGGGTTCGATCCCCGGGTCGGGCAAAGTGGTATTGAGTTTTTCTATTCAGTATCAGCTCGGAGTCTGGAATTTGTGCCCGATATGGCGATAGGCTCGCCCCTATCACATCATGGGACGGAATAATGGCGAAAAGTGGGTGCACTAGTTGCGCCTCTGCCTACCCCTTCAGGGATAACAGGCGTGAGTGTATATGTATATACTATGAAAATGAAAATATTTCTCTTTGAAATCATAGTGACAGACAGCCATAGTTGCATTTTTTTTTTTTTTTATGGCCATCTTCGGCTCATTAGGGACGGCTGCGGGCTTCCTCCGACTCACGTCTAAGTTGTCGTCCGCAAGCCATAGTTGCATGCCACTAATCTACCAAGGGCACAGGAACGTTACTTCCCTGCAGCTGACAGTAAGTGGAGTGCCACCAGATAGAGCACGGTTGCGGACGACAACTTAAACGTGAGTCGGAGAAAGCCCGCAGCCGTCCCTAATGCGCCGAAGATGGCCACCGAAGAGTTTATTTGGTATGCCGTGCGGTGTACATAGGTTAGGGACTCGGCCCGGCAGTCGCCCGACGTTTTCCATCTCTCCGGGCGGCTCAACGTCGGGTCGTAAGGCACGGTGAACCCAACATAACCACTCAGTCGTTCCCCTTGAACACTGGGCGGTAGTAATAATTCACTTTCTCCGCGTAAAAAAAAAATCAGATAGAGCAGGGGTGATTTTCTAAATCAGTTAAGTAGTTCCTGAGATTAGCGCGTTCCTAACTTTGAGACTACTGCTCCAACTTTATGTGGTATGTATTTATTACATTCTCACTTTTTAATGAAACAAACAGTTTCATTACAGCTCATAACATACTTGTTTTGATACGGAGAAGGTAACTTCATGCATATTTGACTGTGTATTCAGAAGTTAACGTTATCTTATCAAATTACACACGATTATTTTATTATTGTAACGAAAAGTTATGTAATGTGTAAGAAAAGTGATTTTTTTTATGGTATTGAATGACGAGACGAGCATGCCGTTTGCCTGATGGTAAGCAATACGACCACCCATAAGCAGTAGCAACACCATCCAGCATCTTCAGTTACAAAGTACTGTGTGGAATTCCACTGCGCTCGTCATCCAGAGACATAAGATGTTAAGTCTCATTATGTCCAGTAGTTACACTGGCTACAATATCCTTCAAGCCGAAACACAACAGTGTATGTTGTGGTACTCACCCAGACGGACTCTTACATATGAGAGACTTACCACCGGTAAAACTTTTAAGAATATGTATGTAGATTGTAATAGCACCAGATTTGTTATTGCCGCTAGAATGCTGCCACGTGATGAAAAAACGACACTTTTTTAATCTGCAGCCATCTTTAATTTCAATAATATTGACATATCAGTAAAGTTAGAGATATCAGTCACACGCCCTACAACATCTTTTATCTTAGTTTCTGCCAAGATACACTGAGAGTCTGTAGTAGTGTCCACTCATGATGCAATAGTGCAAAAACATTACTGTTAATGTTGTGGGGCTCCTTTTTCTGAACTTAGCCCGTAGAAAGTTGGACCAGATAGAAGTCTAGCCAGCTCAACTCTGTCAAGAAGCGCAGGATCTTCCTGATCCCTTCACAGGCTTCTCGGAGTGTCCCCGGTGTGCCGAGGATTTTAGTCCGTTGTGCAGCTACTCTTTCGCATTCCAGGATAACGTGGGAGGCTGTTTCGTCAGCCGACAGGTATCCCCTATAAAAGGGGCTGTCGGTGATACCTAAAACCTATAAATGTTTGTTTAATGAGCAGTGTTCGGTAATCGTACTCACCATTATGCGTAGAGGCCCTGGTTCCGACAAGAGGCGTCTCGTCAGACGTCGGGTGTGACACTGTTTCCCGAGACTGTCTACATGCACTAGTACTTGCCCATTGATCCGCGTGTTGTTCTTGTGTTCTGCGGTACAGCCATGAATTAGCTCATAGAAAGGTAGTGGTACTATTGTAATGAGTCCGAATACCACCTGGTTTGACCCCCTTTACCTAGTTCATCTGCCGCGTCCTTACCGAGAGAGCCACTGTGCCCTTTGATCCATTGTAGGGTATCGAAGTCAGTCCTACTTATACCCTCCAATGCCAAGTGGCTCTCTAGTATGAGACAATTGGATAGTTCCACTGTCAAGGTCTAGTAGTACAACAGCGCTGTCTGACACTATGCGTATCTTTGGTCTGTTAGACCCCACTTGTCGACTGTCTATTGCGTTGGCATTTGACGTAGGTGTTTTTACGGTAGATTGAGTTACTGACGAAAAGGCTCAACATTTTTGTATTAAAATGTTCCCAATGTCCGCTCTATATAATCTTAGAACTCTGCAATAGCGTGATCAAATTATGATCATTGCCTATCTAACCCATCAGTGTACCAACCACCACGTGATGAAAATCTCATCAAAGTGGCTAGAACTACACTGACTGATACACGCACACTCCTTTTATCCCCGAAGGGATAGGCAGAGGCGCAACAAGTGCACCCACTTTTCGTCGTGCGTATTCCATCCCATGAAGTGATGAGGGCGAGATACATGCAATTAAAAAGCCAAGAATCGAAGACTGCTCGTGGTGGGGTATTTGTATCCACTCGGATAGTGATACCACCTAACACAAAGAGTAAACCTTGCATTGTGGCCCACATAAGTCGCGTTCCGGGATCAGCCTGTGTGGTCGACATGATTATGTCTACTGACGATAGAGGATATTTCTCGTAAGTCGACAAACTGGACCAGACTCCACACCAACAGGTGTAGTGTGTTCACGTTATACAAAAAAAGGACATCGAAGGAATACGAGGACTATAGAAAACAAGCATGAGCCACCTCTCGCGATTATTATATTTGTTCTCAACTGTCATTACCATCAGGTAATGAGGTAGTACATCCGAGTCAAGGTCTATAGATAAAAAAACGACCAATTATATAATAAATATTTATTCCTTAAATAAAAAACTTAAATATATGTACAAATGAATAACAGTCTGGTTGTTTATTTCTTTTCTTCGTTTTCTTCTGTCTTTGATTTTGGTTTCTCGGAGTCGGTTTCTCTAGTGGGCAGTGGTCCGTGCTTCCAGCCAGCTGGGTAGCCATGTTTCCTTACATCATCCCACCAAAGTTGCTCTCCTTTAGCGAAGATGAGGTAGATCACGTTGGTTACTACCAGTACGCCCAAACACACCCAGAATGCCACTCGCCATTGCTTCAATGTGGACTGGAAAGAATATAAAATTTAGTAATAAATTGCTATATATTCCAATTTTTGAACAAGTGTATGCTCTAAGATCGTGATTCACTCGTATTAAGAATCTGCTTGAATAGGCCCCATCGCTTATTTTAAGTAGCAGTGCATAAAGTCTCTTGTTTTCGGTTTGAAGGATACAGTAGCTATGGGAATACGAGACTTCATAATATGTTATATTATGTCACGACAGAAGTTGTGTCGTCATTTAGTTTCATAGAAAAAAATTACAGAGTACATACATACATATACATATACACTCACGCCTTTTATCCCCGAAGGCGTAGGCAGAGGCGCAACTAATGCACCCACTTTTCGCCATTATTCCGTCCCATGATGTGATAGGGGGCGAGCCTATCGCCATATCGGGCACAAATTCCAGACTCTGAGCTAATACTGAATAGAAAAACTAAATATCACTTTGCCCGACCCGGGGATCGAACCCGAGACCTCAGTATTGCAGTCGTACCGTAATACAACTACGCCACCGAGGTAGTCCGAGTAATAACAGAGTAATCTTTTAACAAACATGAGAGAAGGCATATCACAAAAAAGAACGGCAAAAATCAATTTTAACTTTTTGGTATAATTAAAAAAACACATACACACATACTCACGCCTTTAATCCCGGAGGGGTAGGCAGAGGCGCAACTAGTTCATCAACTTTTCGCTGTGCGTATTTCGTCCATGAATGATGTGATAGGGGGCGAGCCCTTCACCATATCGGGCACAAATTCCAGACTCTAGGCTGATACTGAATAGAAAAACCCAATATCACTTTGCCCGACCCGGGATTCGAACCCGAGACCTTAGCTTTGCAGTCGTACCGTAATAAAACTACGCCACCGAGGCAGTTAAAATGAATGCACACAAAACACTTACATCTGGCGTCAAAAGTCCAATCAGATATGGCGAGATGATAGCAGATATAGCAGCGATTCCGTTGACCATTGCTGTTGTAGTGCCGGCGTAGTTCGGAGAGATGTCGAGGGGATTGATCTTCATTCCACTGTAGTAGGCTCCCATAAGAATCATGGCAATGATGAACCACATGACAGCATACGTGGTGTTACAGCCGGAGTACGAAGCTAGGAGGATGCAAATACCTGGACCAGTGGCAGCTGGAAATACATAGATCTGTTAATTTCATGTAGCAAATTGAGGGTTTGAGAATAGACATTACTATAGCACTACTATAGCAGGGGCTAGAGTTGAGACGTAATTATAATATGAAGCTCTGTCTTATTGCTAGGTCCTGCTTATGATAGTGTTGAAGTTATTTTCTTTCAAAATATATCGACCTAAATCCCATTTAGTTTATTGCGAAATAAATGAAAACGAATTATTTGCAAAACATCTATTTAAAATACATTATTCATCGTACCAATTTACCAATTGCATTGTCTATCTTAATTGATTAGCATACATTAAACTTAATTAACATTTAGCTTATAGAGACTAGCCCGCTCTCACACCACCAACTGCAACTCCTGTAAGCTAGGATTAGCAGTGGCACATATTTTATGACATCGAGCGGTGAAGCTGTTTTAACCCGCAACGAAATTAATCAAATAGACAGATAGGGAGGAGTTGCAAATTCCTCAAACCTTTACCTTCGTAGCAGTTAATTTTGTCTGCAAAGTGAATGATGTTGATCCGTAATAATTCTTTATAGGAAGTACAAATTATGACCTCTTCCTTGTGGTCCTTTTAATACCTTTCTATAAATGATTCTAGTTTCACAGAAGATTGTCTTTTTGTATTATTTTCTGTTATATAGAAAATAATGTAAAAAATAAAATATAGGAAACTACCCTTTTACAATTCTGTTACAACTTTAAGTCATTAGAAAGTGAATTAAATGACAAAGTTTTCCCCCGTATTAAAGAAGGTAATGATCAATATGAACGAAAATAAGGAATGAAAACACTTACCAATAGTAGTGTAAATCTTCCTGGCTGTAAGAATGCTGTGGTAGTTCCTCTTCACACAGAAATCGCAAAGAAGACCGAAGAAGAATGACGAAATCCACATGGCAACATATGGCAAGGCAGAGAGAGTACCAGTCGCCTTAATATTAAACTTGAGGACATCTGTCATGTATTTCGGCAGATCTGTCACCATCGTGAAGTAGCCCCAATCGTGCCCAATCTGTTGATAAAGTGTTCTGGTTAAGAAATATACTTGACCCAAATTATAATCATTTTTAGATGAATACTCATAATATCTTGGAGTGGGTACTCGATTGATTTGATTTTATATCTATGATATTGATGAAATATTTGATGTTAGGAATTAGATTTCTCGACTTGAAGACTTTGATGGTATGCGCTTTACAAATTGGAAACTATGACATTAATCTCCCATTGAAGATTCCAAATTCTTTATAAACATTATTAATTCACCTATATGAATATTCTTCGATTTTGAAATATTCAAAATACTCACCAACATTAATCATGACAATTTGTAGACTATACGCCCGCAATTTGTCTAGTTTTCATTTATTATTTTAAATCAGAAATAATACTATAATTCAGGGTCTATGGAGGATACGGACTCCCGTGTTTTTACTAAACCTATTTACTTTTCATCTTTCTTTAAAATTAAGCTTTATCAAAAATAATTCGTATATTAATAGACTACCAACTGCTGAGCACTGGCCTCCTCTACTCTCCATCTCCACCACGCCGGCTTAGTGCAGCTTGTGAGTACAAATAATACTTACACCAGCAATAATAAGGGCCCATAAAGGTACGGATCTGAGGAGACCCTTCCAAGGGATGGGGTCCAACTGTCGCTCCTTGGTGTGCGCCAGTGAATCCACGGTTTGGTTCAGGAATTTCTTTTCACTGTCCGATATGAAAGGGTGGGTGTTTGGTGTACTGTAGCAGAGCACGGTCTGTAAAGGATTTTTTGAAATTAGTCCAATAATTCAAGGTTTTGTATGCAGTTTAAGCATCTTTTTTATATTCTGGCACGACAAAGTGACTGCACTGCACCAGATGGTAATCGCAATGCCAAATAGAGTACCGAACTTCATCAGACGGTTATCTCATGCCATTTGATACAGTCATACCGGAGCACTTAGTTGCTTCTTTACGCTACGCCGGAACGACCCAGGATTTTAGGAAGGAGGGATCTTTTGGAAATCTTTCGTTGATATTTGAAATGTATGTGTATACAATACTATTACAAACACATACTGTACACTAAAATTACAATAGAATGCGTAAGTATAATAAAATAGTAATTTCATCACACGAATACGCCTGCATGAATGAAACTCCAGTAAACATAAAGATCATGTCATTTTACTCAAACTCCTTTACATCTTTCCAATGATACTTCGAAAATTTTCAATGACCTAATAAATCTAGCCTATTTCTTAAACTAATTTGAATGAAATCACGATCAAATTACTCCGATAGTAAAGATTATGATAAATATTGTGACAAATCATTTATGAAGATAATGTTAGAAAAATCATATTACGCAGATTAATACATTCAAGTAACAGTTTTTGTGTACCCATGATATATTTATTTTGCACTATCGATTCATAGAATTGGTCTCTTGATCTGGTGCTAACATAAGTCTGTAAAACTATAGGATCCATGTAATCGATCGATCGAAATATTCACCTTAATAAATAATACGCGTACCGAGCCAGTGGCAGAGGCTAATAAGAAATATAATAATCATAAAGAAACTCACCCAAAGAACGAACCACACGATTCCAAGACCACCGAACATGTAGAAGACGTTCTCCCAAGTTCCTTCGTGCATGATCAGGCCAGAGAAATAGGAACCGGCGATGTTACCGATCTGGGCCCCTCCGAAAACGATAGCTCCAATTCTGGCACGTTCGGGTTTTGGAGCCCATTTGGACAGCATCGCCATTAGGCCTGGCATCGTGGGGCCCTGCGCAAGATAATAATGTTGACTCCAGGTTCTAACGTCATATACATAAATTGAATTTTATGATATTTATCGTTATATGATGCTATGTAATTTTTTACCCCAAAAATATTTTTTACCCGCAAACAGAGGAGTGTTATTCGTTTACCATGTGTATCTGTGACATCATAATTTTATTAATCTTATTTGTCACTTCTTTACGGTAATAAACCTGTTTTATGCTCTACAACTAACGTGCATTCCACCGTAACTTAAGTAAAAGAGTCCAAACACAACCATCAAAACTAAATAAATACAATTAAAGATACCTCTCCAAGTCCCTCGAGAACTCTCAAGATGAACAGCGCAGTGGCACCACCAGTCTTCACCGTGATCGGAGTGATGAATGTACAAATCGCAGTGGACAGCAGCCCCAAACCAAGCACCCATTTACCACCAAAGCGTTCAGCCAACATCCCTCCAGGAATGTGGGTTATGACGTATCCATAGTAGAAGGAACCAAGAAGCAAACCTTGGGTGGCTTCACTCCACTCGAACTGTGCGGTCTGGGGACAAATAACATGTTAAGAGCTGGTTGAAAACACATACAAAAATAGCATTAGGTCTTTTTCCCTTTTTAACCCCACTCCATCTAGTAAGCGCAGTGGAGTCTAAATAGTGTCGACTGACTGACTGAATATTGCCTTTCGACACAAGTGCTTCGAGTCATTTTGCTAACTTTATTTATATATTCAATATTGGGGAAGCAAACAAAATGTATCAAATGTAAATAACAAAAGAATTTGTTACAAATTTCAGTGAAATTTCCACTAATAGTACTTTAATATTATGTTGGTTTCAGCGACTTTGTGCGTGCATAGATCATTCAAAAAAGGTACAAATCGTATGCATTAAGTTAGTGTTAAGTCTGTTCGAAAACCTAATAGGTAAACAAATTCTTTTTTCAATATGCTTTGAGAGTATTGCGTTACCATGTTAGAATGGGATAAGTTAATAAACGTTGTTCAAGCAAAAGCATTCAAGTGTCACAGTAGTTTTTCTTTTTTTCTCGTTCCAAATGCCAAGTAAGGAGTATTAATTGACCAGCATTCCTGCTATTGGACGCTAAAGAAATAAAATCGCAACACAACTTCAAGAAACCACTGACAAACGTCGGCCTACCCTTGTTTTTACAACGTCCCTTCGTGACATATATTGTTGTATACCACGTACATTTATTAAAACCCTAAAAAAGGCAACACCGCTACGATTAATAACTCAATTTTCTTTATATTGTCCTTATATTTTATAACTCAATTTGCTTTTACGATGGAAGTCGATGGTCAGCTCGAAACAAACGTGACTATTGTAAATTATTCTTTATCAATAAAGATATAGTCTTCAAATTCGAAAACAATACTGCATCCAATCTGGATTAGTATACGAGCTTATGCTAACAAAAATAACCTTTTGTTGAACCGGCCTATGCCGGTTGTATTTCACATTATATATTTTCATATTTCATTTACCTTCAAAATTCTTACTAGGTTTCAGATATTTTGGAGTGGAAAAAGGACGAGATAGTCTCTTGGCTTTTATACCAATTACTTCAATGTTTTTAGGTTCCGGTAGTATTGCTACTATCGGTGTGAGACTCTGTTGTGGACGCCAAGAGAGCCTTTAGGAATTTGGGAGCGCAGGAATGGCTCCGCGCAGCTATTTTAGTGCAACACGATATCCCGGAGCCGCCTCGTATGTGACGAAGAAGGCCACCGCGGGTGTTGGTCGGTATGCTAGTGTAGGATATACAGCTATACCGGGTGGAAGGGAAACGCTCTCTATACCGGTGCGGTAAGAGAGAAGAACCATAACATTAACGAAAAACGATATTCATTTGCAAAGCTAAGCGATAATACTTACGATTTTAGTATTTCCGTAATTCATGCGCGCGCAATGTAAAGCGTACAAAGAACTGGGCGGCCGTCGCGCTGCGCCGGGACCGGCCCGCGGTCGTTAACCCGTCAGCTGATGTACGTGTTTCATTACGATTTTTTTGAAATATTGACCTTTTTTACTATGTTTTTCAGAATAATAGTTTGATTTATCTATCCATACGTGAAGCTGTACAGAAATTTGAGAAAATCCTACTAAAATTGTAACAATGCGATCGCGATTTTTTTAGTGCCATCACGTCAGGAATCACCAATACTATCACCTGTATTCGTTTCCGAGAGCGTTTCCCTTCCACCCGGTATACATAGCTAACACTATATATCGGTCAAAAAATTACTGTTGGCAGTCGTGTTGTTTAACATCAGATAGACTGTTTATTATGTTTTACTAGCTTATACCTGCGGCTTCGCCCGCATTAATAAGCTTTTCTGGGGTAAAAGTACATAAAAACCTTCCCGTTGAATGACTCAATCTATTAAAACCGCATCAAAATCCGTTGCGTAGTTTTAAAAATCTAAGCATACATAGGGACAGACAGCGGGAAGCGACTATGTTTTATACTAAGTAGTGATTTGAATAAAAACTTACGTCATCAGCCCTGTAGAAACTTCTAAGGGTTGCAGAACTGTTTGTAGCCCCTGACAAGTCAGGGCAAGCATCAGGGTCATAGTGCTCGTCGCCTTCCACCGCCACCGTCCGCCTAACCATCTGAGTGATGGCCAAGTTAAGGCACACTCTCATTGTGTACGCATTGGCGATGGCCAGCAATCCCATAATGGCCAGTACATATCGTTGTGGTATTATGAATACTGAAAAAGAAATTCGAATTTAGAACCTTTTTTAGCTATACAATTTTTGACTGCCTCGGTGGCGTAGTTGTATTACAGTACGACTGCAAACTTGAGGTCTCGGGTTCGATCCCCGGGTCGGGCAAAGTGATATTGAGTTTTTCTATTCAGTATCAGCTCGGAGTCTGGAATTTGTGCCCGATATGGCATAGGCTCGCCCCCTATCACATCATGGGACGGAATAACGGCGAAAAGTGGGTGCACTAGTTGTGCCTCTGCCTACCCCTTCGGGGATAATAGGCGTGAGTATATATGTATATGTATGTACAATTTTTAGCTATACAACAAATTAGGCGCTACGCAGATGCTAGCAGTTGTTACAGAAAACGATTAAGTTGAAGTAATTTTGAGTTTCGTTAATTGTTTGAAAATACTGACAGCTCATTCCAACTACTTTATGTCGTGTCTCGGTGCAAGATCTTTCGTCTGCTCGGAGCCTTATTGTTTATAATAATTATCTAATAATAAATCTATCAAATAAAAATGTTAATCAAATTTCATCATTCAAAAAAAATCTAAACGTATTGTTAGAATTATAAAGATATTACCTACATCGTAAAAATTTAAGGATAAATCAAACATGTTAAGGAAAAATAGTTCACATAGGTACTATACTTGAAACTTTTCAAATATCTACCTGACTAATGTCTTGGGGAAATTTTATGATCATAAGGAAATAAATGAATACCTAATATAATACTGTTTCCAGTTTTATATAATGATTTTTTATACATGTTAATGGCCTGTGCCTGGATAATGATTTTATATTTTTATGGAATCTTGAAAAAGAGGTGGCTCGGTCGAGGTGGCTCAATTGGAAGAGCACCGGCACGGTACGCCGGAGGTCGTGGGTTCGAGTCCCGCCTTCGACTGTTTCTTTTTCAAGATTCCATAAAAATATAAAATCACTGTTTCCAATATTATTTTGGTAAGTACATCTTTAGTCTCAAAGGGGTAAGCAGAGACGTAATGTAGGTAACGTTTCGACTTACTTCTGTGTCATTAGCAGCTAGCTTATTGTCAAATTTCAATACTGTTATTGTAATTTTTTTCGATATCGAAAACTTACGAATTCTGATTACCCATCCTGGTGTCACCCACGGCATTCATCTCATTGCCTCATTTTTTTATATTTAAAGTGAGGTGATTGTTTAATGCTCTAGTAGTAAATTGTTATGGATGAAGGCAACTATAATTAGATTAAACTCAAAGCTTTCAATGTTTATCAACATCATAATTGACATTTACAAAGGTTAACAACAAACTCCTTGAATTTATTATGTGTCATAATTTATTTATTTATTATTATTTATCTTACATATCAAGATGAATCAACGATGAAAGCATGTATTTTTTGTATACAGAAGAAGGGGCATAGGACCATAATGTATGAAAAATAATAAATTCATAAGGCATAAGATCTTGTATGTCCAACAATACTTACGTTTTGATAGAACAAGACGCCATCCCGTCAACATTTCGACCGTTCACCTAAAACAAATAACTTATAAATTTCACTTTAACACAAAAAATAATACTATAAAATAAAAGTACATAATATAATGAACGAGTGCACGGAATGATCGTAAAATTCGAAGAAAAGAAAGAAAAGGATCTAAACAAAAATAAAATACGTAATGAGGAGAAAAATGAAAATCATTTTCAAAATAACTCACGAGACGAATTATTATAAAGGTAGTTCACGCGCGACCATTTCACAGTAAGTCTTAATCAGGAAAAAGTGCCGCGGTACCTGGTTACTTAGTTTTCATTCAATGTCACTACCGGATTTGAAGAGCAAGGTCTCTCTATGATTAAAAAACACAAGTTCATCTACTCGGAAATGCCTTGTAAGAATTTGGTATGGACGTTCATTCACAAATCACTGAAAGAGTTTCTAAAGGAGACGACAATTGTATTTTTTTGCATTTATTAGATGGAATAAGGAACTGAATTGAGTAGCAACAGTAATAAATATACCGGTGATACATGTCCCGCGAACTATTAAACTAAATAAATGTCTTTTTCTTACTAATTCTATTTTTATAGGTATAATTCCGTATTCAAATCAAATTAATAATTTAGAAGCTATAAATTCACTAGTAAATAGAGTGTTCAATCATAAAACCATCTTCGTCAAACACAAAAAGCTTAAGAGAATATTAACTTTTGGAAACATAGTATTTTAAAAATGTGTCTCGACATCAAATCCTATTAATATTATAAAGGCGAAAGTAAGAATGGATGTATGGATATTTGTTTCTCTTTCACGCAAAAACTGCAGAACGGATTTCGAAGAAATTAGGCACACATGTCCTGGATTAACACATAGGCTACTTTTTATCCCGAAAAAACTTTTTGACGCGGGCGGAGCCGCGGGCATAAGCTAGTTATCTAATATAAAGACAATAATTATTGTGTAATAAATAAAAAAACCTTTTAATTTACAGCCAGATTTTTTTATTTTCCATATACCATACTATACCAGCCCTGTATTATATACTGCCCACTGCTGAGCACGGGCCGCCTCTACAACTGAGAGGGTTAAGGCCTTAGTCCACCACGCTGGCCTAGTGCCGGTTGGCAGACTTCACATACCTTCGAAATTCAGAAAACTCAGATACGCAGGTTTCCTCACGATGTTCCTCATTCATGATTAGCGAACGATAATTCACAAAGAATACATACATAACTTTTTTTTTATAAGTCAGAGGTGTGTGCCCTTGGGTTTTTGAACCTGCGGACGTTCGTCTCGGCAGTCCGTTCCACTCCCAACTAGGCTATCGCCGCTTTTATTTCGCGACAAAACACGTCTTCCATACCAGTTCTAAATATGCAAAAACCCGTTCAGATTTAGCGTAAACATAACATTGATAAATGAAGCAATATTTTATGAGTCGTAACTATACATTTATATTCTGTGGCCATATTTTAGCCCAATTAAATCATTATTTGTGATAGGTATCTCATTTGTTAGGGGCCATCTGGGTAGGTACCACCGCAATGTCTATTTCCTTCGCCAAACAGCAGTGTGTATGCACTGTTGTTCCGGTTTGAAGGACATTGTAGCCAGCGTGATTACTGGACATTATGAGAATTAACATCTTGTATCATGCTGTACTTTGTAAATCAAGAATATGTGCTTTTTTTGTTACAGTCTATCCGTTTGTTAGCTTGACGATGATCGGCTTATACAACTCTGGGTGGACTTTTGGGTGAGTGCAGAAGGCGCTCGCAACCCTTTAAATTAAGTGACCATGCTGAGGGCAACCCACTAACGGGTTACGAACCTCGGCTCAGGACGGTTACTGAGAGATGAGACATATACGATTAGGGCAAAGTTTTGTACGACGCCGCTACTGTTTATGGGCAGTCGTATCGCTTACCATCAAGCGAATGAAACTAGTCTCGTGTTTTAATGCAATAAAAAAGAAAAAAGTTTGATACAAAGTATAGATTCGACTATTATGTACGAAATGTATGTAATAAATATATCCTACTAATATTATAAAGGCGAAAGCTTGTAAGAATGTATGGATGTTTGGATGTTTGGATGTTTGTTCCTCTTTCACGCAAAAACTACTGAACGGATTTCGATGAAATTTGGCACACGGATAGATCATGTCCTGGATTAACACATAGGCTACTTTTATCCCGGGAAAATATAAACCGGGACTTTTATCCCGGAAAAACTTTTTAATGCGGGCGGAGCCGCGGGCAAAAGCTAGTATTAATATAATATTATATTATAATACTAGCTTTTGCTATATTAATATAATATTATGTTATAATACTAGCTTTTGCCCGCGGCTCCGCCCGCATTAAAAAGTTTTTCCGGGATAAAAGTCCCGGTTTATATTTTCCCGGGATAAAAAGTAGCCTATGTGTTAATCCAGGACATGATCTATTCGTGTGCCAAATTTCATCGAAATCCGTTCAGTAGTTTTTGCGTGAAAGAGGAACAAACATCCAAACATCCATACATCCAAACATCCATACATTCTTACAAACTTTCGCCTTTATAATATTAGTAGGATAATTGTAAAACTTATTAAAGTAATATTTATTCAAAAAAGACTAAACCAAATCAACGTCGTATCAAATCCTCTGTTCTCAATGAATCCCACATTCTATTCCTATCAGCCCACTTTTGTTACTTTTGTGACTTACGTACTATGTAGCGAAAAACACTTCGGAATATAAATATAACAGAATGAAAATAAAAGAAATTTAACTTGATTTGTACAAATTAACATGTAATTTATCCCATCCTATCAATTCCTATTTTATACCTTTTTCTGGATATTACTACAGACAAAGAGGCTCATTACTAAATAAATCTTAACCTAAGTTCAATATATCCGTGAATATAACCCACGATAACATATACCTTAGACTCAGACAATAAACTGAAAGACGTTAATGATAAGCTTATTTGTAAAGAGAATCATTTAAAATCCCCTGCATTTCTAGACAAGATAGTACTGATAAAGTGATAATGTAGTAACGTACATAAAATCTGTGATTGTCGTTGACGTATTTACTCAAATATATGTAAAATTATATGTTTTATTACTAGTGTAACTAGTTGGAAATCCTACTAATATTATAAACGCGAAAGTTTGTAAGTATGTATGGATGTTTGTTACTCTTTCACGCAAAAACTACCTACTGACCGGATTTCGATGAAATTTGGCACACGGGTAGATCATGTCCTGGAATAACACATAGGCTACTTTTATCCCGGTCAAGTATAAACCGGGACTTTTATACCGGGAAAACTTTTTAACGCGGGCGGAACCGCGGGCGAAATCTAGTATTATATACTGGCCACTACTAAGCATTGGCTTCTTCCACTGAAAGGGCTTAGATCTTAGTTCACCGGCCTAGTGCGGCTTGCAAGTACATGCCATGAATTAGTGCAACAAGCTCTCAAAATTTTGTTTCCATGCAATTACTATGACGCGGAAGCTTCAAATGAATTTATAAGTAATTCGCAATAGGTTGACGTCCATGCTGCGCCAAAAGTCAAGGTTACGTCGCGTCGTAGTAAAATTATCTTTAAAAAAATAATCTAATAAAAATAATTGAAATATTTATAGGATGAGCCAAGGCCCGTTGGTAAAAACCTATGCGAACTGTTTCACGGAAATATTAATATTGAATAAATAAGGCCTTGACATATTTTACTAATATTGTAAATGCGAAAGTTTGCGAAGATCATGATTACGGGTGGTAAGGTCTCTCATATGTAAGAGTCCGCCTGCGTGGGTACCACCGCAATGTTTATTTCTACAGTCAAGGAGCAATGTGCATGCACTGTTGTGTTTCGGTTTGAAGGACATTGTAGTCAGTGTAACTACTGGATATAATGAGATTTAACATCTTATGTCTCAGTATGACGAGCACAGTGGATTGCCACACAAAACTTGTAACTCAAAGTGCTGGATGGTGTTGCTGCTGTTTATGGGTGTTCGTACTGTTTACCATCAGGCGAACGGCATGCTCATCTCGTCATTCAATGCAATAAAAAAAAAACAATTATCAAAATTAGTAACATCAATAATGATTTTAGGAATCGTCCCACTAAAAAATCATCTATTTAAATGATTATTGGTATAGAGATAAAGTATGTCTCAAATTAATAAACAGAATTATTATGCCGCGTAAGTGCAAAATGGAGCTTTTATTCTGGGGAAAGTCGGTCATGTGAACTTAGCCACGATGGTCACTTAGTTTGAACTAAATTTACGCTTACAATAGCTATGAAAACAGTTTACAACACCAACATCATCTAGAGTAGAAGTTTGAATTAGTAAGTTGAGGCTAGCATCCGCCTGGATAGCGACCACCGTAAAATATAAAACTTGCCAAACACACGTATACACATAAGCGTTCCGGGAACAACCTGAGTATATTCGGATCAAGCAGGCTAGCACAGTCGACCCGAGGGATAATCACCTCTCTTCAGTCGACAATAATTTCCCTAATCTGCTTTCCATCAGGTGCAAAGGGATGAATTCGTAGACACAGAACGTTTACTCACATCATAACTACAATTTACACTGGCTGCATCCTACATATCAGTTCTTTTATATGTGCACGGCAATTTGACACTGCACCTGATGGGAAGCGAATTGCGGTCAAGATAGAGTGTTAACTGACTAGAGGTGATTATCCCTTACCAGTTGACAACTCCGTCTGTTTGAAGCATATGTAAAGAGCCTGATCCCGAAACGCGGCACTTACGTAGGCCATTATGTCGGATTTTTCTTTGTTGGGTGGTCGATATCCCCGCGGATACAAAATGTATCCTATCACAAGTAAAATAGAGTATAGATTAAAAATAATGCAGTTCCATACTGCGGTTAAATAAGGAAGTACCTACGTAAATGAACAATTGCATACAAAAGACCTACCATGTTGTTAAAGATAAATGAGCCAAGAGGATTACCTGTGATACTTTAAGTCTATCTATAACAACGATATCTGATAAACAGCACTTCAAAAAGATCAGGAAGTCTGGCGTATAGGAAATATAAATGACTAGGTGATGTTCGCGGTTCCACCCGCGTGAAAAGGTTTTTCAGGGATAAAGATATTTTCCCGGTATAAAAGGTAGCCTATAGCACTGATGTAGCTTCCTATTAGTGAAAGAATTTTCGAAATCGGTTCAGTAGTTCCTGAGATTAGCGCGTTCAACCAAACAAACTCTTCAGCTTTATAATATTAGTATAGATTAAGATATCTGAAGAGCCTATTGAAACTATCGAATATTTTGAGGTCAAGAAGCCATTTACCTTCATATGCGAATTAGAAAAATTAAATCCTTGGTAGTTAATATTGAAGTATAGATTGCCAAAATGAGAAAGTAAAATTCATTAGCAAATTAATATTAAATTTGTTTTCGGTTATCACTCTTTTTCTACCCAACCAAAGTTCACTGAAATGTAGGGTCAATGTCACATTTTTTTGTGATGCAGAAGTAACTAACATAAATAATATATGAAATTGACAAACCTGTATTAAAACAACAAAATATCAGTACATATTAGTTGTGATTATTTGTGGTTTCACTGACCCCGGTGGTAATTTAAATAGATATAAAATCGATTTATGGAGTATCTTATGTGTCGCTATCATTTTGTCGGAGTAACATTCTAAGATCATCTTTTTGATAGAAAATCTATACGAATATTATAAAGCTGAAGAGTTTGTTTTGGTTGAACGCGCTAATCTTAAGAACTACTGAACCGATTTTCAAAATTCTTTCACTAATAGGAAGCTACTTTAGGGGTCATTCATTTATTACGTAAGACGATTAAAGGGTGAGGGGGTCGACCATTTCTTATTTTTTCTTACAAGGGGGTGGAAGGTAGTCTCGATAGTTCTTACGTAAGATCAATAAAATGCGCAAAGTTAAAATTATGCTTTGAAAAATCGCAGGCAACCGCGCAAGTGCCGAGGTTCGGTCGGATGCGTATCGATAAACGATTTCCAAAGTACAAATAGACATTTCTAAAAATTGTTGCTGTATAAAAATTAAAACAAACCAAACGTGTATTAATTTTTTCCTTTAGATTATTACGTAATTTATATTAAACGGGGGGAGGGAGTCGGCTTATTCTTATTTTTTCTCATAATAGGGGGTCAAAAACTAGCGAAATTACTCTTAGGTAGTAAATAGCCCCTTACTTCTGAGTGTCATAGCCTGCTTTTTATCTATACTAATATTATAAAGCTGAAGAGTTTGTTTGTTTGTTTGAATGCGCTAATCTCAGGAACTACTGAACCGATTTTGAAAATTCTTTCACTAATAGGAAGCTACATAGCTCCTGAGTGCTATAGGCAACTTTTTATCCCGGGAAAATATTTTTGTCCCGGAAAAACCTTTTCACGCGGGCAGAGCCGCAAGCACTACTAGTTAAGTTATAAGACGTGTTGTGTTGTAGAAATCAGCTACAAGGGTTTTGTAATCCCACACGACACAACACAATATAGCGAATTCGAAATTGAAATCGGTAGGAAATGAAAAAATTATTGGTATAAATGATCATATTTACTCATTCAAAAAAGGGCAGAGCCGCCATTACTATTGTGTTATAAAATTTTGTTCCAAATCATTACCGGTACTACTGTTGTAAAAGGCCATAAAGAATATATAGCAAAATGTCAAGAAAAACATACATTGTAGATTGTATAATACAATAAAATATGTCGTAAGACAAATTGTATTTAATATGCAATAACAAACCTAGTAGTTTACTTTTTCACTAACTTTTCCTGTAAATTATCGATCACGATCAGAAAATGTATGATCTATTTTTAAGTTAACAATAATTAACATATCCATTACTAAGATCGAAGTCGTCTTAAAAAAACGATGGGACCAATGACTAAATAATTAAAATATTCTTAGATGGGTAGGTAGGTACTATAGGTACATAAGTAAATTTGACGCCCCTATTTAAAAGTACAAGAATGTTGCCCGTATTAAAAAATATTATCCCGTCTTTCATATGCACATGTTGAATCAACTTTATTCTGTAACTAGCTTTTGCCAGCGGCTCCGCCCGCGTGAAAGAGTTTTTCCGGGATAAGAGTCCTGTTTTATATTTCACGGGGATAAAAAGTAGCCTTTTTCAGGTTCTAAAATATCTGTGTACCAAATTTCATTTAAATCGGTTCTGTAGTATTGGCGTGAAAGCGCGACAGACAGTTATTAATTTCGACCAAATTTGATTACCATAAAAACGGTTCTAGTGAGTTAATCTTAAAAAATAGACATATACTGTCGCGGACATTTTTTTAGATCATTTCAAGAGGAATAATTCTTTCATACATATATTTTTGGTATCTTGAACCGTTTTCGCAGCGCACGCAATGGAAGCCCTCAAGGATGAATAATTTTCCCCGTTTTTTTCACATTTTCCGTTATTTCTTCGCTCCTAATAGTTTCATCGTGATGTTATATAGCCTAAAACCTTCCTCGATAAATGGTCTGTTCAACACAAAAAGAATTTTTCAATTCGAACCAGTAGTTCCTGAGATTAGCGCGTTCAAACAAACAAACAAACTCTTCAGCTTTATAATATTAAAAGTATAGATATAGTATAGATTATCCCAACAACAAAAGACTACATTGACACAAAGGATTTTTAATTCTAATAAATTGCTTTCGCTCGTTTAGTAGTGTGGTAAGGCCCTAAGTGTTACTCTCTCCGCACGCCGCGCACATTTGACACATTTAGCAAATTATTGAACATCCTGCTTGAGTATTAAGAAGTGCAACTGAGTTTAGCGTGACATCATTATGCCAGCACGTCAAAATTACTACAATCCCAAACGAGACCGTCAGGCAGGGTATTGGTCATAAAAACTAAGCTCATTTTTTCGGCAATCCAATAAATATTGTGCGTCGACCCCATGTCACAATGGGGTAAGGAAAAGTGAAACGTTCCGAAAAATTACTACCCTAAGCCTGATGCCAAGCGCAATTTAGTCCTTAAATTAATAGTCAAATCCTACTAACTTATCCTACTAATATTATAAAGGCGAAAGTTTGTAAGTATATATGGATCTCTTTTTTTTTTTTTGTTGACGCGGTGAAAGTGACTTATTACTACTGCCCAGTGTTCAATGGGAACGACTGAGCGGTTATGTTAGGTTCATCGTGCCTTACGACCCGACGTTGAGCCGCCCGGAGAGATGGAAAACGTCGGGCGACTGCCGGGCCGAGTCCCTAACCTATGTACACCGCACGGCATACCAACTACAACTCCGCGGTGGTCATCTTCGGCGCATTAGGGACGGCTGCGGGCTTCCTCCGACTCACGTCTAAGTTGTCGTCCGCAACCGCCCCTGCGCGTACCGCTGTTGCGGTCCGTCTCTTGTTGTTGCGGGGGCTCAGAAGCCCCCGTACACCGAACGACGCCCTTGGCGTCAGAGGCAGCGTGAGGTACGCTGCCGTCCATCACGGGGGTCACAAAAGTTGGCTAGACTAATAGGTGGACGGCCCCAGCCGCCCACCCGTGACCCCCAGAGGCCCCTATTAGTCGCCTTTTACGACAGGCAGGGGATACCGTGGTGGAATTCTCCAAACGCCCCCAATCTACAGGGCGGGAGACGTCGGTCAGTCGTCCACCCAACGCCTCCTACGTCTCGTCTGGCAGCGGGAGGGATCACCACTGCGCTGGCGATCCCTCTTGGCACTCTCCTTCCGCGAGAGGACCACCTCGCAGAAGTGGGCCACCGGCTGCCAGGCCTCCCAGCCGCCGACCATGGAAGCGACCACGGCCGGCAGCGAGAGGTCTTCTCCGACGACTGCTCTGAGAGCGCTGCGTTCTTCATCCCAGGCTGGACAAAACTCCAACGTGTGTTGGGCCGTGTCCATTGGGCAGTTGTCACAATAGTGACACACGGCCGACTCCTCTATCCCCACCACCCGAAACAGGAACTCACCGAAGCAGCCCTGCCCGGTGAGCACCTACGTCAGGCGGTATGTTGCCGCTCCGTGGCGCCTGTCCAGCCATTCGGCAAAGACAGGTCGCACTGCCTCCATGACCCTATGTCCCCACGACGGGGCCTCCAGCCTAAGACGCCACTCCTCCACGGCGGCTCGCCGTAAGGAGACCCTCTTTGGCCTCCACCTCCTTCAGGGCCGGACGTTGCCCGCGACTGAATGCGCCTCCTCCCGCCAATGAAATGCATCGGCAAGGAATTTGGCGTCCAGGTCCCAGGGCAGAAATCCGGCCAATACGCAAGCCGCCTCGAAAGAGACCGTGTGGTACGCCCTGATCGCCCGCTGCGCTAAAGCTCTCTGCGGGGCGCGCAGAAGGGCGACGCAGGGGCGGCTCAGGGAGTCAGCCCAAACGGGGCTGCCATAAAGGGCCATGGACCGCACGACTCCGTGATACAGCCTCCGGCAAGGGAAGCCAGAGCCTTCCAGGTTGGGCAGCAGGCCGGAAAGAGCGCCCGCTGCCCGGTTTGCAAGTTTTGTTTTTCCTCAACTCCTTAAAGTGGGTGCGGAATCGCCATCGGCTATCTAGGACTAAACCTAGATACTTCATGCCAGAGCCGATGGGGATCCGCACCCACCCCCCCCCCCCCCCCCAACGACGATGCGGGAACCGGCCAGCGGCCCTCTCCGAGGTCCGTGAAAACACACGGCCTCGGTTTTCTCGAGGGCCACCTTCCAACCTAGACGTTGAATTCTTCCAACTACATGGCCGGTGCCTGCCGCCGCCAGAGTTGCGGCGTCCCGGAAGGTCCCAGCTGTCGCTGTGACTAATGTATCGTCGGCGTAATATGTCACGCCGACGCGCCGGAGATTGGAACCACGGAGCACCCAGCCATACCCGATGTTCCACAGGAGAGGGCCCAAAACCGAGCCCTGTGGAACACCGCACGACATCGCTCTTCGGTGCCACCCATCGGCGCCCGGATATACCACGTGCCTGTCAGACAGATACGCGTGCACCAGACGCCGGAGATAGGGCGGCACCACGTGGTACCGCAGTGCCTCTTGGATGCAGGGCCAGGGCAGCGAGTTGAAAGCGTTGGAGTTGTCCAACGACACCGCTATAACAACATCGCCCCCGGCCACTGCATCCTCCGCCTGTGTCTTCACCCGCAGAATCGCGTGGACAGTGGAACGTCCCCTCCTAAATCCAAACTGCTCGTCGGCCAGATTTGGTCCGACCCTTTCAAGATGCTCGACGAGGCGAGCATATGTATGGATGTCTGGATGTTTGTTACTCTTTCACGCATAATCTACTAAAGGGATTTCGATGAAATTTGGCACACGGGTAGATCATGTCTGGATTAACACATAGGCTACATTTTATCCCGGGAAAATAAAAAGCGGGACTTTTATCCCGGATTTTTTTTTAACGCGGGTGGAGCCGCGTGATGATGATGATGTGATAGGGGGCGAGCCTACCGCCATATCGGGTACACATTCAAGACTCCGAACTGATACTGAATAGAAAAACTCAATAGCACTTCGCTCGACCCGGCGATCGAATCCGAGACCTCAGCATTGAAGTCGTACCAAAATACAAATACGCTACCGACGCTGTCTAAATAAATAAATAATCAAATCAATGAGGGATATTGTATCCACTTATGTTCCCAGATTTATGATAAAAAGAAGGTATAGTTTTGCTTTGTTTTGCTGTATATTTTTTTCAAAATTACCACAAATGAGTATGTTTCAACATAGATAAACATAACAAAATATTGTTACGCTCTTTTCTGTCTCTTCTGTTTTTTTTTTGTTGTTATCTCAATACACTATTTCTATCAAATTATAAATAGAATTAAATTATTAATACAATAAAAAACAAATTAAATGAGAATGAAAAATCGTCACAATGTTTCGTAAAAGCTATTTCTTTATGTACGTTTATTATGAGAAATATTCACACCAGTTGCACGACGCTATGATAAATAAGTTACGCGTATTCATTTACGATAACTCAATTTCATAATATTACAACGTCATAGAAAGAATAATCTAACATTTAACAATGACGTTTATTTTCTTCGTAACCCTAAAACGGATCAAGGAAATACTCAGCAAGTAGCATTTCAATGTCTCGAAATTTTCAAGTTCAAAAAGGATTACCGCTTACAATAAAACGGATCTTTTAACGACCTATAATAATTACTCTTAAAAAGGCGGAAAGAGGATAATCTTACGAATAAATGACTCACTTAAGAATGTACTTTAAAATACAAAAGGTAAGTCGTTATTCACTTGTTTAAAACATAATTCAATTACCGTGAATATCCTGCCAGGACTGGTGCGTGCCAACAAAACTGTTTGAATCTAGACTAAGCTTGCTTATGTTTGATATTAATATATCTTGAAATATAACACTTCTAGTTTCAATAATTACACAATATAAAACTGTGATCTTTTTAAACCTCCACTGATTACTGTTAACAAAATATTTTTATCACATTCTTTTGAATTTTTAAATTCGAACGCCAATAATTTAAATTGTAAACAAAATAAAACTTTAAATAAATTATTTGTAATATTGTTACTTCAACTCATATTAATGAATTAAGGATTCGCACACTGTAACGTGACTGCGCCGAGACGGTAAGGCGCGTAGTGACGAACCAAACCAAACCTCTATTAGTATTATTCCGTATATTGTTATTCTTTAATGACACTTTTTTATTTTATTGATCAGATGAGCCAATTGACCACTTTTGTGTTTCGAAAAATTCTATCAATAGCGACAATCTATAAAAAATTACCTATAGACTAATAAATTCAGAAAATATAAATAAGCCATTATTTTTTTATTATTTATTGTAGATACGCGGTGAGAAGTTTCAGGATAATAGTAAAAGTTTTTGTTGAATTCGAATTATGAATATTTTTTTCTTTTTAATTGTAACAATTTTCATGACAATAGTTTTTCCGAGAGCTAAAGTAGTTGCCAAATAGAACTTGGAAGCCTAAAATTATACAAAAATCTACTATGACCGAAATAGGAACACTGGAAGTTAAAATAAAGATAAACTTGACCACGAAATAGATTTTAATAGATCATATCATTTGCGATTACCCTTTATATGGGTATATCTAGGGAACAACGACACTAGAAGGTGGTTTCGGAGTAGTTTTGGGCTTAGTCAGATTCCGTGGTATTACGCGAGTACGAAGTTCGATGCGTGGTTAATAAAGTATTTAGGTTTCAATTTTTTTACATAACTAGTTCTATCCGAAGTTTCAGATATTCACGACATATCTTTTTAAGCGTACGCCGATTCTCATTTCTGATAGAACCCGACAATTCCCGCAGCATTAAGATTGTGTTCAACTATACTAGATTCTACTATTCTTCTTCAAATACCCTTAATATACAATACCATGTGGGTGCGTTCAACTATTTCAAGGAATACGGAGTTATTCAGCTATTTACTGTCATAGCCAATGTCATTTAAATTTAAAACATCTGCGTTGTATATTATAATATGTATTTCTTGGGTGCAAGTCTGCCAGTTGTTTTTTGTTTTAATGCAGTTAAACGACGAGACGAGCATGCCGTTCGCCTGATGGTAAGATACGACCGCCCATAAACAGTAGCAACGCCACACATAACTTTGAATTACAAAGTACTGCGTGGCACATTTCGCAATAGTCACCCTGAGACATAAGATGTTAAGTCTCATAATTCATAGTAGTAAGGTAGTTGACTACTTTTTTTGAAATACAATTATGAAAAATGCTATGCTTTTTCTGATGGAAAAAGAATTTTCAAAATTGACTCAATACTGACACCTTTTTTTTGTTTTCGCGGAGAAAGCGATTTATTACTATCACCCAGCCTTCGAGGGGGGCGACTGAGCGGTTATGTTGGGTTCAGCGTGCCTTACGACCCAGCATTGAGCCGCCAAGTCAAGTCTCTAACATATTCCGTGTACAACACACAACACACAATCACCCATTCTCAAATTTAGCGGGTTTTGAACTCGCTGCCGTCGGCGCGGTGCGCGTCGAGTTGCTGTGGGATCCCCGCTTTGTGCCGCCGAGCCAGCGTACCGGTGACGTTATCAAGCGAATTTATTGATTGCTTTTGTATTTTGAGAAATGGAATATATTTGCTGCCGTAAGCCTTTTAATGCTCGTGATAGCAAGAGACTTCAACTAAATTGTTCGTCGTGCAAGCAGTATTATCATATTGGATGTGTTTTCTCTAATAAAAAAAGATTCAATACCGGACGGTGACGATAGATTAAAATGGGTATGTCCCAAATGTGTTCAAGCGATTCCCTGCAGGAACAATGATGATACACCTGTGCGGAGTAATTTCAATACGCATAGTGTTGCTATTTTATCTGGCAGTGTTGCCAGTGTTAAGTCGAAAGATGAGCCTATAATGCAAGTTGTGCCCTTGGATCAAGTCAGAAGCATTGTCCGCGCAGAGGTTCAGGAACTAGTAGCCGAATTTAAAGAAACATTAAAGGAATTGAAATGCGAAGTTGTTTCCCTGCAGGAGTGCGTTAAGCACATTAGTGATAAATATGACGACATTAAGGTAAAAGTTGATGATGCTTGCTCTCAAGTTAAACGTATTCCTGAGCTTACAAAGGTTGTTAGTTGTCTTGATGGGAAGATTCTGGCTATACAATCCCAACTGGACCTGAGAGACCAATGGGCGCGGCGTTCCAATGTTGAAATTATTGGATTACCCGAAAAAAAGGGGGAAAACCTTCTTGATTTAGTTTCTCGTATAGCTGGGTATGCGGATTTCCAAATGAATCCTGCGACAGACATTGATTTTGTTACCAGAGTCGCGCCGCTAGATAAACACATTAAAAAAACGAAACCTATAATTGTCCGTTTTATATCACGATACAAGAAGGATGACTTCCTATGTAAAGTTCGTGCCTTAAAGGAATTTAAAGCATCAGACATAGGCTTCTCACAGGATTCATCGAGGCTATACTTTAATGACCATCTAACTAGGTCAAATAAAGAGCTTTTACAACAAGTAAAAAAGATTGCCAGCGAAAAATTATATAAATATGTTTGGGTGCGGAATTGTAACATCATGCTGCGGAAGTCAGATGTGAGTCCTATCATGCACGTTTGCAGCAAAGAAGATTTTAAAAAAATAAAATAAGTAATATTTTTATTGTTTATTGTTTAGAAACCATTGTTTATAATTTTTATATTATGGCTTGTCCTTTTATTATTCGTGTTCTCAGTCTTGTTGTGGTATTTTTATTATTTTATCCTTTTAATACTTATTTAGAATTGTTTTTTGTCACATATTATGCTTCTTATAACACCATTATCTTTATATCTGTTGTCGGAGTTATTTCTATTAATCTGATTTTTAAACATCTACAATTACTATCATTTAATGAACAATGCATTAGTATTTCATTATCAAATTATGTAATTTATTTTATAATTTTGTTTGTTTTAAGCTGTGGTCGGTTGACATTACTCTTAGTTAATTATGGATTATTTAATTTTTTATACACAATTCTCTTACTCTTTAATGGCTAAGTTAAAATTATTCTACCAAAACGTACGTGGTTTGCGGAGCAAAACTAATTGTTTTTTTAGAAATGTCCTTGCATGTGATTGTGATATTATCTGCCTAAGTGAAACTTGGTTGTTACCTGATATATATGACTCCGAGCTCTTCGATGAACGCTATGTTGTATATAGGTGTGACCGTGATTACTCGACAAGAAATGACTCTATGGGTGGCGGAGTGTTGGTGGCGGTGCGTAGGAGCTTAAGTGTTTCAGTTGTAACCAAAAGCCCATCCAATAGTCAACAGTCAAGTGATGTTATCTCTATACGTATATCAGTTAGAAAGAACTACAAGACGTCTTATTTTAATTTATACTGTTGCTACTTCCCTCATTGTCCTTCTCATTGCACTGAAATTATTAATTTCTTTGATGAGATCTCTGAAACAGTATTTCGCAATCCGGAACACAATTTCGTAATTTTAGGTGATTTTAATATAAGTAATGCTGTTTGGCTTCCTGATAATTCTGGTCAAGGAATGTATATTGATAGCAGTTGTAATAATGATATCCTGATATATGCCTTATCTCATTTTCTTTCACTCAATAGTTTCAAGCAATTTAATTCAATACCGAACTCTAACAATAGATTTTTGGACTTGATCATAAGTAATTGTGAATGTAAAACCTTTAGATCTGAGTTACCATTGGTTAATGAAGATTCCCATCACCCCTCATTAGACATTGATTTTGCTGACATCTATTCTGCTACTCTTAGACCTCCATCACGTTCGATTAAATTGTTTAAAAAATCAGATTACACTGCAATTGACCATGCATTGTCTATGATTGATTGGGATACCTCTTTGAAGAACTTGGAGATTAGTTTTGCTGTTGATGAATTTTACAATATATTGAATACTATTGTTGATAATTATGTGCCTGTAAAATTAATACGGAATGATTCTAAATATCCTATTTGGTATTCACCGGCTTTAATAAAAGTTATTAAGGAGAAACTTAAGTTCCACAGAAAATGGAAATGTTATGGTCGTCATGCTGATTATAGTAGGTTCTCCTTGTTACGGGAGAGACAGAAAGTTTTAGAAAATTCGTGCTATAGTCTTTTCATAGAGAGGTCCGAAAAAAATATAATTAAGGATAATGGACAGTTTTGGAACTTTATAAAATATAAGAAAAATACAGCGGTTTTACCCGATAAACTTTTTTTAGATAATTGTTACTCGTCGGATGGGTCGGAAATTTGTAATTTATTCAATGAATACTTTAAATCCGCTTTTCAAATAAATAACAATTCTTCCGTTTCAATGAATAACGTCAGCCGTAATGCCCTTCCTTTTTCCACCGTCTCTTCACTTTATATATCTGACGACACAGTTAAAAAATACCTTAAGCGCCTCGACGTCTCGAAGGCTGCTGGACCTGATGGTATTCCGCCATACTTTTTGCGTAAATGTTATAAACGCCTTAGTTATCCATTGCATTTATTATTTAATAAGTCGTTAACCTGTGGAATATTACCCTCTACGTGGAAGCTTTCATTTGTTGTCCCAGTTTTTAAGAGTGGTGACAGACATGATATCTCCAACTACCGACCCATATCTAAAATCAGCATCATTCCAAAAATGTTTGAGCGTATTATATATGACAAAATCTCTCCAATTATTAGGCCTTATATTATAAATGAACAACATGGGTTCCTTCGTAAAAAATCCACTGAAACCAACTTGAGTGAATTTGTTGATAGTATCACCAATGCCATGGACAGTGGTTTCCAGATTGATGTCGTGTATACCGACTATTCTAAAGCTTTCGACAAAATAAATCATGAAATTCTTATAGTGAAACTTTATAACTTCGGCATACATGGGGACTTGCTTCGGTGGTTTGAATCATATCTCAGAGATCGCAGTCAAGCCGTGACTGTTAAAGGATTTTGTTCTAGTTTTATTCCTGTGCCATCCGGTGTTCCACAAGGATCACATCTTGGTCCTTTATTATTCAATATTTTTATCAATGATGTGTCTT
This sequence comes from Lapara coniferarum, assembly GCA_949316025.1. Lineage (NCBI taxonomy): Eukaryota > Metazoa > Arthropoda > Insecta > Lepidoptera > Sphingidae > Lapara > Lapara coniferarum. The sequence goes on from OX438920.1 coordinate 24,330,869, forward strand.
CTGTATTTAAGCACTCAAAATTTTTATTGTACGCCGATGATAACAAAATTTTTAATGTAATTAAATCTAATCAGGACTGTTTAGATTTGCAAAGAGATTTAAATTCCTTATCGATTTACTGCCAAAATAATGAACTTTTACTCAATGCAAAGAAATGCAATGTTATAACATTTTCTAGAAAAAAAAATAATATTTTATTTAATTATGAAATTAATGGTCTTCTTTTGAATAGAGTCACAGTTATTAAGGACTTGGGCGTTTTTATGGACTGTAGGCTCTCTTTTGGCACTCATATTCTTAGGTCGGTGGATAAGGCTTATCGTATGATGGGTTTTGTTCTAAGAGCATGCAAAGATTTTAAAAATATCACTACTTTTCAATTGCTTTTTAATTCCTTTGTTCGTTCGATTCTAGAATATTGTTCTGTAGTCTGGAATCCTCAATACCATATTTATATTGACCAATTGGAAAAAATACAGAACAAATTTATTAAATATTTAAAATTCCGATCGGGTAGCTTGACATCATTAGACCTTATTAATAATATTATGCCGCTCAGGGACCGTAGAATAATAAGAGATCAAATATTTTTATTTAAAATTATCAATAACTAGCTTTTGCCCGCGGCTCCGTCCGCGTTAAAAAGTTTTTCCGGGATAAAAGTCCCGCTTTATGTTTTCCCGGGATAAAAAGTAGCCTATGTGTTAATCCAGGACATGATGTACCTGTGTGCCAAATTTCATCGAAATCCGTTCAGTAGTTTTTGCGTGAAAGAGGAACAAACATCCATACATCCAAACATCCAAACATCCATACATCCATACATTCTTACAAACTTTCACCTTTATAATATTAGTAGGATTTTATCGATTCTCCATATCTTTTAAGTAGAATAGGTTATAAATGCTCTGGGACCCGTACACGTAATCCATACACATTTCAACCACCCGCAGCTAAAACTAACTATTGTTCAAATCTTTTTGTCCATAGATCCACTGTGAAATATAATAAGTTATTCTCCGATATCGATATTTTTCATGAGTCTATCGTTAGTTATAAGAAGTCGTTATTAAAACATTTAAAGTCCATTTGTAGTTAAATTAGCTTTTTTTTTTGAAAGATGTAATGAATTTGTTATCTTTTTGTCCACCAACTTTTTATGTACTTATATTTTAGTGGAAACTTTTCTGGATTATGTTTTATTTTTTTATGTTTTTAATTTGTAAATAATATTGTTCTGTTTGTTTCCCGAAAATAAATAAATAAATAAAATAAATAAATAAATATGTACACCGCACGTCATACCAACTAAAAATCCGCGGTGGCCTTGTTCAGCGCTTTAGGGACGGCTTCCTCGGACTAAAAGTGTCTAAGTTGTCGTCCGCAGCACCAATCAAATTTTTAAATACATTTTAAATACATCTAATAGCAGTTGGCAGTACTGTTAACTTCAAAAAATACATCTTAATTGTTGGGTAGGTATGCTGTATTTTAAAAGATATAAATATGTAAATAAATGTGTGTTAATATGTAAATAAATTTAAATTCTAATTAAAACATCGGTATTAAAAGAAAAATGTGAAATAAAATTGAGCTTTGTTGAAATAATCTATTCGAATGGGTGTGTATAATTTGTGTACCCAGTGCGTCCGTTTCACACTACTAAAATAGTCTAGCATTTTTGTTAAAGAGTTTAAAGAAGTTAATTTGCTAATCGCATGAACTCTTTATTTATATGGCTACGTATTAAAGCTGCTTAACATAGCTAAGACTAACTCTGACTGCGCTAGTATTTTATTCAAGTAGCAAGTAATTTAGTAACTAAACATGCAGGTATATACTATTTATTCGACAAAAATTTCGATGTTCAGAATGATTTCGTGTTAAAATAGCGTCCAAATTAGGCTTTAGGTTAGTTTGGAAGCGGGCAAACGAAATTTGTTTATTTTTTATTATGGAAACAATAAATAAAAATGAAATCTCATAAAATGAGATATGTTTATAATAAAAAAAATTGAGGACAATAACACCACTATTTATATTCTTAATGCTTTAGGCAATATATTAAAAAGCTTCCAGTAGATAGCGATATAAAAACGATAAAAAGTGTAAATAGCTATTACTATTTATTAATCTATTCAAACCTACGAATTTAACCTCTTTACAATAGCAATTTAGACGACATAAATTAAATAGCAATATTAATAAGCAGCCAAAATTAATGAAGCAGTCTCACGGTCCGACAAAACTCGTTCGCTCACTTTTTATACTTCTAGTTTTCGAATCATATAAAAATAAATTAGCTGATAATTAAAAAAAAATCAACTATTCTTAAACGTCATTTACACAAAAAGAGTTTCTCTACTGCGAGCGGCGAAGAATCGTAAGCGATTATCGTATTGAGCTCTTCATACGATTCTCTCCTGTGGTTGTTTACATTAAGACAAAAACTCGTAGCAATAAGGGGATACTCGGATTCAAGTGTCAAAGGCGAGACTCGCTCCTCTTAAATTGTTTACACTACAGGCAATTGTTCGTAGGGTGATATTCGCATACGCGTCTCGTCTGGTGTAAACACTACTTTAGCAAGATTTGCAGTGTTGATGCAAGCCTCGGACAAATCGTTCTGTACTCAATATTGATTTTGTACGAGACTCGCCATTCGAAATTTGAATTTGGCGCAGTGACCAAGGAGAGTTTATGGAGCGATACTTGTATTCGAGAGACGATAATCGCACCGTTTGTTTATACTAGGCGATAGATTATTGCATAGCTTGAAACTACCGCTCGTAGGCGAAAAGGTCTACTAGTGTAACATCGGCTTTAAAAAGAAACAAACATTTCCGTCCCGACTGCCGTCATAAAACTGGCTAGATATTTAAAAAAAAATAATCCATTCGTTAAACGAATCAACAATATCAGAGGGATCTTAAAGTTTGTAAGAACGTTTTCACAGTATCCGATATCGGTATTGGTGTCCAATACCGATATCGGATCGGATGATATGGAAACGCTCTATCCTATACTATATCCTTGCGAACCTTTTCATAAACTAACCGTACATGCATATTCGGCGTAATCGGAGCGTATGTGTTCGTTATTAACAGACTTCAAAAGGGACGAGGTTCGACGTGTATATAAACATGTGCATATGTGCCTATAAACAAAGTTCGAAAACTAAAAGAATTATTTTAACGCTTCACTTAAATTGGCAATGTAATGAAATACATTAGTAATTGATTAAAAACGAATTTAAAATGTTTTTATGTCAATATGTTTATGGTTATCATCTGATAGTACAGCTGCCTTTATTAAGATGATTGTAATGAATATGAATGAAGACCATTATATATTTTCTTATTTACAGTCTGCATTCCTTCACGCCTTTCATATGTGTTGATTATAAACGATACTAGTATTGCTCGTGGCTCCGCCCGCGTGAAAAGGTATTTCCAGGATTAAAATATATTCCCGGGATAAAAAATAGCCTGTAACACTGAGGTGTAATGAATCTATTAGTGAAAGAGTTTTCAAAATCGGTTCATTGGTTCCTGAGATTAGCGCGTTCAACTAAAAAAAACTCTTCAGCTTTATAATATTGGTATCGATTTACAATAGTAACGAATAATAACAGACATGAATTAACAACTGCCTTTCTCAGTGGCGTAATTGTATTACGGTACGATTGCAATTCCGAGGTCTCGGGTTCGATCCCCGGGTCGGGCAAAGTGATACTGGGTTTTAAATTCAGTATCAGCCCGGAGTCTGGAATTTGTACCCGATATGGCAATAAGCTCTCCCCCTATCACATCATGGGACGGAATATGCGCGGCGAAAAGTGGGTGCACTAGTTGCGGCTCTGCCTACCCCTTCGGGGATAAAAGGCGTGAGTGAGTGTGTGTGTGAATTAAAAATTATATTTTAATTTTGAATATTACAATACGATTCTCTCACTCTCATATTTTGTTCTCCGGTCAAGATCTTAATCATAAAATTCTAAATCTAAATTCATTTAAAAGGCTCGATTAAAAGAGATATTTAAGGAGTTTTAGTTCTTGAGATTATATCTAGAAATCTCCATAAGCCATGCGATTATATAAATAAACTAGCGGCCCCGACAGACGTTGTCCTGCCCTAAAAAGGTAACTAAAATGGCTATTAAAAAATAAGGGTTGATCCTAGAGGGGTGAAAATTTAGGGTTGTATGTATTTTTGTATGCTGTATCATAAAAAATTTAAAACAAAAAATTTTGTCTGAAAAATAAAAAATAAAATTTAGGGGTGGTCCACCCTTAACATTTGGGGGGATGAAAAATAGATGTTGGCCGATTCTCATAGATACCGGATAAGCACAAAAAATTTCATCAAAATCGGTCAAGCCGTTTCGGAGGAGTATGGCAACGAAAACTGTGACACGAGAATTTTATATATATAGATTTAAATGGAACAAAATGTCTTAAATTACGTAGCAAATGTCTTCACAAAATAAACAGTGTTTATACCACATCGAGTTAAACAATGGACACTCGAACTGATATATTTATGATGATAACTTTGTTAGAAACGTTAAATCATTCATAGCAAATGGAAAACTAACAAGTTTGTGTAAATTGCTATTTAGTGAACATATTTTATTGCCATTATTTATATTTGAGATAAGCGATTTGGTATTTAAATATTATATTTACTTTTCGGGTTTATATTTGAAATTACAAATTCCTTGGAGACGTATAATACGTACGACTATTGCGCTAGGGTGTCGGGTTTGAATCCAAGGCCTAATACTGTTTTTCTATTCAGTATCAGCCTGGAGTCTGGAATTTGTGCTCGATATGGCGATAGGCTTACCCCCTGTCACATCATCGGACGGAACCATGACGATAAGTGGTTACTATAGTTCCACCTCAGTCTACCCCTTCTGGTATAAAGGGGTGATGTGTGTTAATTTGTACACACACATACACATACACTCACGCCTGTTATCTCCGAAGGGGTAGGCAGAGGCACAACTAGTGCACCCACTTTTCGCCGTTATTCCGTCCCATGATGTGATAGGGGGCGAGCCTGTCGCCATATCGGGCACAAATTCCAGACTCCGGGCTGATACTGAATTGAAAAACTCAATATCACTTTGCCCGACCGATCCTGAGACCTCAGCATTGTAGTCGTATCTTAATACAACTACGCCACCGAGGCAGTCACTAATATCTAAGTAGAGATCTTGCCTATTTCTTCGAAAACGCACTTCGGAAACGCACGTACAGTCGGCCCCATAAGTAGCTGAACAAATTCAAAACTTCAAATTGCGTATACAGTTTTGTGTTCGTACTACATATTTTTCTTTGCAGTAATAAAATAAAATAGATTAAATTTACTTCTAAGTTCTACCACAGAAAAAGCAATTAAACTTAACACATTTGTCTGCCTCGGTGGCGTAGTTGTATTATGGTACGACTGCAATGCTGAGGTCTCGGGTTCGATCCCGGGTCGGGCAAAGTGATATTGAGTTTTTCTATTCAGTATCAGATCGGAGTCTGGAATTTGTGCCCGATATGGCGATAGGCTCGCTCCCTATCACATCATGGGACGGAATAATGGCGTAAAGTGGGTGCACTAGTTGCGCCTCTGCCTACCCCTTCGGGATAAAAGGCATGAGTATATATGTATGTACTTAACACATGTAGGCGATTTAAGAGGTTGCATTTATTCATTTACTTATATGGCTGACTGTTACATGTGTGATATACAGTAAGCCACATAAATATCTGAACAAATTCGAAACTTTGAATGGCCTATACTCATTAATATTAATTGATTTTTTTTTGTGTATAGTAAATCCATTTTATTTTAGCGAAGAAAAAACATGTAAAACAAACTAAAGTGTATAAGTGATTTTAAGTTTTGAATTTGTTCAGCTATTTATGTGTCTGACTGTACCTACATATTATATTTAACTATCGTTTTCCTGTCCTATCTATTAAGTTATCGATATAGTCACGATTACTGGAATTCGACTAACAGTACTAACCTCTTAAATATTTATTTGAAGTTATTTGAACAGGTGTTGCTAAATCTTATCTTATCCGTATTCCTTTATATATTAACATTATACACATTATTTCTCCTACTATATAAACAATGATAACTGTTTTGTTCAAAGAATTTTTAATGTAAATAATTTCAAGATGTTCAATGTTTCCTGCCGTTTTAATTTTCGTACCAATTCCGTAAAGTGAACACTGAACCTTTTTTATGGCATTGAATGACGAGACGAGCAAGCCGTTCGCCTGATGGTAAGCGAAAGGACCGCCCATAAACAGTAGCAACACCATCCAGCGCCTTGAGTTACAAAATAGTGTGTGGCGTTCCACTGCGCTCGTCATCCTGAGACATAAGATTTTAAGTCTCATTATGTCCAGTAGATGCACTGGCTACAATGTCCTTTACACCGAAACACAACAGTGCATGCACACTGCTGCTTGGCGGTAGAAATAGACATTGCGGTGGTACACACCCAGACGGACTCTTACATATGAGACTTAGCACCAGTAAAAGAACCTGACGGTAAAGCAGACTAAATAAGACTTAAGCTCAAGTACTAGCTTTCTTCAACGGTCACTGAAATTGGGCGGGTCTGTCGTACCTAACCAAATAAAAAAATTAAAGTGAACGACGAAACGTGCGGGATTTTTTACTAATCCTAGACACAACTCTTGTCCAAAAAAAATTGTGCGCATTGTTATTGCAAAAATATGCCAACGTAAGAATATGGCAACTATCATTAATAAAGAATTATTGCATAGAACTGCACTATGCTTGACATCCTTAGAATAGGAGTCCATTAATTATACTACCTTTAACCTCTTTAAAAACATAATATGATCAATGCCTGCACCCTGCTGTTTTTGTAAAAGCAAAAAAGAAATCGTAACGTGTCCAAACTATTGCCTAGATACGAGAAATCGAACAGAAAAGTAAATTTTTCCCTTATTTGAAATGCATACGACACAAAAACAATTGATAGTCGTTCCTTTTTACATTTCCTGTGCACGAGAATAAACGGTATGTTCAATTATTGCATTCCTTTTCAGGCGTCCCATTTTTCTTTTATCCCTGGCGACTTACAAGCTCGAATTAAATTTTTTAAATACTTGCAACACAATTCTTATATTATTTCAAATAAACGTTACATAATTAATGTACTACGATGGTGTTGTGCATTAATTTTTGCCTTGCCAAGTCATGACCGTTTCTACGTTCGATTTTCAAAATTGTACCTACGTGTCTTATCGAGAACAGACGTTTTATTCATTGAATAATTAAATGAATTAGACTTAATTTAAATTGATCAATTATATTCAGCAATAATAGTACGCAATAATTGCTTAAAAAGATTACCCCGTGACAAGATGCTCAATGACATAATTCTCGCCCGTGCTGGCATATACGAAATTGCTCTGTCTAAATGAGACTTTAACCAAACAAACATTTAATGAGCCGTCTGATCCCGGTGAAAACAGAAAACACGTGAATGAACTGTTTTGATCTATAGAAATAAGTAGCTTAAGATTTATGCATAAGAACAACAAGAGATAACATTATTATCTTTATGTGGAGTATAGTGAAATAAACAGGTATCGTGTGGACTTTGAACACATAGTAAAGATGCAATTACATAATATAAGGGTAGCTGAAAAAGTATTCCCTATTACCAAAGAGAATTGAAAATAAGTACCTGTTATGAAAGCTTGTTTTAAAAACGAAACTGACATAGCTCTGTTACTCGCACTTTTGATTAAATGCCACTTAAATTTTACTTTAATGGCGTATTTGGTTTAAAGAGAGCGTTTATATATTTTTGCTTTGTTCACTAAAATATTACATTTTCTTTTTTTTTTACTTTTCCACGCCATGCCCATATACTGGGTGGAAGGGAAACGCTCTCTATACCGGAACGGTAAGAGAGAAGAACCATAACATTAACCAAAAACTATATTCATTTGCAAAGCTAAGCGATAATACTTACGATTTTAGTATTTCCGTAATTCATGCGCGCGCAATGTAAAGCGTACACAAAACTGGGTAGGGTACAAACTACAAAGCAAACGCCGACAAAGCAGCGGCCGCCGCGCTGCGCCGGCCACGCGGTCGATAACCCGTCAGCTGACGTACGTGTTTCATTACGATTATTTTTAAATATTGACCTTTTTTACTATGTTTTACAGAATAATAGTTTGATTTATCTATCCATAGGTGAAGCTGTACAGAAATTTGAGAAAATCCTACTAAAATTGTAACAATGCGATCGCGATTTTTTTAGTGCCATCACGTCAGGAATCACCAATACTATCACCTGTATTCGTTTCCGAGAGCGTTTCCCTTCCACCCGGTATTATTGGCTCGGTGCGAGACACATTTTCTTTCAAAGAAAGTGTGTCTCTGTGTGTTATATCTGAGAATCCAATCCACTATTTCTCTGCCCCACAATATACTCAACTACTAAACCAAGCGATTGAAGTAGGTAGGTACTTAAATTCGGTAATAAATGCTTTTCTATTGAATGTATAACACTGAACGCTTAAAAAGTTCATGGAAATAGGCAGTCGAATTAGTTTTGTAAAACTATTAGAATTTATCAGAAAGGAAATGGAAATAAATTAAATTTAATTCAATGATTCTACGTTGTATCTCGACCTTTACTTACGATTATAATATATTATTATAATAAGTCGCATTTATTTTTTTATGTTTGGTTTATGGAATGGCTATGTATTGTAAATATGTAATCCGTGTATCTTAATTAAGTAATTTATCTTTAAAAAAAAATCGGTCGGTGTACCTACTTATGTACGCGCGTGAGAAGTTTTGCTTCTTTGGCATCATCAAAAATTATTAGTTTTTAATTGCATACAAATAATGAATTACAATAAAATGATAAAAGGACTGAAAAAGGATAGTCATTACAATCAATAAAGTTCAGTTTAAATTTGAAAAATTAAATATAATATTAAAAACAATATTAAGAGAATAATAAATATATATACTTAATCATCATTTGTACTAAATATTATATAATTATTAATTTTAAATATTTATTATTTTCTTAATTTAATATTCACTTTTCAGTTTTGTCAAAAAGTTTTCATTAAGCAGCTTCAACTTTTTTCGCTACAGTGATGCGCGCGCATCTTAAAATTTAACTCTCTTCATTTTTTTATAACGCGCCTAAAGAATTATAACTTCAAAAATCATAAAATTACTCTTATGAAAAAACACTTACCTCGTAAAATACTAACAAATAAAGAAAAAAGAACCATTAAAATGCTAGTATGAAAAAGCACTTACATCGGAAAATAATTATAAACAAATAAAAAAACATTACACATTTAATACTCACTTTTTAATTTTATTAAACTTTTCTTTTACTTGAATTTGAATACGAATGTTCCAAGTTTGAATACGAAATCTCACTGGCATGTGCGTAAAAAAACTCCGCTAGATATGTCCTAGCGATTTTTGACATATGCGATATCTTATGAATGATTGACGTTATCTAAGATACTTTTGCATACAAGCCGATAGTTTCAAACATTTCATCTAATCCCATTCGCGAGTTCCTGCGTCGTAGGTCTCCCGCGATGCGCGAATTTACAAGGTAAATTTAATACTTTTTGGAGAATCAAAAAAGGATATTTATAGAATTTAAATTTCGAATATAAAACCACATAGGTAGCCAGTTTGAATTCCTTATTTGACCAATCGTCAGATGGTAAACGAGCAATAAACGACAGATGTGAAAAATACCTTTTTTATTGCATTGAATCACACGCGACCATGCCGTTCGCCTGATGGTAAGCGATCCGACCACCCATAAACAGTAACAACACCATTCAGCACCTTGAGTTACAAAGTACTGTGTGGCATACTGCGCTCGTCATCCTAAGATATATGATATTTAATCTCATTATGTCCAGTAGTTACACTGGCTACAATTTCCTTCAAACCGAAACACTACAGTGCATGCTCACTGCTGCTTGGCGGTAAAAATAGACATTGCGGTGGTATCCACCCAGACGGACTCTTACATATGAGAGCCCTACCACCAGTAAACCCTAATATTAATATTAACCTATAGTTATAATATTTTTTTTTAAACTCCGAAGTTCTATAATTAATTAAAATTTCTAAACTTCACAACGTTGCGGAGACTTCCATCAGACAGGGACAAAAATGTAGGATCCACAAACTATAATTAATATTTTGAGTCACTACGGATTATGTGACAGGTCTTGCAAACCTTATGTCCATCCAATAACTAGTATTCAATCTTTAGTAATTGATGTATGCTTTTAAAAAACGTCAATAAATATTAATTTTGAGAATCGAACCACTATTACTTCATAATTATTAGATCAATGCTAACAGTACATATTGAGAGCAAACATCTTGAATTGGCATTGAAGTTGGCAGGACGCAGAATTCGCATTAAGATAAACACCGGTTCCGTGTGGTTGCGAATCGATAAAAGATAACTTCTCGTCACGTTTTAAGCTGAAAACTTCGTATCTTGCAAATACGTCATATGGCTGTAAATCGCCTGTCAATTATTTTATCTGCTAGACTTATCTCCATTGAGAATTCACCTCCTTAAGAAATAAAATAATATCTTTTTCTAAGGCCCCGTTGTTGCATTCTTGGTCAAGTAAATTAACGGCCTTATTACACTGGACATGCGCGCAGCACTTTCGCCTCGAAATTAATATGAATTAGCTTACTCTTACCATTATAGCTAAAGAAAAAAAGACAAAAAGAACGCAAATATGTTCAAAAATATTGTAAGTATGTAATAATTTAATTAAGTAATTTAATAATTATGTAATTTTAATTTAACATTTTTTTCAGTATTCGCGCTTAATTGCCCCTGTAATGATTTCTGTTAGTGTACTGGAAGTTGTATTAGGGTATGTAGAATTAAAATTACTTTTATTCAGTTCGTTCATTATTAGGTTCGAATCATACTTACACTTTATTATTTTATATCTACGGTTTGACCAACTTATTCGCGAATACTCAAACGCTACTTAACTAATTGAGATGGCCTTAGGAATTTAAGCATTCGTTATGCTTGAAATTGGTATACTGAAACGTTGCTTATCTCCTAACCTTAAATTTAAGGCAACTCAGTTTAAGGTCCGCTTATTGATTCAAACGGTAATCACAAGAACTGCTTAATGTATGACAGCTATGTAAGGCCTTTTCATATGGCTGTTAGTTGAGATTTATTTGAGAGTGCTTCAAACTAGCCTCAAATCTTTAAGTTTTTTTATTTTTTTATTATTATATTCACTTTGCGTTTAATTAATCGTCTTTTTCTTCACTATCATCATTGTCTGAGGAGGAATATAGGATATAGGAATATAAATATAATATATATAGGAAATTAAACTATTTCGAAGAATACAATAATAATGAATTTAAAAGAAGATTCCGACTCAGCAAGGAAACAAAGGTTATGTTCTTTAAATCGGGACAATATCCAGCCTGACACAAAAAGACACCAGACAATCCAACCGATAGCCCAAGATCATCGGGGCTATTTTTCACGGGAAACAACCAACGGTAGTACATCGTATTATGCGTTGTGTGCTTGTTTGAATAAGCATTTATAAATATGCCTACTTCTGAATTCTGATGATAAAACTGAAATAAGAATTAAAAATATCATTGCTGTTGTTTAATTTTTTTCCAAAGTGGCTAATGTCGACCTTGCCCATACTGCCAAGTTCCAATAATAATAATAGATAATAATAATAATAGTTCATTTAGAGTATATTTTGAAATTTTAAAGTAGTTTAGGTTCGACTTAGCCAGATTTCATTACATCAGTAATTTTATAAAGTTATTTAACATACCTATATATATTTAATTCTGAAAAAACTGGCCACATCAAATCTAACCTACTTTAAGATAACTAATATTATAAAGGCGAAAGTTTGTAAGAATGTATGGATGTTTGGATGTTTGGATGTATGGATGTTTGTTCCTCTTTCACGCAAAAACTACTGAACGGATTTTGATGAAATTTGGCACACGGGTAGATCATGTCCTGGATTAACACATCGGCTACTTTTTATCCCGGGAAAACATAAAGCGGGACATTAATCCCGGAAAAACTTTTTAACGCGGGCGGAGCCGCGGGCAAAAGCTAGTTTTTAAATAACAGCAACTGTTATAGGTATCCAATAAAGCAAAAAAATTGAGTTTAATACTTGTTCATAATGTTATTTTGTTCCTATAAATACATATTTGGGTTTTGCATAAAACTTCGCACTCATTTAGATCTCCATTCTTTTTGAGGCAAAGCCCACAGCCAAGCTTAATTTTTATATTGAACTTGGCTCTCCTTTTTTACATTTATGTTTTTGGTGGGATATCATTACTTTTTGTAAAGAAAATTAGGCAAGTATTGAGTTATGTGGTGCCGCGCGCCACCGACGACACACCGTTGGCCGGTTGTTTAACGCGTATTACAAGTTTTTTGTATGGGGACACCACGAATTTATGACTTTACTTTTATATTTCTGTTATATAGCAAATATAATAATACATTTATTGGGATAGTTTCAAATATTTGCTTGTAACGGTTCCAACGCTACCATTAAAAATATATATTTTTTGTATGGGGAACCCCCCTATTTTTTATTTTTAGATTTTTTCCTTCGCTTACACACAATTACTGAGCTGGATTCCAAATTTCATCCTTCTAGGTCACCTGGAAGTAGGTTAGGTTTAGGTACTATCAGTCAGTCATTCAGTCCTAAAATTTACGACGTTTTGACCTTCATATTATCTTTATAACCGTTTGAGCTAGCTTCATGAATTTTGAGCTTCTAGATGTCCTTATGGATATAGTTAGGGGTGCCATCATCTAAATTGCCGACGCCGGATAAACACGGCAAAAATCCCGGACATTTCTGAAAAAATATTTTGCCGTTTTTCTTGAATGCGGGGAAATGCATGAAGTTTTAACTATGATTTATTTCAATTTGTCGCTCATCTATAAAAAATGGATTTCCCCTGACAACAAAAGTGTCCGGATTTTGCCCGGACAATTTTTAAAACCCCGGCCGGACGGCCCCCGGACGCCCTTCAAACTAGGACAAATCCGGGGAAATCCGGACGGATGGCAGCCCTAGATATAGTCAAACACACGTAATTTTATGTTTTTACGTTAAATGGGTTTTGAGTTATAGAAGGGAGAAAAGTGGCACCAAGTGGTTCGTGTAATATTACACTCGGCGCTGGCTAGCCAGTTCCTTTGTTTGAACTTGGCTTGACACGCTGCCACGTGTCTAGATTTTCAAGAAGATTAGTATGTGATACCTAGTTGTCCATACTAACATATGCATTGCAATGCTGAGGTCTCGGGTTCGATCCCCGGGTCGGGCAATGTGGTATTGGGTTTTTTTATTCAGTATCAGCCCAGAATCTGGAATTTGTACCCAATGTGGCGATAGACACGCCTCCTATCATATCATGGGACGTAATACGCACGGCGAAAAGTGAGTGCCCTTGTTTCGCCTCCGCCTACCCCTTCGGGGATAAAAGGCATGAGTGTGTTCTATGTATGTGTCCAAACTTATAAACTCTAAGAAAAAAACCTGGCTTCGTCGCACATCTCTGGCGCATGTCATAGGTCTTTCAAGAATTGCACATGCGGCGAGAAACTTGGTTTGTTTCATTTTTGCTTAAGACTACAAAGGTATTTGCTCTGAGTTTGCAATCGCGAGAACATATAACTGAGGTCCGAATAATTAAGTCTCCACTACACAAGGTTTTGAAAATATTCGAGCAAATCCGCGGTCTGCCCTCACTGGATTTATAAAGCTACGTACAACACTTCACGTTTCAAGATGCTGTCAAGATATAAACGAGAACAAACGATTTTGTTTTCAACATTATCATATTTCTAAATATACGTCATCTTATTGTTACAATACAGTGTATTAATACACTAAGTGTTTATCTACACCTCTATACTAATATAAAGAGGGCATTTTTTGTATGTTTGTTACGAACAATCTCATTAACTACTGGATCGATTTTGAAAATTCTTTCACCAGTATAAAGCTAGATTATCTGCGAGTATCATAGCCTACTTTTATCCCGAAAAAACTAATTCACACGGGCGGAGCCGCAAGTAAAAGTAAGTCAAGGTGCTGAATGGTGTTGCTACTGTTTATGGGTGATCGTATTAGTAGGGGAGCCCATGAGCCACTGTTCGAGGTGTATACATCATATAACCTTTTTCTTCGTACCATCTAATCTTCAAAATCTAATAGGTCTCAACGACGCTCGCGTAAAAACACATTAGGATCGTCGCCTCACCTAATTATCGCTTACTACCAGGCGAACGGCATGTCATTCGATGCAATAAAACAAAAGATACTTAAAGAAAAAAAACTTGAGTTACTATTCTTTCTTGTTTTGAGATTGTACATACATACACACTCACGACTTTTATTCCCGAAGGGGTAGGCAGAAACGCAACTAGTGAACCCAGTTTTTGACTTGCGTATTCCGTCCTATGATGTGATAGGGGGGGAGCCTATCGCCATATCGGGCACAAATTGCAAACTTCAGGCTGACACCGAATAGAAAAACTCAATATTACTTTGCCCGACCCAGGAATCGGACCCGAGACCTCAGCTTTACAGTCGTACCATAATACAACTACGCCACCGAGGCAGTCAAGATCTAACACTACTGCGATTTAAACAAAACAAAAAACACGATTTTCAGATTTTTCGAGGTAAGTAATTCAGTATTGATCTGGGCGTGCGACATGTAGGTACATACCTGCAAACTGTTACACAACTAAATGCTGCGGCAAAAGAACAAATTTCTGAACATGTTGGTACTTTTTTATCTAATAATAATAATAATACCAGCCCTGTATTATATACTGCTCACTGCTGAGCACGGGCCTCCTCTACTACTGAGAGGGTTTAAGGCCTTAGTCCACCACGCCGGCCTAGAGCGGGTTGGCAGACTTCACATACCCTCGAAATTCCTATGGAGAATTCTTAGGTATGTAGGTTTCCTCACGATGTTTTCCTTCACCGTTAAAGTGAACGATAATTGGTAAACAATACACACGTAACTTTGAAGTCAGAGGTGTGTGCATTGGGTTTCGAACCTCCGGACATTGTCTCGGCTGACCGTTCCATTCCCAACTAGGCTATCGTCCACTACTTTTTATCTGATGAATGAGATTTCAGGAGATTTAAACAACTCCGACCACTTCACTTAATACCTGCATATTTTAAATAACGAACAACCAACGCCGGCTTATATGTACAGAGGACATTGTGGAGGGGAAAAGGGTTAGGGAAGGAGAACTATATAAGAGAAAGGGAAGGAATATCTTAACATTACGAGGTAGAAAGGTCATGGTCCTCACTGGCGAAGATTATAAAGGCCTAGCGAACCTACCAGCCTTTCACTAGTTACCTCGGCGCTGAGGACTAGAAGAAGAAAGGCAGAAAGGAACTCCGGGCTTAATTTTTTCTTCATCAAATATCATGTTGTTCGTCTCCTTTTTAAAAATATATGATACAATTTGTTGATAACACTCTAAAGCCTAAACTCTTAAGATATAGATGGAATTGTTAACAAGTCTATTTAAGTCACGCATACATTATCTCTGAATAAAGAACTTACCGTTAATCAAAAAGATGTTTATGTCTTTATCTCGAGGAAATTTAAATTATGTGCCAAACCGGCTGGGTGTCTTTAATGCCTGGTATTGAGATCAAGGCTTAATTTCAAGTGAATGGAGATTATCTCAGGATATCCTTTGAGTTCTCCATGCTTTGATCTAAATAGGATGATATAATCCCTAATATGATAAACATCGAAAATAATGTGGAACGTAATATTGCAAAATCATAAGGGTTTAAGGGTTTTATCATAAGACTGCAGGCAGATGCTGGATGCGACAAGCTGAAGACAGGGCGCTATGGCGCTCATTACGGGAGGCCTATGTCCAGCAGTGGACTGATAAAGGCTGATGATGACGATGATGATGATAAGGGTTTAAATTACACATTTTGTTGTTGCTAAGTGGTAGATTTTATTTATATTACAAATCAATTAATAATATTAGACACAAATTCCAGACTCCAGGCTGATACTGAATAGATAAACCCAATATCACTTTTCCCGACCCGGGATTGAACCCGACACGTCAGCATTGCAGTCGTACCGTAATAGAATGTAACTACAGGACACAATGGGACTAAACATCTTATGTCTCAGGATGCCGAGGCAGTGGAATGCCACACAGTACTTTATAACTCAAGGTGCTGGAAGATTTTGCGGTTATTTAATATTTATTGGCAGTCATATCGCTTACCATCAGGTGAACAACAGGCTCGTCTCATCATTCAATGCCATAAAAAAAAGTACAACTACGCCACCCAAGGGGCGGTTGCGGACGACAACTTAGACGTGAGTCAGAGGAAGCCCGCAGCCGTCCCTAATGAGCCGAAGATGGCCATTCAAAAAAAAAAAAAACTGCGCCACCCAGGCAGTCCAATGTTTAATTATTAACAATTTACTGCATGATTATTATTTACAATAAGAAAAGAGCTAGTATATCCCATTTGTTAACATTTTATCGATTTATAGAATTTTTGATCAGACAAACAAAACTAATGACTCGTTCATATTGACCAAAACGGTAAAGCTGCCAACTAAAATAAATGGATATGGTGAGTGCAAATGAATTGAACAGATATAGAGGTGCCCTGTTTGCGTGGCTTGTAACCTTAATTAGTTTTATTTGGAAATGTTTAACGAATAGCATAAATAAAATAACTAAGTAGAAACCCTATATCACTTGCTCGACTCGGGAATCGAACCCTAGACCTCAGCACTGCAATTATACCGTAGTACAACTACGCCACCGAAGCGGTATAAACTGCATAGCAAGGTGCGGGAAGGCACAAAGTACCTATAATGCTTTCGTGAGAAGCCAGTTAGATTGTAAAATTGTCATCTGGCTAGGTATTTGGGCCTCACGATATTTTTCTTCAGCGTTAAAGCGCACAATAATAATTGAACCAGAATTACCAGAAATTGCCCTGGCCTTCATTTCAGAACTTAATAATGCTGCTTGAATTCTTTTCTTGAAACAAGTTTCATTATACCGAAGGATTAGAATTGCTGATAAGTTTCATGACCTATACTTACCTACGTTACCTAGCTGCATGAAAGTCATAGTCGATAACGAGTTAAGTTTTATTAATCCGAGTTAATTCGAATACTATTATAATATACTAGCTTTTGCCCGCGGCTCCGCCCGCTTTAAAAAGTTTTCCGGGATAAAAGTCCCGCTTTATATTTTCCCGGGATAAAAAGTAGCCTGTGTGTTAATCCAGGACATGATCTACCCGTGTGCCAAAGTTCATCGAAATCCGTTCAGTAGTTTTTGCGTGAATGAGGAAGAAACATCCAGACATCCATAAATCCATACATCCATACATTCTTACAAACTTTCGCCTTTATAATATTAGTAGGATATAGTAGGATTGAATTAGAACAGGATGGATCGACCATGGATCCAAGGGCGGATCCAGCTTTGGCGCCAGGGGGGGGTCACATAGTCGTGGTCAAGTCACAAGAAGTTATAATTTAATTTTGAAAAGTAAAAAGTAGGTATTCTATCTATACTAATATTATAAAGCTGAAGAGTTTGTTTGTTTGTTTGAACGCGCTAATCTCAGGAACTACTGGTTCGAATTGAAAAATTCTTTTTGTGTTGAATAGACCATTTATCGAGGAAGGCTATAGGCTATATAACATCACGATGCAACTATAAGAAGCGAAGAAATAATGGAAAATATGAAAAAAAACGGGGAAAATTATTCATCCTTGAGGGCTTCCATTGCGTGCGCTGTGAAAACGGTTCAAGATACCAAAAATATATGTATCAAAGAATTATTCCTCTTGAAATGATCTAAAAAAATGTCCCAGACAGTATATGTCTATCTTTTAACATTAACTCACTAGAACCGTTTAAATCAAATTTGGTCGAAATTAATAACTCTGTTTGTCGCGCTTTCACGCAAATACTACAGAACCGATTTAAATGAAATTTGGTACACATATATTTTAGAAATTGAAAAAGCACATAGGCTACTTTTTATCCCCGTGAAATATAAAACGGGACTCTTATCCCGGAAACCCTCTTTCGTGCGGGCGGAGCCGCTGGCAAAAGCTAGTTAATAAATCTTAGACTAATATAGACAGAGCATGAGCCGCAGAAAACCTGTCACAAAAAGTCTACCAAAATTGGTAGACTTGCTCGTTACGTACGCCAGTATCAATTCAATTACTGGACCGTTACGACCTCACAAAATTAATAAAAATGTGCGGGTTTATGCCATAAAATTGTGTCGCAATTAAGTAGGAAAGTATCATAGTAACACCATAATCACTGTCCACCGATAAGTTTTGTTGTTTAACCACTATTTTAAGAGTAAACATGATGTTATTATTTCATAGATTCGAGGCGGCTCAGACACCCCGGTGTTGCCAGTTTATTACTGGGGCAATTTGCTGGAATGTTGGGAGATTGTACATTTAGCTATTCGTGTTAATTTTCAATGCTCTGCAAACATCGTAAAATCATTTAATTCACGTATAATTATGGTAAAATTATGGTAAAATATTACCCTAGTGAATAATATTTGTAGGGTGTCTTGAGTACGTAATAAGAGATTTTATTGAAAAAGACCGCATAGTTACATCTTCCTCCATTCCGCATAGTTACTAAGTCTCAAAATAAATAGTTTGTCGGTCATACCATTTTAAGTAATACCACTAATGGTAGTCAACAACACCAAATAAGTTTGTTGAAAGTAAAAAAAATCGGTGCGTCTACGAATGTACGCGCGTGAGAAGTTATACTTCTTTGGCATCATTAAAAAATAATTTTTGATTGCATGCAAAAATAATTAATTACAATAAAATGATAAAAGCACTGGAAAAGGATAGTCAACACAGTCAATAAAGTTCAGTTTAAATTTAAAATATTAAATAGATGTATATACATATTAAAAATATAATTTAGAGAATAATAAATATGTATGACGTAATTTGTACTAACTATTATAAGATTCTTAATTTTAAATATTTATTATTGACTAGCTTTTGCCCACGGCTTCGCCCGCGTTAATAAGTTTTTCCGGGCTAAAAGTACATACATAAAAACCTTCCTGTTGAATCACTGTATCCAACACATTTATTTGGATAAAGATCAATATTATGACGTTGATACAACTCTTAACAAATAATGCATTAATTTCGACCAAATTTGATTACCATAAAAACGGTTCTAGAGAGTTAATCTTAAAAGATAGACATGTCGGAGACAGAGTGGCGGCCGATATCGATACACGTAGGTTCACATAATAAAAGTCACAAATGAATTCTCTTTAACTCGCTATTTATTGTTCGTTGGTCAATTATTGCGTAATAAACTGTTCACAGAGTACAATACCACGTCAGGATTCATTATTAACTTTGGTTATTATAACACATTGCATATTGAGGCAATTACTTAACCGTTTGGTTAAGTGATTATAATCAACTCATCTAGTAACAACTCGAAATAACATAGTAACCGCTTTACTAAGCACTGACTGATATGAACACCACCATAGTTACCACATAGTATTGAACTGCACCCAACTACTTGCAACACCACCGAACTTAATGACGACAGACTAAGACTGTTCCTTCAAATGATTGCGCACCCCTTTTATGCACCCAACTGTAACTCCCACTACGAGTTCGACATACCGACTGGTTTGTCGCACGATTATTATTTTATCTTACCCGACTTAATATATTCAGACACCCTCAATGAGATTAATAAAAATCATAATTCCTTTTTATACTTCCTTCCTGTCCCGACACGGCCATTCTGGCAAGACACACGTCCTCGTGTGTTACTCTGAATGACACAAAGTACGATCATCACGTAAACTTAACAACACTCTTCAAAACAACATAGTTAGTACCAAAAATGGATGAAGGTCCGTCTCGATTGCCAAACGCAAACTACATAATCTAACCAATTAAGCCCTGCATGTGACCTCTGCCAGTAACCTCTAGTTACTCTCATCTCTTCCGCACTCTATGGCTTCCTTTGAAACCAAACCACCGCCAGAACCACCCGCGCAACGCACAACCACGGATTGCTTACACAGTAAATACCGACTCCCAACGGACTACTAAAGTCCACTCCAGATCATCATGCAAACTTAATTACTGTCATTTCCACTTGTCTCTGCTACAATTTCATTGATTATCTCAAAACTTAACCTTCAAGCATTTTTCGCTAACGCACGCTTCATGAAAATTTAACACCGAATAATTAAATGACAATTTAAATTTCCAATTAAAGTGTAAGAACTCAACCAAAATTTTAAAACTTAGGAATTAATGCTGTCATGAATTTAGAATTATTTCTGCAGTCATACCAGTGACCATAATCGATAGGCAAAGAAAGTTATCGCTGTAACCATTTACACAAGCTACTGTAGTCAGTTGCTTCCATTGTTCAAACGTTAAGGAAAAGCTCGCAATGTGTCTCCCTAAGTGCAAGGGATTTAAGAAACAAATCTAATTTTAAAATTCAGTTAAATCACGTATAGTGACATGATACTCCTGACATGTGATCGTTCTCTTACGTATGTTTTACAAAATAGACAGCACCCCCAAATCGCCCTTCCGCCATCACTTCCTAGTACCTCCTAACAAGAGAGAAGTAGTGACGGTAACAAACTCTCAAGGATACAGCTGTCCAATAGTTATTAGAACTGTATACAATGCAAACAATTCTTATCTAAACGGAGATCAGTGCCACTGACGATCAGCAGCAATCTTCCCTCGGAAGCGGCTCAGTAGCTGCACTGCACTGCACACTGTCTTCGAACCGGAGTAGACACGTCACACGCGGCACCACCAGCAGTAATTTCCAATGCCTGCAAACAGAAAATATACGCAGCAGCATCACATCGCTCGGCCTATTCTGACCTTACATTAAGACTCTTCCTAACTACTACAATCACTATTTCAGTTATGCTTGTTTACCATCAGGACCAAATTTGCTACAATGATTCAGACCCAGTGGAGGATGATCACGCTATAGTTACAACACAATACACAAGACACATATAGTGAGCAGATTGTAATTTATTTACTATTTTCACAATATAAGACTGGTCGAAGTCACGTCATCGATTTGATCACACAGCCATTCTTAACCACATGGACTTGATCACACAGCCATTCTTAACCACATGGACTTGATCACACAGCCATTCTTAACCACATGGACTTGATCACACAGCCATTCTTAACCACATGGACTTGATCACACAGCCATTCTTAACCACATGGACTTGATCACACAGCCATTCTTTACCACATGGACTTGATCACACAGCAGTCCTTAACCACATGGACTTGATCACACAGTAGTCCTTAACCACATGGACTTGATCACACAGCAGTCCTTAACCACATGGACTTGATCACACAGCAGTCCTTAACCACATGGACTTGATCACACAGCAGTCCTTAACCACATGGACTTGATCACACAGCAGTCCTTAACCACATGAACTTGATCACACAGCAGTCCTTAACCACATGGACTTGATCACACAGCAGTCCTTAACCACATGGACTTGATCACACAGCCGTCCTTAACCACATGGACTTGATCACACAGCCGTCCTTAACCACATAGATCTTGTACAAGATTTTAACCACAAAGATCCTTTTCGAGATATTTTACTGGAACATTCACCACACAGATTAATTGCGAGAGCAGGCTCATCTACTTTGTTCTAGCGTTGAACGTTTCAATCACTACTTCACTTTCAGGCTTTTCCACAATCAATCGCAGGGACAAATAAAAAAAAAACTCAACACAACAAAATGAAAACTTCTCACCAAAGTGCAAGAATCTTCAAACTCCTGATGTCCAAATCCTCTATCACCGCAGTTAATGTCAGATCCACCAAAGGATCCCGCAGAGGCTCTTCAGTAGTCACAGCTTACGGCGTCTTCTAACGCTGAATACTTTAAGTACTCCCTGCAAGGATCTCCAGTTCCTGCAATCAAAAATATCGCAACAGCATCAAACCGTTCACCCTATCCTGAACTTAAATCAAGTCACGCATCAATCTTTGAGCGGGAATTCAGTAGTTATCTTAATATGAGGACA
This sequence comes from Lapara coniferarum, assembly GCA_949316025.1. Classification (NCBI taxonomy): domain Eukaryota; kingdom Metazoa; phylum Arthropoda; class Insecta; order Lepidoptera; family Sphingidae; genus Lapara; species Lapara coniferarum. Next base: position 24,353,175 of record OX438920.1, read on the forward strand.
ATCACAAAATTATTGCACGTCTCGGTCTTAATTCAAAAATTTTAAACAATGGGAAACATTGACCATGGAAGGCTAGCAATCCTTCAGACCCAACACTATACACCCAGATCACTTTTGTAAACCAATGCTATGCACAGTCATAGTTTCCAACAACAGGTACCTACTTGTCCTTAAGTTTAAGGACGGTTCTGTACTAACAAACCACGAATAGCTCGTTAATCCATGGCTGCACATGCCCTATTAAACAAGATCTCAACATTTGTAAAGGTTACCAAGAAATAAAAGAAATCACATAAGTTGAATTACGGTAGGACTTCCCTTTAAGGAATCTTTTTATGCTAAGTAGTTAGTAGTAGAAATTAAAAGTTTTACCAATTGAAGCCATGAACGATATTTTGTACTTAAAACTGTCATTTAACGGAAAATATTTGAACCTTCATAAGTACTTAACAAGTCAAATATCACTAACATTATATCTGGACAGCAATCTTATTGACACAAAACACATCCACTATGCGAATTACACAAGAAAATTGCTATATTTTTCTTTTTACAGTATAAGGTACTTGACTTACATCCACAAATAGATTGTTACGTACAAGAACTAGGTACATGATTACTAAACGAAATTCTAATATTTTTAGAGATAACCAAAAAATAATAATAAAGGAAACCATAACCTTCCAATAAGGATTATGGGTCATACGATACCAAACTTCCCGTAGTGCTGCAGTAAGCATATCTGTCTTCATATATAGCCACACATGATACGCGATGCAATAGTTAGCATCAACCGGTACTAGACAACCGTACAGTCATGTCTGGGACACCAACTACGACGCACCATACGGCAGCACATCTACCGGAACGCTTGAGCACCAACAGGAACGTTTGAACACCAACAGTTCAATCGCGGTACACACGCGATTCTCTTTCATTCGAAGTCGTATGCACATAAAATCACAAATGACCATGCGATAGTTATATTTCACACGTTGTCACTATTCACGTTGTAGTCTTGTTCTTATTCCGACATTACTCAATGCAATTCTTTTCTTCATGTAAATTGCGGGTACTTAAATAGCTTCTCCATAGTACCATTAATTGCATTTCACATATCTGCGGGAATAGGCTCATCCCACCTTCTGATGTCGGAGACAGAGTGGCGGCCGATATCGATACACGTAGGTTCACATAATAAAAGTCACAAATGAATTCTCTTTAACTCGCTATTTATTGTTCGTTGGTCAATTATTGCGTAATAAACTGTTCACAGAGTACAATACCACGTCAGGATTCATTATTAACTTTGGTTATTATAACACATTGCATATTGTGGCAATTACTTAACCGTTTGGTTAAGTGATTATAATCAACTCATCTAGTAACAACTCGAAATAACATAGTAACCGCTTTACTAAGCACTGACTGATATGAACACCACCATAGTTACCACATAGTATTGAACTGCACCCAACTACTTGCAACACCACCGAACTTAATGACGACAGACTAAGACTGTTCCTTCAAATGATTGCGCACCCCTTTTATGCACCCAACTGTAACTCCCACTACGAGTTCGACATACCGACTGGTTTGTCGCACGATTATTATTTTATCTTACCCGACTTAATATATTCAGACACCCTCAATGAGATTAATAAAAATCATAATTCCTTTTTATACTTCCTTCCTGTCCCGACAGACATATACTGTCACGGATATTTTTTTAGATCATTTTAAGAGGAATAATTCTTTCATATACATATTTTTGGTATCTTGAACCGTTTTCGCAGCGCACGCAATGGAAGTCCTCAAGGATGAATAATTTTCCCCGTTTTTTCACATTTTCAATTATTTCTTCGCTCCTAATAGTTGCATCGTGATGTTATATAGCCTAAAGCCTTCCCCAATAAATGGTTTATTCAACACAAAAAGAATTTTTCAATTCGAACCAGTAGTTCCTGAGATTAGCGCATTCAAACAAACATACAAACAAACTCTTCAGCTTTATAATATTAGTATAGATTATTTAATATTTTAAAAGTAAATTAATAAATTCAAAAATTGCATTTAAGTTTATTCATTATTTAAATATTTATTGTTTTCTTAATTTAATATTTACTTTTCATTTTTGTCAAAAAGTTTTCATTAAACGGCTTCAACCTTTTTCGGGCAACTTCTCCCGTGAGAATTCTGTGTTACACATGCGCGCGCATCGTAAAATTTCACTCTCATCATTTTTTCATAACGCGCCGAAAGAAGTACAACTTCAATAATCAAAACATATTTGCAAGTAAGATGTTAATACATTTGTAAATTGCTCAAATATAAATCACTACGTCAAATCTAAAAGAATAAATTTTCGGAAGCAAACACAAAGAAACGGATTTTAATATTTTAACACTTTGACTGCAACTCGCACGACTTTTAGCTACGGCCAAGATTTTTGTATTTTAAATTGCAGAATTTTCAGAATTTAACTGTTTTTGTAAACCATAAAAACATAGATGATTTGAGAACATAAACAAAATCATTGTTTTATTTGCCCAATTCTTTCAAGAAAAGTGCAAAAAAACTTGGGTAAATTATCTAGAGTAGGTATCCCTACACGCGCAACTTTGACCGTTTGCCGGCGAGTAACTACACGACGCTCACTCACACATCGTGCATCTCTGTGTGAGTTGTGACAGGCTGCGAAGCGTATTGCATGTTCGCATTGCTCTGTCTATATTAGTCTAAGTAATAAATATAATTACTGTAGGTACTTAAAAATACCTACCTATATTTAAATAACAAATTATTTTTTTTACGTCTTCGCCCGAAACGCCTTATCACTACATCTACTTCAATATTTCCGTAGTATTATAATGCTCTTTGTTTTAATGCGTTCGTTCTTTTAAACGTTCCGTTAGAGGTTAGTTCTAGTTAGACGTTAGTCGAAAAAAAGCGCGCGCAAGTGTCACACGAAATATGACATACGTAATATCAAATATGAATGGTGGCGGCCGTGGCGGTGGCGCGACAAAATTCTTTTCGATGCGTTTGTTCCCGAATAATGCGTGTGCCGTCAAAGTATTATATTAAACTAGCTTTTTCCCCAGTAATAAACTGGCAACACCGGAGTGTCAGAGCCGCCTCGAATCTATGAAATAATAATATCATGTTTACTCTTAAAATAGTGGTTAAACAACAAAACTTATCGGTGGACAGTGATTATGGTGTTACTATGATACTTTCCTACTTAATTGCGACACAATTTTATAGCATAAACCCGCACATTTTTATTAATTTTGTGAGGTCGTAACGTTCCAGTGATTGAATTGATACTCGCGTACGTAACGAGCAAGTCTACCAATTTTGGTAGACTTTTTGTGACAGGTTTTCTGCGGCTCATGCTCTGTCTATATTAGTCTAAGTGTTTTACAAACATATTTGAACAATGAGTTAGATATTTAAATTTAGATATAGAAGACAGAAAATGAAGATCTCCAAAGTAAATGATTTAAACTGTACCACTAAATTTGTGATTTGTGTTTCAGTACACACATTATTTCTTTGTAATGTTCAATAACCAATTTAAATGTTATGAAAGGATAATCGTGAAATTCTATCGGTAAATCGAAATGAACGACTAACAAAAACTATTATAATAAAAAAACCTCTTAATTGTAATGTGTAAGATTTGATAATAATCTAACTCTATTTACATACGATAACAAAATCCTTGAATATTAAATCAATTGCATTCAAAAATCGGTTATATGGTGCAACCGATTTTTTGCTCTCTTCCCTACACACTATCCCACCTATAAGGAGTATTGATATCTTACTGATACTTCGAAGCAAATCAATGCCAAAATAACTTTCTACGCCTTTTTAACCCCATTAGGGATCAACCCCATCAATTGTATCAAAAAAGTTTATGCTAAATTTGAATTAGATTGGACCAAGGAATCGCGTTGCCCCATACAAACTTTGCCCCCTTTTTCATCCCCTTAGGGGTAGAATATCGGAAAATCCTTTCTTATCAGAAGCCTACGTCATACAAGGAACACACCCTCCAAGTTTCAGGTCTCTACGTTCAGCGGCTTAGGCTGTGCGTTGATACGTCAGTCAGGACTAAGACTTTTATATGACATGAATAGATTAATTAAATATTTAAAGTACTTAAAATCTATATTGTGACAAAAAATATATAAAAACATAATGTTTAATAATTTTAATTAGTGGTCCACCTAGGTTCTGGACTCAGCCCAGGGGGGGGTCATGACCCCCATGACCCCCCCCCCCTGGATCCACCCTTGCATGGATCAGTAGTTTTGATTTTAATATTAGTACCATATTATCGTCTTATTTTTCGTATACAACGTCTAGAATAATTCATATATTACGGAAACTTTTAACTCGCTTTAGATTAGGTTTTCAAAAAATGTAGGTATTTTTTTTATATGTAAATACAGTCATCGCCGCGCACTCTATAAAACGCCATCTATAAAAACTTTAATGATTACGATAACACAATATAGATGGCACTATTAGTAAATTCAATTTCAAATTTTATTTTACACGACATGCTCTGGATAGGGATGCAGTTCATTCACCTTCAACAAAAAGCAACGACTATAAATTTTAAATAACCAAATAAATGATAGTGGTCGAATCCTTCGCTTGATTGCACACATCATGAATATTATCTAGAGCGGTTTAATGAATCACTCTACGCATTTGTTTATCCGTATGCAGCCACGGGAATGTCGGATTGGATCATAGTTCTAAGATGTTATTTCGATTAGACTTTCCATCATAGGCATCAAAATACTATAGGAAACAAATGGTTCGTACCACGGAGGACAGAAGAAAAGGTACCCACCTATAATCTATACTAGCTTTTGCCCGCGGCTCCGCCCGCGTTAAAAAGTTTTTCCGGGATTAAAGTCCCACTTTATGTTTTCCCGGGATAAAAAGTAGCCTATGTGTTAATCCAGGACATGATGTACCCGTGTGCCAAATTTAATCGAAATCCGTTCAGTAGTTTCTGCGTGAAAGAGGAACAAACATCCATACATCCAAACATCCATACATCCATACATTCTTACAAACTTTCGCCTTTATAATATTAGTAGGATAGTAGGATGTTCTATAGAGTATGAGATACCTACCATCTATTCAGATGAATCCATGCGCTCCACCATTGGGTGCAGCCGAGCTCAGTTTCTGCAATAATTCAATAACGTTATGCATAAGAATGACACCCAAACGATAACTCACCGATATAATATGTCATTCCAATACATTTTCTCTGTTTTTTTATCAGATTTGCAGAATCACTGATGGGTTAGCAGAAACTCCATGAAAATGAAACACAAAAATATTATGATAATAAGGTTTCTTGTTCGATTAATGCTAGTTACAATAAGATTACCATACCCTTATAAGTAAATGTAATAATTACGTGTATGTTCATAATGTACAATTATGTAAGTCGCTCTTAACTTTAAATTCTGAGTACAGTCCGCCGGGCCACCAGCCCCAAGGGCACTTCGAACTTCACTTGACACGCGGAGAAAAGAGCCAGCGCTTCACTAATATTAATAACAAAAGACAGTCGACTCGGCCATCTACTCGATATCAAAAATAATTTCATAATACACCAGACGTCAACTTTATGAAAGCAATTTGTGCCGAACATCGATTATAAATTGATTGTACATTTATGACAAAGAATGTCCTGTTTTGTGATTTAATGTCCTGAGATAATGACAGCGTTAGGCATGGCGTTCACTGACGACACGACAAAGAATTCTCAGTCATCCTTATCTTTATGCCTAGGCGAGCCTTTTGTAACCACAGCCATTATTGCATTTCGACAATTTTCGTCACAGAGAATATTACTATCCATCACGTACTGAATCTTACACTGAATCGTCCCGTCAGTGTGCACAAGGCCTTGAACGTTTGCTATCATAGAGCAGTGGGCTTAGAATGGGGAAAAAAACACGATGCCGATAACTACCGATAAATACCGATACATTAGTCTCTCAACCATATACATTTATACATATACACTCACGCCTGTTATCCCCGAAGGGGTAGGCAGAGGCACAACTAGTGCACCCACTTTTCGCCATTATTCCGTCCCATGATGTGATGGGGGCGAGCCTATCGCCATATCGGGCACAAATTCCAGATTCCGAGCTGATACTGAATAGAAAAACTCAATATCACTTTGCCCGACCCGGGGATCGAACCCGAGACAGCTTTGCAGTCGTACTGTAATACAGCTACGCCACCGAGGCAGTCAACCAATCACAATAAAACGAAGCTGAGACGTATCGTGTTTTTTTTTTCACATCCTAAGTCCCCTGTGTGCTTATAATGTGACAAAAAACATGACACGACTCCGTTTCGCTTTATTCGGATTGGTTGAGATACTAACACGTGACTAACGTATTGGTCTTTCAATCACAAACATCAAAATTAAACGACATGTAGTTGCATTTTTTGCCATATTTTAAGCCCACAAATGCCACTCTACTATCGTTAATGCTAATAGAAAACATAAAAACTGTATAGGAATGACATATCCTATCGAAAACTCTTTTGCTACGCTATGTCAATCTCATACATAAAGTTAGCTTCAACGATCCCAGAACGGCACCTGCAGGCAGTTGCGTATTTAATTGGGAATTTACAAATACTGACATAAAGCCACACATAACTATAATTGCATAAACGCGACAAGTGTATATAATCAAATATCGACGCTAAACTAAAAAAAAGTTTGATAAATTATTAACCTGGCTCGCCTAAACAGTTTGTGCATCCAGACTACCTAACACTAAACAAAAGTATAAAAAAGTTATATGCGTAACATTGGCAGTGTGACATTTGTGTTATTGCTATAAGAAACAGGATAAGCTTCGTAGATGCTACATTATAAAAATAACCATTGTATTCTATAGACTACATTATACGCGAATAAATGAGTAAACACTGCCGTTTATAAAACTATTATTACATTTTTCATTCATTCGTAAGTCATACAATAAATTATAATGGTCTCGTACGTTCAATTTTTTGTAGGCAAACTTAGCTTACGCCACGTAAAATCACTTTTGACTGTCAATGCAGCAAATTGATGTTTACACCTCCATTTGTTTAACTCCTCAAGCCCCGCGACGGACACCGGTGTCCATATATATATAGGGTTTTCCCGTACATCTATATATATATATATAAATAAGCGGGACTTGAAGGGTTAAGGTTCTTTTTCACAAGTTTAAAGTATTTTTTTTACAGTTACTTTTTGAACAGTACTAAACGAGTACTCATTAGATATTAAAATGGAGTGTGATTTTTGTATTTGGTCGGCTTATACATTTATGATGAGTATCGTTTACCCAGAAGTTGAGACACAGATCCTAAGAAATGATTCCTCTCACGTACTGGTCAGCTTCTTGCAATAGTAAATATATAGAAAAGTAATTCCAAAGTAAGTTAAGTAGCTTTGAAGTGTTTTGGTTGGTCAAGTCCTCAAGAACTAAGGATGCCTATGTTAAATTTTAAATTGAATCCACTCAAAAATATTGTGCAATATCAAAGATCGTCTAAAGGTTGAATGAACGTATACTTGGTTGTATCATGCACTAGCACTTATTTTTTAAGTACAGTATAAATTTGCTTATTTATAAGTTAACCTGGCACTTGAAAATGTATGTTGAATTCGAAAGTGTGTAAAGAACATAACTGTATACTAACTTTGAAATAACAAAGCATCTTTTTTGTTTTGAAATCATCATCATCATCAGCCACATGACGTCCACTACTGAAAATAGGCATCTCCCAAAGATTTCCAGATGGACCTGTCAGAAGCGGCCTGTTATTGTTTTGCAATGAAATAATTTATTTGTGACAATTAAATGGCAAACATTTAGATTCCGTGAAAAATCTATTCTACCACCAGTTCGAAAAGCAGTTTCTATCAAAGAAGAACGGTAAAAAAACTATAATGTTGCTCTTTTAATAACCAGTTCAAATTTATAGACTATATACACGGTATATTAATATAAAGAAAATTTACAACTGCGTCCAAAATCTTTCAGTTCTTGCCAAGTACAGCCTTCATTCTTAATTTATTTTACCTAGTATTCGGCATCATCTGAAATGTGATTATGGACTCGCATATCCTTACAATTCATTAAATACCAAGATAACTCAAGTATCGACATGGACTGATTTCTTTTTGTATATTCACAAGAATTTCGATAACATAAAATATTATCAAATAAGAAAGTGAAATTATTGTGAAATTTTGCGGATAAGGAAATCATTTGAAAAATGTAACTCTTCTATTGTCAAAAACCAGGTAGATATTGAATGAATCTCACCAAACTGCTTTAAGTGATGTAAAGATAAATAATTATCTATGTATATACCGGGTGGAAGGGAAACGCTCTCTATACCGGAACGGTAAGAGAGAAGAACCATAACATTAACGAAAAACTATATTCATTTGCAAAGCTAAGCGATAATACTTACGATTTTAGTATTTCCGTAATTCATGCGCGCGCAATGTAAAGCGTACAAAGAACTGGGCGGCCGCCGCGCTGCGCCGGGACCGGCCCGCGGTCGTTAACCCGTCAGCTGATGTACGTGTTTCATTACGATTTTTTTGAAATATTGACCTTTTTTACTATGTTTTTCAGACTAATAGTTTGATTTATCTATCCATACGTGAAGCTGTACAGAAATTTGAGAAAATCCTACTAAAATTGTAACAATGCGATCGCGATTTTTTTAGTGCCATCACGTCAGGAATCACCAATACCTGTATTCGTTTCCGAGAGCGTTTCCCTTCCACCCGGTATACATATATATACATACATACATATACATATACACTCACGCCTGTTATCCCCGAAGGGGTAGGCAGAGGCGCAACTAGTGCACCCACTTTTCGCCGTCATTCCGTCCCATGATGTGATAGGGGAGGCGAGCCTATCGCCATATCGGGTACAAATTCCAGACTCCGGGCTGATACTGAATAGAAAAACTCAATATCACTTTGCCCGACCCGGGGATCGAACCCGAGACCTCAGCTTTGCAGTCGTACCATAATACAACTACGCCACCGAGGCAGTCAATTATGTATGTACCATCGTAATTTGTATTTTTAATGAATACTTTTTCTATGATTTCATTAAACGTTTTTCTTGTCGTTTAAAATATAATATCTAGGTTTTTTCCAATAGAACTTGATAAATAATTTACCCAAATTAAATAATATACTGTGACATTTCACGGTATATAGTCAATGATTTTAATGACAAAAATCTTAAGATCTGTTATGTCGCACTCCATTCAATTTAAATTCACATAAATGTCACTTTGTTTTCATTACAATTTTTTAATAGAAAACTGTTTCTAAATCAATATCAAATTAAACATGATATATTAGACGTACATAAATCCAATAAATTTATCCTATATTGGCTTCATAAATGGATGCGGCATCACGTGACGTAAGCCAACTGTGCTCACAGTCTGCAATAACAAAAAATCTAATAAATTCTGACAATAATCCTAGCATATATCCAAAAAATACTCCTATGCAGACTTCATGATTAGCTATATAAATTGACGAAATAAAAAATTGATTAGTGATACTTATATTATGAATGAATATGCGTATATAGTGAACATAATAGATGAAAATATCAAATTTATTTAACACACTATTTACATTATTTAGTAATATACTAAATTATTTATATTTTGACACTGTTACGGCGTTGGGTTGTGCCACGACGTTATTAGAAGGGAATTTTATTTAAATGAAATAGTTGGTGACAACGCTAAAAGTAATTTTTCCACTTTGTGCCATACGTAATGACGAAATCAGTTCATCTGAGAGTTGTTTCCCTTTTTAGACTGAGTTTTATTATAGTAGAAGATGATTAAGGAGTATTATCTGATGAATTGTTCTATTTGAACAGTGCTGTATTGCTAAATAAAGACATATAATATATAAATATTGGGTGTTTTCGGGTCTCTAGCAACAACGTGAAGCTTAACAAGAAAGGCGCATCTTCACGAGGGTTTCTTGAGGCATTAAACATTCTCCATAAGACCCTTTCGTGAACATGGGTGTTATGAACAAAATTGATTAAAAGAAGAAGAGCCTTTCAACTTCAAATTATAAGAAGTTATATGTTCTTCAAATAATCTTGAAAATGATGCTTAATTACTTTCAGCGTCATCACTACTTCAAAACTAAGCTGAACCTTATTCTCATATATACAATGTATATTTTAGCACGTTGTGACACAATGCAACACGTAAAATGCACGCTGAAAACTTATTTCACACGTAAATACTCACTTGACGCACAAGTAATGTGTATATTACAAATTATTTACAGTTTCCGAAACGAGATGTCCGTATCTCATGATTGTTGAAAGAAATAAAGAACATTGCAGAATACAGAAGAATTGTGTTTGGAAGTTTTTATCTAGACGAACTGAAAGTTGTTTTAGAAGCTTCATCGTACAAAGAACAAGAAGGCTGTTCAGTTGATGATGATTCATAAACAGTAGCAATACAATAAGTTTGAAATCCAAAACCATTCCTGCAGAGATAATATTATGTTCGTCAGTCTCTTGAGCAGTATATGAAGGACCCGACTTGCATAATTTTTCCCTCTGTCAAAAGATCATGCACACGTTTATAGGCTCATATTCGTGTACGTAAAACGGGCTAACGTCGAAGATTTATTTATATGTGCGTTCGTATTGACACAAAATGATTTGACTATGTGTATTTATCAATGTTAGCGGCATTGAAAGTGACATATTTTGATGGCCGGCATCGAATCAAATGGGTAATGGGTTAGTGATCAAAACCTAAGAACATTCCAAGGCTATCGCGGGTATACTGCTGTTCTTTGAATAAACAAAGAAGTGCAATTTTATCCATTGGTAATTCAACTAACAGCGCAATGCCCAAACCTTTCATTTCACTTCGATATATCGAGATTTATGGTCTTTTACAATATAACTATTTCATGTTGTTATCGTCTTAACTCATGTTTAAGTTTTTCATTGTTTCTACGTAGTTTAAACTCTAAGTATGTCATTCAGAAAAGATAAAAATCACCATTTTCTGAGAATTTTGCTGAAGAGAAAATACTAGGAAGTAGGAACCACAGGTTTCTAAAGGTGATCAAGATTCTAGTAGATAAAAACCTCCAAACACAATATCCAAATTGTAACAATAGAAAGATTCCGTCATCGGTTTGTACTTTTAATAAAGTCGAAAAAAACTTTATCACATTCAAATTCGTTCCTAACACATGACACGCACACAAAATAACCTTATAAATATGTTTAACAAATCTCACCACTCGTTCGTTACTTTAAATTCTCAATGATACAATACCCGATAGCTCAGTATTGGATTTACAACAATCGTCTATATTGCTAGAACGGGTCAGGATTACGTAAGGAATTCGATCCTGGGGCATAACAACGGAGATAATTAAATCAGCAATATTAAGTTAAAATACGAAACGTAAGTAACGACCACATACACAGCCGGGTCCGAAGGATCCTTCATCATGAATCCGTACGCACATCCAGTCACATCTGCACTTATTCCTCGAGTACTGCTAATAAATCGTGTATCAGAATTTCCGTCTTCCGCGTGACGTGAAATATGTAGTCAGTCGCGTAACATCCATCCGATGAGGTCGGCGTGGAGGCAGCCGCCGGGTCGGCATCCGTCGGTGGGGCTCGTGGCGCGGCGGGGGTGCGGGCGCAGGCGGGTGCTATGCGCGGGCGGGTCGGCGGTGGGGCGCTCGGGGCGGCGGACAGGCGGCGGGCGGTGCGGGGCGGAGGGGCGGCGGCGGCGGGGGCGCCCGGGCCGCGCGCCGTCATACCCCGTCCAGCTGGCGCACGCGCACGTCCTGCGAGGCGCACATGTCGGGCGCGAACGGAAGGCACGTGAAGTACGCGCACGCTGCACACTCGTACGCAGGCGCTGCGTAGAACAGCGCCACCAGCGCGCACACCATGCCCGCCGCCGATATGAGACACACCCACACCAGCACGATCTTGCGCCGCCGCTCGTACGGCCCGAACGTTATGAACGGCAGCAGCGCATATGAGAGCAAGAACCCGAACACGAAGCCGAACACATGCGCGAAGTTGTCGATCCACGGCAACAGACCCAACAGGAACAGAGCTACAGCCGCCCCCACTAGTTTTAGTATTGCACGCCGTGGATGCCTCAAAATAGGCCACGCGCCTATCACTTCCACTATTAGACATGCTAGAAGACCAAAATGTGATCCGGCTGGTCCAACCTGCAAAAAATATAATAGTTAAAAAATAATCATGAACACGAAATTTAGACCAATAAATTTCAGTTTAGCTAACTGAAGGAAACCAATATCTACCCTAACTAAGATTTATTCATTGGTAATATAGCTCTTACAAAGAAGGCAAGTCTTAGCCCCTCACCTCAGCTCTATAAGGCTCGAATATAGAAGAAGCCATGTTTCCGGCCACGCCACTGCCCAGGTATATAACTGCTATCCGCACTGGCCCCGCCATCTTCTCTAGGTCCCGCATGAAGAGCCACTGCAGCGCCAGCGTAGCAGCCAGGTGCAGCAACCCCGCATGGACGAAGAGAGACGTCCACGCTCTGTACAATTGGTCTGGCCGACGCCGCCTCATGAACGGGAGCATGCCGCACACATCGTCCAAACAAGACACCTGGGAGGAGAAGTTGAGCTAATTGTTGAAAAAGAACAGAGAGAGAAGACTATACACTATTTCAGTTCATTCGAATTTAGAACTGCAATGTACCCTAAGGTAGTTTCTTTATTGGTAAAACAAAAAGGCACCAAGGTACCGTTGTTTCAACCGTAGTTAGATAAAGTTAAGGCTCTTATTACTCTGCAGAATTGCAAGCGAATTCACAGCGAGCCGAGTCGTCCAGTGTAACAAGACCGTTAACTTTACCTAACCACGGATGAAACAATAGGCCCTACAACCATCCAACTAACCTGTGAACACAAAGACGCTTCCTCATGAAAGTAACCCTTCACGAAATCACAGTGCTCTCTCGTTGTGATGACGCACTGTCCATGCACGCCTATGCAGCATGGGTGAGCTATGACCTCACATGCCATGTGTTCTGCAGCGTGACCAGCGCGGCCCGCCGCCGCTGACCCGTCTAGCACTGACTTACGACAGATCGGCCACTTGGTGATATCGTCAGGCCACTCGTGAGGAGCTATCGAACGTGGCGCTTCGCAGAACCTGAAAGTTTGGAGAATGTGGTTAATATAAGGGTAGGTGATTTATAGAATAACTAGCTTTAGCCCACGGCTTCGCCCGCGTTAATAAGTTTTTCCGGGCTAAAAGTACATAAAAACCTTCCCATTGAATCACTCTATCCAACACATTTATTTGGATAAAGATTAATATTATGACGTTGATACAACTCTTCACAAATAATGCATTAATTTCGACCAAATTTTATTACCATAAAAACGGTTCTAGTGAGTTAATCTTAAAAGATAGACATATACTGTCACGGATATTTTTTTAGATCATTTCAAGAGGAATAATTCTTTCATACATATATTTTTGGTATCTTGAACCGTTTTCGCAGTGCACGCAATGGAAGCCCTCAAGGATGAATAATTTTCCCCGTTTTTTTTCACATTTTCCATTATTTCTTCGATCCTAATAGTTGCATCGTGATGTTATATAGCCTAAAGCCTTCCTCGATAAATGGTCTATTCAACACAAAAAGAATTTTTCAATTCGAACCAGTAGTCCCTGAGATTAGCGCGTTCAAACAAACAAACAAACAAACTCTTCAGCTTTATAATATTAGTACAGATGAATAAAGGGAATGGCTTCAAGTGACTGGCGACTATAAACAATAGATATTCATCTACCAACTTCTATATGAGCATATATCTATATGAGCAGTATTGTTAATTGAACGTAGGAACGGAAGGTTTCACTGTCTGAAGATTTTGAACCTGGCCGCTGCAAAGATATCGTTTCATGAAATGACAAACATAAATAAATAAATTCAAATTGGTTTTGGTTCACTTACTTTGGATCTAACCCGCAAACGGAGCCTGATATCCGACCGCCTGGGCCCGAATCACCTGACGACCATTTTTTCCACGTTGATATTGTGTTCTGAAACATTATCAATTATTGCTTTAAAGTATTATTTTTTTCTATATTTTTATTATTTTGGAGAGATAGGAATAATAAGTAAGACCAAAATCGGACGGATAATTCAACCACGAAATATTTTTTTACCTTTGGTACTAATCCTCTTATCTGTTAGCGAGCGTGCAAAAGATGAATATTATTAGCAACAAATTTATACAATCATGAAAGACACATATTATTCCAACAAAAAAATTAAATAGTGGTAACGTTTTGATATCATAGGGTGTAATATAGAAATCAAGACTTTTACCCCACCTGCTTTTGAGACTCATCAAAGACCAAAATACCTGTCGTCTTCTTAAAAGAAATATCAAAATTAATATTGAATAATTAAGCTTAAATGTGACGTCATAGAAGCAGCAGAAAGACATAGTTATCATGATCACACAATGAGCAATATGTTTTTTTTAAATGGACTCCATTTTTTTCCTTTCGTTTTACGAGCAATTGACCACCAAACCCTTAGTTGATTATATAATTGAAAATCTTACACTATAAATTCTTTCTGATGCTTCTAAAGACTGGCAATTTACTGATTATAATTTTATTTACTTGAACAATTGAAGCCCAATTATCAAGCCATTGACTTTGATATATCTTATGGGTGTATATTTTGTTATCAATAGGTGAATATGCATGATCAAGAATCAACTGCTATACAGTAGAATTACAATATAGATAGACTACAACAATAGATGAGCATTTAATAATTCCATCATGCTATTCCGTTACGTCAATTTTTCCGTAGTATATTTCCCAATTTTCAAATACCCTTTTTTCACTGGGTAAAAACACGTTATCACTACCCCACTGGAGGGAGAGTGGAACGGTTATGTTGGTTTCTTCGGCTCAATATCGACACTCGGGAGTACCTATAGGATCATCCGAGCGAGCATTGGACCGAGTCCCTAACACAATGTACACCCTACCAAAACCCGAGGTAGCCTTTTTCGGCGCATAAGGAACGGCCCTATTTATTTGCACTTAGATAGCTGAATTCTTAAATACCCTATACATAGATATAATTCAACCAACTTATGTTATGATGAATCACTAAAATTAAAGCTAACGACTACCATTGTCTGCTCCAAATTTTCTTTTAACTGCTAACATAATTGACGTCTTACATTTATCTTTAATATTGTATAGTAAATCTGTTAAAACCATGTTTCCAACTACTATAACAAGTTGGCAACTCACCTTAACAACTAAATTAACTATTTGCGGTAACACCTATGACACAATGACGATCTATTGTAAAACTTTCGATCTATATTTTACAGCAAGGCATAAAATCGTGTTATCCATTGTAAAATCACTGCAACTCACGGAACAATCAGCCTTAGATGACTGCACGCAGCCCGAATCGTCGTTCCGTATGCAGCACGCCGTGTCCCTCTCCCTCCGCGCCGAGGCCGCGATGGCCCTCGCTATCCGCGCATCCCTCCGCATGCACGGTGCGAACTTTGCGCCCAAGTGTATCAGGTCAGCCGCCCGCGGACCCAGCCAGAATGACGCCGGTTCCTCCCACTCCACCTAGGACGAAGATGTACATTCAGCATATAAGAAACTTAAAAAAAAATATATAATGTCCTTATATTTATTTAATGGAATAAATTATAGCAAGTCAGTAGAATATAAAGGAAATTGTGCTGCTTTTCCAATATAATCAAAATAAACTAAAGTATACATTTTATGTTTTAGCAAAAAAATCATGATATTGTTTGGTTCGAAAATATTTTTTGTTCAAGGAAATTGATACTCCATATGCTACCTAAGAGAAAAAAAGAAGTAGAAAACCGAACGAAATGGAAAAGTATAATACATAAAGCCACGAAGGATATTCAGGGAGAAGATTTTCAGCAACGAAGTATGCGACCAAGAAGAAGAAAAGAAGTGTTACCTAATTATCTTTTAATAATAACATTGTTTATATGCATTTCTAAAACGACGCGTGTTTTACTACTAACATAGAGAATGTACGTTTTAAGATTTAATAACTTAAATTAATTTTCTTTATAAGTAGGAAAACGATTTCCTTTAAGTCAACTTAAGTCAAAGATAAAGGAAGGAAGAATCTAATCAAACTAAACGTAATCAGTAAGAAATAGACAGCGATAAAACCACCAATTGTACTTATTTTTTATAACCAAGCGTTCTTTTATTTCGTTTGTTACTTTATGATCAATGCTGTTAAATCTATAGGTACATATTATGAAACAATAATTTATATATGTGATTCAGTGCCGGATTAAGCAAGCGCGGGGCCCGTAGCAAATTCTTTCAAAGGGCCCTTGATCTGCTATGGGTTCTTAAGTATAAAGTGGTAAAGATACAATTCAATACTCAATACGTTTATTTGCTATCTATAGGTTACAATTTTGTGGGTAATTAATAGTGTAGTAAATTACTATAGGCGCTGTTAGGCTCTGACAAGTACAAAAAACCTGAGATGAGATTTCCTGGCAATCCTACTAATATCCTACTAATATTATAAAGGCGAAATGTGTAAGAATGTCTGGATGTATGGATGTTTGTTCCTGTTTCACACAAAAACTACTGAACGGATTTTGATGAAATTTGGCACACGGGTAGATCATGTCTTGGATTAACACATAGGCTACTTTTTATCCCGGGAAAACATAAAACGGGACTTTTATCCCGGAAAACTTTTCAACGCGGGCGGAGCCGCGGGCAAAAGCTAGTTTAGAGTAATTTTGATAGGATACTAACAATTGAAAACAGATTCATACACAAAATATATTTTTCAATACATATTTCAAAGTTTATATTTAATACAAAGTACATTATATTTTTAGGAATAGCTAATGTTATATTTAATCAATGGTATACTTTAAATAATGTTTATATTTTATACTAGCTTTTGCCCGCGGCTCCGCCCGCGTTAAAAAGTTTTTTCGGGATAAAAGTCCCGCTTTATGTTTTCCCGGGATAAAAAGTAGCCTATGTGTTAATCCAAGACATGATCTATCCGTGTGCCAAATTTCATCAAAATCCGTTCAGTAGCTTTGCGTGAAAGAGGAACAAACATCCATACATCCAAACATCCATACATTCTTACAAACTTTCGCCTTTATAATATTAGTAGGATTAGTAGGATTTGTTCATCTGTTTCCTTATAATTTTTTAAATTTTTACAAAGTAACTTTTCTACATTTCAGGTGGGAAAATTTAGAAATATACTATTCGTATCAATTTATCTTAGCAAATCATATCCTATATTCATCAAAGCGAGATAATTCAGACGTTTTTGAGTCATAGTGTTCCATAACTCATTTTTTATGCGCTTTAATGTCCAAAATGAACGTTCGCCACTGCAGTTAGTGATCATGAGAATCTCTCTTGAAGTAATAAAATATTTTTTTAGTCATAACTTCTATAACTCAATCTATACTAATATTATAAAGAGGAAAGATTTGTATTTTTGTATGTTTGACATGGATAAACTCAAAAAGTACGGGACCGATTCCAAAAATTCTTTCACCATTAGAATTCTCCTGTATTCCTGAGTAGCATGGGTTACTTTATATCCCGGGAAAATTCAAACCGGGACTTTTATCTCAGATTTTTTTATTCTCGCGAGTTGTTACGGCCAAACCAATAAACCAATTTCGATGAAATTTGTAAGGGACATAGTTTAAGACTCTGGGATAGACCTAAGCTACTTCTTATCCCGGGAAAAAATAAACCGGGATTTTAATCCCGGAAAATATTTTCTTGCCCGTGGAACCGCCAACAAGTAAGTATTAGGGCTTTCAGTCTCGGTGCATTTACGAGTCTCGGGAACAAAAAACGAGACTTGGTCCGGTCTCGAAAAAAAACGAGACTTTCGAGACTATTTCAAAAATAGTCATTATACTCGTAGGTTACGACTCACAGACTTTTTAGGCAGTCAATACAAGATATATCAATAAAGTACTTTATAAATCACACTGTTATAAACCCATATGTACGTTAAATTACCAATTACTTATACGAATTTTCAATTTTTATAGTTGTCACGTAAAAGACAAAGAGCGCTGCATAATTACTTTCAGAGCGAGTATTTGATTTAATTACAAACTAGCTTTTGCTCTCCGCTTCGACCACGTGAAATAACTTTACCAGGATAAAAAATAGCCTATAGCCTTTCCAGAGTGTCCAACTATCTTCATACCAAAATTCAACGAAAGGTGTTCGGTAGTATTTGAGTAATTTGACGTTAAGACATACATACAGACTCAGCGGGGGATTTTGTTTTATAATTTTTAATGAAGTAAGTCACATTAAAAAAAAATCTCTCTAATTCTACGCTAGAAGTATGTATAGATTAGCATTAGTGTTTGAGTCATCTCGTGTCTCAAAGTATCGGGACTTTTTGTATTTTTAACGGTCTCGCGTCGCAGGTTTTTGGGGTCGAAACTATAGTAAGTAACTATAGTATACTATAAAAAATGTCACGCTATAGTAAGTGAAGACTCCCTTCTCGTAATAGACGTAGAAGAGACTATCTCCAGCCTCTTTTAAAGCGGCCCTGCAGACGGCGGTTGAGCGATCGGCGACCCGCTACCGTATAAATAAAGTGTATGAGGGTGCCGCGTAGTGTTTCATGCTTATTTGACACTAGCTTTTGCCCACGGCTTCGCCCGCGTTAATAAGTTTTTCCGGGCTAAAAGTACATAAAAACCTTCGCGTTGAATCACTATCCAACACATTTATTTGGATAAAGATTAATATTATGACGTTGATACAACTCTTAACAAATAATGCATTAATTTCGACCAAATTTGATTACTATAAAAACGGTTCTAGTGAGTTAATCTTAAAAGATAGACATATACTGTCGCGGACATTTTTTTAGATCATTTAAAGAGGAATAATTCTTTCATACATATATTTTTGGTATCTTGAACCGTTTTCGCAGCGCACGCAATGGAAGCCCTCAAGGATGAATAATTTTCCCCGTTTTTTTCACATTATTCATTATTTCTTCGCTCCTAATAGTTGCATCGTGATGTTATATAGCCTAAAGCCTTCCTCGATAAATGGTCTATTCAACACAAAAAGAATTTTTCAATTCGAACCAGTAGTTCCTGAGATTAGCGCGTTCAAACAAACAAACAAACAAACTCTTCAGCTTTATAATATTAGTATAGATTTTATTCGAGTCTCATCTTCAAACAGCGAGAGACTCTGCTCTAGAGCCGACTCCTACGTGAGTTGCGATAGCATGCACATGTTCACTCCGTGACCTTCGCTATGCTTAATTATAATGTTATATAAATGCTTTGGGTAGTCTCATGGCCTGGGACTTTCGTAACTTTCCAAACCATAATTAGCAGGGATTTAGCAATAGTTTGAGTATTTCCCCCTATCGCTACCATTTTCAAAAAGAGATCTTTCCCAATTTATCATAACAAGGATGAACTTAATTATAAACACCCGTATATGTTTCAATAAGGTTATCTTGCGACTTCCGACAGAAGGACACAAGCTACTGCTTATCCCGGAAAAATATAAACCGGAACTTTTATCCCGGTTTTATTCTCGCGAGTGGGGCGGCCAAACCACTCAACCGATTTCTATGAAATGTGATAGGGAGATAGTTTGATACCTTGGGGAGAACCAAGGCTAATTCTGATCCCGGGAAAAAATAAACCGGGATTTTATCCCGGAAAATATTCTTGCGTGTGGTACCGCAAACAAATAAGTATGGAAATATTTTGAGATCGAGGGAAAGATATAACTACTTTTATCCCGGAAAAACATAAACCGGGAATTTTACCCCGGATTTTTTCTCTCGTGAGTGGAGCCGTCACGCCCAAGCCACTGAACCGATTTCGATGAAATTTGGAAGGGTCATAGTTTAAGACCCTGGTAAGGATGTAGGATATTTCTTATCTCGGGGAAAAATAAACCAGGACTTTAATCCAGGCAACTATTTTCTTGCGGATGGAACCGCAAAGAAATAAGTATGGAGATAGTTTGAGACCCAGGGTAGGACACAGGGAACTGCCCATCCCGGAAAAATGTAAACCGGATATTTTATCCCGATTTTTTTTCTCACGAGTGGAACGGCCAAACCACTCCACCGATTTCAACGAAATTTGGCAGGTATATAGTTCAAAACCCTGGAAAGGACCTACGCTACTTCTGATTCCGGGAAAATATAAACCGGGATCTTATCCTGGAAAATATTTTCTTGCGGGTGGAACCGAAAAAAATAAGTATGGAGATAGTTTGAGACCGAGGGAAGGACATAGGCAACTGCTTAATCCTGGAAAAATAGAAACCGGGACTTTTATCTCAGATTTTTTTACCTCGCGGTTGTAGCCATCATCACTCTCAGCCGATTTCGATGAAATTCCGTACGAAGATAATTTAAGACCTTGAGGAGCATCTAGGCTATTGCTTATCCCAGAGAATTATAAACCGATACTTTTATCCCGGAAAATATTTTCTTATGGGTGAAACCGTGAGAGAACAAATATGGAGATAGTTTGAGATCCAAGGCAGGACAAGCTACTTTTATCTTTTTATTTTTAAGGATATGTCCTTACATCATTACATATTATAAAACAAAGTCCCCCTATCGCATCTGTTTGTCTGAACACGATAAACTCAAAAACTACCGAACGGATTTTCATATGTTTTTCACCAATGGACGCAGTGATTCAACAAGAAGGGTTATGTGTATAATTCATAAGTATTTTGTACGACCGAAAATTAAATGTAATATTATGTTTTGCTACCTGTGCGAAGCCAGAGCGGGCCGCTAGTATACTTATATTCTAGAAAATAGATTTTTGGTATATGGTTACTAAATTATATTAAAAATAATGTAGACTGTTAATCTTATAAATAAATAGAAAATTTTAACAATTTAATTCGAGCTATTTCAATTCTGCTACACATCCACACAAGAGTGCTTGCATATACGGCAGACTTTTTGTAGAGATCAGCTCTATAATCAAACAGATAGATTATCAGGCCGACTGAAATTCTACACGTTTATACCAGCAACTTTTTGTAGAACTTGTGTATTTACCGTATGAAATTATTTGAACTATTTACGCAAAGGAAATAGTCGGGTACCGAGTGTCTGACGTGGATTGTCTTAGTAAGAAAAGTTGTAAAGTTTCACGTTTTTGTGACATCAAAAAAATTCAACATACCACATCCTAATAAGTTTCACTCAAAAAATTACGCTCAGGCAGAGATGAGTGGGTTTTAACATGCGGGGCCCCCTTTCGCGCGGGGCCCGTAGCAATTGCTACTCTTGCTACGTGGTTAATCCGGCACTGATGTGATTCATTTATGTAAGTTTCATTTTATTTATAAAGGCACGGCAACGGGCACCTGATGGTAAGCGGGGAGGGGCTTGGACTGTGAAAAAAACACGATGCGTCTCCGCTTCGTTTTATTGTGATTGGTTGACAGCCAGACGTATCGGTGTTTTGATGTTTGTGATTGATCGAGAGACCGATACGTCAGTCTCTCAACCAATCACAATAAAACGAAGCGGAGACGCATCGTGCCGTGACTGCCTCGGTGGCGTAGTTGTATTACAGTACGACTGCAAACCTGAGGTCTCGGGTTCGATCCCCGTTGGGCAAAGTGATATTGAGATTTTCTATTCAGTATTAGCTCGGGCTTTCTATAGGTTTTCTATAGGCTCGCCCCTTATCACATCATGGGACGGAATAACGGCGAAAAGTGGGTGCACTAGTTGCGCCTCTGCTTTTTTTTTTTTTTTTTTTCCTCTTCGGCGCATTAGGGACGGCTGCGGGCTTCCTCTGACTAAAGTGTCTAAGTTGTCGTCCGCAACCGCCCCTGCGCGGTGCCGCTTAATGCAGCCCGACAACTTTATGGGGGGGGGGGGGGGGGGGCACACAAACTATCTCGCGGCGGACAGTACCCGTGCCGACCAACCCGACCCCCTAGTCCCTATTAGTCGCCTCCTACGACAGGCAGGGAATACCGTGGTGGAATTCTTCAAACGCCCCCAAACCACAGGGCGGGAGACGCCGGTCAGTCGTCCACCCGGCGCCTCCTTCGTCTCCTCTGGCGGCGGGAGGGATCTTCTCGCTCCCGATCCCTCTCGGCACTCTCCTTCTGCGAGAGGACCACCTCACAGAAGTGGGCCACCGCACGCCAGGCCTCCCGACTGCCGACCATGGAAGCGACCACGGCCGGCAGCGAGAGGTCTCCTCCGACGACTGCTCTGAGAGCGCTGCGTTCCTCATCCCGGGCTGGGCAAAACTCCAAAGTATGTTGGGCCGTGTCCAGCAGGCAGTTGTCACAATGGTGACACACGGCCGACACCTCCTTCCGTACCACCCGAAACAGGAACTCACCGAAACAGCCATGCCCGGTGAGCACCTGCGTCAGGCGGAACGTTGCCGCTCCATGGCGCCTGTCCAGCCAATCAGCAAAGACAGGACGTACTGCCTCTACGACCCTGAGCCCCGACGACGGGGCCTCCAGCCTGAGACGCCACTCCTCCACGGCGGCTCGCCGTAGGGAGGCCCTCTTGGCCTCTACCTCCTTCAGGGCCGGACGTTGCCCGCGACTGGACGCCTCCTCCCGCTAATGAAAGGCATCGGCAAGGGATTTGGCGTCCAGGTCCCAGGGCAGAAATCCGGCCAATAAACAAGCCGCCTCGAAAGAGACCGTGCTGTACGCCCTGATCGCCCGCTGCGCCACAACTCTCTGTGGGTTACGCAGGAGAGCGATGCAGCGGTCGCCCAGGGAGACGGCCCAAACAGGACTGCCGTACAAGGCTATAGACCGCACGACTCCGTGGTACAATCTTCGGCAAGGGATGCCAGGACCTTCCAGGTTGGGCAGCAGGCTAGATAGAGCGCCCGCTGCCCGGGACAATTTTGTTCTCAACTTCTCGAAGTGGGTGCGAAATTTCCACCGGCTGTCTAAAACTAAACCCAGATATTTCATGTTTTTGCCAATGGGAATCCGCACCCCGTCCACGATGATGTGGGCACCGGCCGGTGGCCCTTTCCGAGGCCCATGAAAGCATATGGCCTCAGTTTTCTCAAGCGCCACCTTTAAACCTAGCTGGCGGATCCGACTCACTACTTGGCCGGTGCCCGCCGCCGCTAAGAGCGCCTCTGCCTACCCCTTCGGGGATAATAGGCGTGAGTGTGTGTGTGAGTCGCATCGTGTTTTTTTTTTCACATTCTAAGCCCACAGATAAACTATCGACTGACGAGCGACGACCATCCCTCGTCAGTCCACACAACTATACCGGCCTGTTGGAACCGGATATAAAAAGGCTGATCTCGAAAGTTGAAACCCAGCACTTACGTGAGCTACTACGACTGGTAACACCTTATGTACAGCGATTGCTACTTGAGCAGATACAGAATATACCCCACTAAAAGCCACCAGATTTAAACTAAATTACGTCAAGAAGCATGTAAATAACACAAATTCAACTAGGTCATTAGTACAATTAGTAATCTATACTAATATTATAAAGAGGAAAGATTTGAATGTTTGTTTGTTTGCATTGAATAGGCTCCGAAATTACTGGAGCGATTTGAAAAATTCTTTCACCAATATAAAGCTGCATTATCAGCAGGTAAGATGGCTACTTTTCATCCCGGGAAAATATAAAGCGGGACTTTTATCCCGAAATAACTGATTCACACGGGCGGAGCCGCGAGCATCAGTCTAGTAAATAATAAAAAGCTTTAAAGATTCGTACGAAGCTACATTAACAATATCTTAAATCTTACCCACATCGAAGATACAGCTCAAAACAGGAAAGTACGGACACGTAATACAAAAACAAATGCTGACCTCGAAAATAGCTGGACTGTGCTCGGTACATTTCTAAAGGCGCGTCATCATGAAAGATTGCTCTAAGCAGCAAAAACAAGACAAAAGATAGTAAGTCACAAAGCGTGTGCGACCTACATTCCAGGCCGGTAATGCGCTTACTTTGTTATCCATATACAACGTCTATCCTTTTGTGGCTTGGTAATTATGAAATTCAGGATTTTGAAGGCTTGTTATATTACTTCATGTTCCTTTTTTTTGATGACGTCATGTAACATAGTGGTATCAAGACTAAATTTAGTAACGGATGATCCATTAACTCAGTAGGTTTAGATAATGATGATTGATGACATAGCTAATACTAAACTTCGGAAGGTCGGAGATATAAGAATAATAGTTCTACTGGCTACATGTAAAATTGAAGAGGTTCGAGCAGATTAGGTATTTGAGTTATGTGGATTCTTGATTCAAGTCTGCTTTAGATATTTGAAGCTAAAACGTATCCTAAATGACGAGAGATTATCCAAACATAGGTAAGCTATATAAGACAGAACTGAGCTTAATAACTACTACAACTGACAATAACGATTAGCACCTGCCTACCTCTGGGAATACAGTTATAATAGACAGTACAAACTCAATCCAAAATAAACACCTTAGAAATTCCAAAGCATAGATCGGAGAGATATTGGCACCGCTTAAATTAGTTTCAGAGATCTTCGCAACACGAAAATAGATCCATTTGGAAACTTTTAAAACTTTAGAGGTAAATAACTTCGTTCTCATGGTTTACATCCGTGAATACAATACTTAACCGCTCTCTCAAACATTAAATCTGAAGGAAAGGAAACCTCTGAAAGCTTTGTCTCGCGTAACCTTGTTAAAACCGTATGCGGAGGAACTGGAGGGAATTTTAAACTAGTTCCAGTACGCAGTTGCGAAACTTAACGTTGAATTTTACTTCAAAGACAAAGAACGTATTAATATGGGAATGTTATCTTACATATTATACTATTTCACGTTTCTTTTTGCAGTTAAATGACGAGACGAGGATGCCGCTCGATTGATGATGGTAAGTGATACGACCATTACGAAATAATTAATGGCACCACTAAGCTCGTCACTCTGAAACATAGTGTTAAATCCCATAATGCTCAGTAATTACGCTGGCTACAATTTCGTTCAAACCGGAACATAATAGTGCATGCACACTACAGCTGCTTGGGGGTAGAAATAAACATTACAGTGTTGCCTACCCAGATGGCCTCTTGCATACGGGAGACTTACCACCAGTGTAACAAATTACATTTCTAACTAAATAAAGATTTTCGATTCACCGTATGAATTCGGGTCTCTAGTATGGTGCTTTAGGAACCAACAAATACCTGATAGCTTATTGGACTTTCATAATATACATTGCATATTTTACCGGCTATAGAACTACGTCAGAATTTCCACAGTAAAATATTAAACATTTTATTGTAAAACCTTAAACCGCAAAATATATTAAAATTAATAATAAGTACATAGTATTGAAATGTGAGATCTGAATAAAACACGATAGCAAGTTTGTATTATAACTTGCGATGAAAGTGAATTGATAACATGAGCAAATGAATTTCGTCTGGGTTTCAAATGATCGCTATATTAAAAAAAAGCCTTTGAAGAGTTTGTTGGCTCCGGTACACCTGACTTCTTTAAGAAGGGCATTGTAAAATTACCACTGCGCTGAAAGAGATGCATCTATAGCATGGGTACATATTTTGATTTATAGAAATAACAAATATTTATGAAGAGAGGAATTTTTGTGTACTAAATACAAATTTCATAGGTAAAGACCTAATATATAGCGGACAATTAATCCGGAAAAGGTCTTTCACCCGGTAGAAGCCACGAGAGAAATGTCCTTCAATTATATTTTCGATAATTACTTATTTCCATTATTTTTCACAATCTTGATTTTCAGATTAAAAGCACTATCCTATTCCATAGTACTTTTTTTTAACGTGGGTTACCAGCATCCTTCTAGTTCGTTTAAGAATATAATCCAATACAAAATTATAGCTGAAGAGATAAAATATAGGTAAAATACCTCTATCAAAAGTTTAATAAAAATAACGCAATATGATATAGCGACGTGGACAGCCTAGTTGGTAATGGAACGGTCTGCCGAGACAATTTCCGGAGGTTTAGAACCCAAGCCATACACCTCTGCCTTTTGGAAGTTACGTGTGTATTGTTAATAAATTATCGTGCACTTTAACAACGAAGGAAAACACCGTGAGGAAACCTGCATACCTAAAAATTTTCCATAAGACTTTTGAAGGTACGTGAAGTCTGCCAACCCGCATTAGGCCAGCGTGGTGGACTAAGTCCTAAACCCTTTCAGTAGTAGAGGAGGCCCGTGCTCAGCAGTGGGCAGTACATAATGTTACAGGGCTGATTGTATTGCATTGCATTGTAAAATATCGTTTTGCGAATTTTGTGTATCTTCTAAAAATCAAATATTAAAGGCCTTAGTAATAATCGCTGTATACGTCTATCATAGATATACAATGTCTTATTTCGCATCTCCGACAATAAAATTCACTCAACATAGCAAGACTAAACACTGCAAAACACCAAATAACTAACGAATGACATTTCACATTCTATACTTATTCTGCAAAATTGGGAAGTCGATAAGGACTGTAGAAATAGAAAGCTAGTAAAAACCTTGAAGCCCAAAAATAATCACGATCAAAATCATCGATAGAGAAAAGCAAAACACAATGAGACTTAAACATATATCAAAGTTACACTCTAGATTTTAATCAAAAGGCCTGACAAAGAAGCTTTAATAATACATATTGGCAGGTAACGGTGACATGAAAAGAAATAAAAAAATATTATAGGCAAAGTAGAAAGTACTAAGTACCTGATTTTTGCCTTTCAAGTCAAGAAAGCTCAGAGCTAAAAATAACTGAAGTCAAGTCCCACAATTAATGCCGTAATTCAAGAATATTTTAGCATTTACGACACTACCTTTTAGTGTAATTGATTTTTATAAACGACACGAAAGGGAAAGGTTGCTTTTGGCTTTGAACTTGTAGCAATAATAAACGTTTCTCCATTAATGGTCAATCAAAACTGGCTAAACGAATGTTCCATTTGATTCAACTCGTAGCAGTTAAGCATCGCCTACAAATTATACTTTACGAAAAGAATAACGTTACTTGCTAATACTTCAACAGCCCTTTCACAAACAAAATTGGATATGTAAACCATAATTATCAGAGCATACATAATATAATATCTCTTCATATGAAGCAAAAGTTAAGTCCATGGAGAATAACTGACTTCATTTATGCAGCTGGAATCAGTAGCAAATATATCAGTAAATACAACCAAAAACACCAAACACAATTCAAAGATATTCCACATAAAAAGTATTCCAATATCGCAGATAAATGACCGAGTACCTTAAAGATCGATGTAGAAGAAGAAAAGTGCAACGATCTTTCCGAGTTGTAAACTTCGGAAATTACGAGAGGATCGCACAAAGATTTTTTTATATTCAACCTTTGTTCGTTGAACTGTAAGAAATGTTCCACCACCAAATGACTTGGAAATATTAGTTCTTGCGTGTTTTGATAAGCCATTGTTGAAGTGTATACATCATTGGCTGCTTATTTCATTTATTCTCAGAAGCTTTTCAGAGCCAAAATTCTCGTACAAAACTGATTAATTTCTTTTCTTTTAGTTTCTAACACCCTCACCTGTTTTACCCTACCGTTGAATAGGCGCAACATACTTTTTATTACTATTTTTAGGCCAAATTTCTGCGAAGTACTCAAGTTCTCAAGTTTTACACGGACTAGAAAACATAATCAAGATCTTTCGCTCCGCAGTCAATGTACAATGCTATTACACCGGGAAGGCGAACTGATTTGCAATATTCACATTCTCTATTATTTGTTTTGTAGTGGATGTTCATCTACATCAGTCACTCAACAGTATACTCAACAAACTAGTAAATTAGTAGTTTCATATTTTCTATCGCGTTAGTTTGCCAATGGTGATCGACCATCAGTGACTCATTCTTCTCATAACTCACCTGCTGCAAACTCAAGCTCTTCACCAGCACCTGCCCGGAGTGCGTGTGCCGCCCGAAGCCCACCGGCCCGAACCCGTAGCACAGCAACGAGAGCAGCAGCACCAGCGTCTGCACCGTGCTCACCCACCACGTGAAGTACGGCCGGTAGTCAGTCAGCTCGTCTAGTTGCCTCGCTATGTCTTCCTGACGTGTCATTGATTTGCGAAGAGATCGGCTGCGGAAAAGCAATAATACCTCATTGTACATTTATTTTTGCTATGCTAGAATTGAATAAGGCGTTGTGCCGACGCTATCAAATTGTCGATATATTCTACCCTAGTATAGAACTGACACACATACATGCACGCAGGGGTAGGCAGAGGCGCAACTATTGCATCCACTTTTCGCCGTGCGTATACCGTCCAATGTTGTGATAGGCCTATCATCATATCGGGCACAAATTCCAAACTCCAGGCTGATACTGAATTTAAAACCCAATATTAATTTTCCCGACCTGCTAGGCTACTCTCGACGCCAATACCGATCGATTGGATATTGTCCAATTGGATTTGGTATTCTTGAAAATCACACCAGCGCCACATTGGACCAATATTAGGTGGCTATTTAATGAACTAAACTCAATTGGGATTGACATTGGAAAATTCGTTAGCGGTACTCTTGACGTGATTTTGACATTTCAAATTGATATTAGATTGCATTGAAAAATGAGGGAAGAATGTCGAGGCCTTTCAAAACCTTATTATACCTATATATTTATACCTATAATACCT
Organism: Lapara coniferarum; assembly: GCA_949316025.1. Classification (NCBI taxonomy): domain Eukaryota; kingdom Metazoa; phylum Arthropoda; class Insecta; order Lepidoptera; family Sphingidae; genus Lapara; species Lapara coniferarum. The sequence goes on from OX438920.1 coordinate 24,382,106, forward strand.
TATATTGTCCTTACCAGACGATGAATTTTGAGCAATTTCTCGAATAAAAAAAACCTTTATTTGAAAATTTGTACATAGAGTTGAAACCATATCTACCGTCCCCAAAAGAAAAAGTGAAATATTACCTAAATTCAAAACTAGTACTTCTAGATCTATCTTTATAATAATCATTAACGTAACCTAAATATTTCAAATCAATAATCTGAGTAAAAAATGTTTCTCAAGTACCATTTGCTATATTAAAGTTCGTATTTTAACGTTTAGATATTAGTAGCGTTGTCCTTTTACACCACCGGGAGCTACCAGCGCCTTGTTGGAGGTACTAAGGGGCTCATTGTATCCCAATAGCCGGTATCTCGGTGTATAAAGCAGGTGACGGTATGCGCACTTTTTAAAAGCCTTTTTGCCATGCCCGGGTGGCTTTCCAAAAAATCTACTTAGGCTTCAATTTGCACGTAAGTTGGTCTAGATATTTTCATGTACATAAAAAACATTTTTAGGCTATATGGTACCGAATATCTTCGCCTTTCTAGGTGTAAAAATTCACGCATAACGAATTTTAACAACCAAATACTGCTTTTTCAGTATTTTGCGAATTTATTTACCTATTTTAACTAAATAAAAACAAAATGCACACAGTCAGATTAGTTAAATATGCAAATGCACACACATCACCGTTAAATAAGGATATAATCCAATTGAAGGAACTTTACAAACATAAAACACTATACCTTCATAATAAAATTAGAGACAACATCTTCTACGCTCGAAAATGGTTTTGTTATAAGTGAAAACAGAAACTAATACAACTAATGCCAGTTATGACCTCAAACTCCTCTTACAAGACTCTAAATCTTAACCAAAGCGCCAAATGATGATAACACAACAACGTTGGCGCTTAAGTAAGCATACCTTGATTATTAAGAAACTTTATGTGGAATGTGTGGAATAAATAATGCTAAATAAAATTGGGAGTAAAACAATAAAATCAAATATCGCAAATAATTATTTTAGTTCCCGTAAATATTTGACGTTTTAAAAAACCGTCCATGGCAAAGGACAAACAGCATACAGCCTCAATCTTTCAAATACATTCATTTTAATATATTTTTTTTAATGAGACGTGCGTGAAAATATTAAATATTGGAAGAGAAATGAATTTTACTTATGGATAAAGGATTTCAACCGGTAATTGCTAAGATTTTTGTCTTTAATGTTTGTTTTACCGATTTCTTTGAAGCTTCTGACATCTCTAATGTCAGCTAACTTAATTTTTTAACGACGAACCCGTTACCCAATGACAATGCAATTCTAATTTTAATCCAATTACAATAAATTGCGTTTCAAGAGTACGAAATCATGTGACGTACAAATTGAGATTGGAATTGGATTGACATTGGTATTAGAATTATCTTGGCGTCAAGAGTAACCCAGCTGGGAATCGAACCCGAGACCTCACCATTACAGTCATGACCTTGATACAACTACGCCCTCGAGGCTAGCGTGTGTGTGGAAATGACAGTTGATGAAATTTTTCAAGGCAATGTCTCTTGCATTCTAATACAGTGATGCTTGGAGACAAATTGATAGCATCTGCGTGAGACCAAATTCTTAAACTCGTAAATATTTATCTACCTATACAATTGTGCAATATGTAGCAGTGAAATTAATTTCCAAATCCTGCCATGAGAAGGAAAACAGTAACACGAGATTGTTATCTTTGTTTTTGCTCTCCTTTGTTATACCACCGGAGACGTATAAATGTCAATGCCCTTTAAATTACCTATGCCCTGGTATCAATAAAGCCTTCTATTAAGAATTACGAGTACAATAAATTCCGTTGCTCTGTAGAATATCTATTTACGCCTGAACAATTGTAGGAAAAGTTAGTTTAAGTACAGCCTATGTGAACGTCTTTTCTTTATTCTGAACAAAAACTTCAACCAGAATAGTCAACTTATGCCTTGGTACTCTATAATATTAACATTAATAAAAACTATCACAAAATCGTAACAATATTTTATTGTGTTAGTAAACATAAAAACAAAAGCAATGTATCTTGAGGCACTAGCAGGGATTAAAAATAATATACGACCAGGCCTGATCCTCCATATTTCAACTGAGCCCCTATATATCATGCTGTTTACGGAAACCTCCATTTAAAACTTCTCGTAATGGGTTTTTGAATTAATATGCCGTGGAAATGACGAGGGCCGTAATTTATTTTGTGATACGCAGGGACTCGTATAATGTCAATGGGTTTAACTGGATGGGTGTGGTTTGCTTGTTTTAATGTTTCAATTTAGTAAAACTCGGCTGTTCGACTCGCCTGTTTCTTCGTTACGCCTGCCTCGGTGGCGTAGTTGTATTACGGTACGACTGCAATGCTGAGGTCTTGGGTTCGGTCTCCGGGTCGGGCAAAGTGATATTGGATTTTTTTATTCAGTATCAACCCGGAGTCTGGAATTTGTGCCCGATATGGCGATAGGCTTTCCCCCATCACATCATGGGACGGATAACTCACAGCGAAAAGTGGGTGTACTAGTTGGGCGTCTGCCTACCCCTTTGGGGTTAAAAGGCGTGAGTACGCGTACGTGTGTTCGAGGGTAAGCTGGACTATCATTACAATTTCACCGAGCTTTCTAGCCCAATACCGGTTTAATACAATGATCATCTACTATCACCTGACCTAGATATTTTTTCTGTGTTTACACTCACCACAAAAAACATAAATCACACGGACTTAAATGAAATTTTCGCCATACTTCATTAGTAGGTCCATTTTTTAATATCTGAGAGGATACTAAAACTCTTTCAGGAAGTCCAAATACATATTTTTAAATAATATTTCCTCGAAAGTGGGTAATTTTTTTACCTAAAATATGTTTAATACTTCCCGGAAACATAAATCTCAAATAGTTGGACGGAGGCATTTTACGGGGGCATATTACTCAGGGGTATTTACTATAATTAACCTTACTGACATAATAGCTATTATTATTAGATACAAAAGGATATTTAGGGCCGATTTCACCGCTGCTGATAAACGCCATTCGTCTCGTAAATGTATAAGCCGACCAAACACAAGAGTCCCACTAGTTACATAATCATCATCATCATCATCAGCCTTTATCAGTCCACTGCTGGACATAGGCCTCCCCTAATGAGCGCCATAGCGCCCTGTCTTCAGCTTGCCGCATCCAGCATCTGCCTGCAGTCTTTCGCAGATCGTCATCCCACCTGGCCGGAGTTACATAATATAGGAGCATAAATTAGAGAGTGAATTTGTATTTAGTCAGCTTATACATTTATGTGATAAATAATATAATAAATAGCGTTTATCAGCTAGCAGTGATATCAGCCCTAAAAATACGTAGACGCCTCGGTACGCCGTAATCAGTCTTTTGTCTTCTTTTTCTGGTGGTAAGTTATTTTTTTATATACTGGCTCATCAAAGTGACCCGACCGTACTTGATAATAAGTGAAATGGGATACAGGTAGAGTGTCGACTGAAAAGACATGCAATCATGGCGTCGAAAGGGACAATTCCCTCACGAGGCGACACAATTATTTATTTTCGGATAACAAACAGCTGCACAACAAAATTTACAAACTATAGTATATATGAACATTTACATAAATATGCATCCCACAGCATTATGCACAGTTTATTAAAAAGAAAACAACAAATTCCGGTCTGTATTTACCGGATATACCCACGCTGATCCCCGAACGCGACACGATACAAAATATATCCTACGACCAGTAAATTTCTATTCCCCAAAATAGCGATCATCGCGCGTAACGTGTTAAACTCCTTAGAGATCCACACGAGTGAACATGACACCACCTAAACGTTTACCTTCTGCTACATTTCGAACTTCTGTTAAAGCCGTAGGTGAAATTAAAAGTATGATAAATGCAGACGGAATAACTTCAGTACGTTTACAGAAAAAACAGTCTTCGTTAGAATTCTTAAATTGTGCGACGGATCAATAGCAGTCTACGTCGATGACCGATGGGAGCCATTTGCAACTTAAAGGGAATTTTCTATCCAATTGAGGCATAAAAACGAGGGTAATGCAAATGTAACCGCGGTGATGACTATTGGAACGAATTCAGTTTGGAATGCAAATGAACGCAAAAACATAAAACATAGAGAAGTGTTTTAAACTGTAATGGTAGTGGAAATTTTGGTTGTTATGTACTGAAGCTGAAAAATCTTGAGTCAAGTAAACATAAATTTAAAGAAGAACCAATTGTGGTTACTTTCATCAATAATATTACCTTGAATATTAAGAGTACAATGAACGTCCGTGTTATTAAAAAAAAGTCAAAGATATTAATTTCTCCAACGATACAATGTAATCATTAAATGCTGAATACATTACCGTTTCTCTTAATACAAAGCAAATTCACAGCAATTTTATTTCACAGCTGCTATAAAATCTATCTGAAGCCGACTGTGAGGGAAACGCTTTCATTACCAGAGAAACTGCGTGCGACTTCAAAACGTTTTTCATTATTCATATATTACAAATTGTTGGCGTTCAATTAAATTTGAAAGCAATTCGGCGAAATAATTGGAACGTGGTGAATACTCATTTTGTCGGTAATTAGCTATGGGGGAAATTTGTAAAGCTACACAACTTGTGAGCTGTAACGAACTGTAGAGAAATATTTATATTACTCTCCAAAGTTTCAGCACATTGATTGTAATTTTTGATCATGTTATGAGTGGTTAAGAGATGCCAATCTATGTTTAATTCTTGTAGAGCTAGGAGTATAGTCTATTGATTTTTCCGTCTGTGATCTCTATAAGGCGCAAGCAGTCAGCGTAGGTAGTGACTTCCGTCGATGTTGTTCCATGAACTATGTTATGTTATGTTGACTGACGTATCGGTATTTTGATGTTTGTGATTGATCGAGAGACCGATACGTCAGTCTCTCAAACAACCACAATAAAACGAAACGGAGACGCATCGTGTTTTTTTTCACGTCCTAGCCCCACTGTGTCTGTTTTAAATAAAGTCAAACCATCAGTCTCATTTATAATTGATTAAAGTTCTAACTCATTGTACCTTCGGTCGGCCAGGCATCGATGGTGATGATGGTATCGTGGATGTTAAAGGATGACAACCCATCATCAGGTAATACAGCTTTTTTTATACGAACCGGGAAAAGATACCCCACTGCTCCTGATGAGAAGCGGAGTGGGTTTCTGATAGAGTTTTCACTGACGAGTGATTCCCTCCATTCGACACAACTACAGACACAAACTCACGCCCTTTATCCCCAAAGAGGTAGGCAGAGGCGCAACCAGTGTACCCATTTTTCGCCGTGCGTATTAGTTCCCATCATGTGATAGGGGGTGAGCCTATCGCCATATCGGGCACAAATTCCAGACCCCGGGCTGATACTAAATAGAAAAACCCGACATCATTTTCCCCGACCCGGGGATCGAACCCGAGACCTCAGTTAAGCAGTCGTACCGTAATACAACTACGCCACCGAGGCAGTCGACACGACTACCCTGTTCGAAACCGGATAAACACACTCCACTAGCTTACTAACTCCTTGGCTCTCTGGTAAAAAAAAAACTCACCGGAAAAATCTGCCGACAACTCCCATCCCGAACTGCCTGCGATTGGAATTATCAGCCAAAGGTTCCAGCATGGGACTGTGTATTCTAACACCCCCTGCACCCCACGAGATACTCCTCTCCGGCCTCCGGTACTCCACCCCTCCTGACCCTAGCGGAGATCGTGTCCTGCAACAAAAACATACATAGCATCAAGCCTTTGCACTTTTCATATGCCATCAGGCTTTGGAATAGTTTACCGGCGCGCGTGTTCTCTCCATCCTATAATCCTGGGTCCTTCCGCCGTGGCGTGAAGAAGCAGCTCAGTAGACCGGCATGATTATGTCGAATGGCATGAGCTAACCATCTGCTGCCATTCGATACTCAATCTGGACGGCATCGCGCTTACCATCAGGTGAGGTGAAGTCACTTTGTCGTGCCCGAATAAAAAAAACATATAGAAGGGTTACATCCATATCACGTCAGGTTAGGTCCAGTGTATATTTACGGAGATGGCTGTTACCATTGTCTTGTTTCCTTTTTCAACAGGTAGAGGTGTTTATTGGTTCTTTTTTTTATGGCATCGAATGACGAGACGAGCAAGCCGTTCACCTGATGGTAAGCGATACGACCACCCATAAACAGTAGAAATACCATCCAGCACCTTGAGTTACAAAGTACTGTAGCGCATTCCACTGCGCTCGTCATCCTGAGACATAAGATGTTAAGTCTCACTATGTCCAGTAGTTACACTGACGAAAAACTGTACGAAAAAACTCTCGACGCGGCAGTGTGTTCAAGTTGTTTGCCGGCCACTATACTGCCTCAATTAATGTAACTCATAAAACTACAACGAGCCCGCCGAGGCAGATGTAAACACTCATCAGCTACTCCAATATTCTTCAAACTACGCGTAATTAAATAATAACATTGCGAATTCATGTGTGTGATTTTAACGCGAATTATTAATTAAATTTTTTTTCGCTAACTCAGTCTGGGTCAATGAACTACAATCGATCAGAATTAGCATCAAAGACTAAATATATAAATAAGATATAAATAACATAATTGTTAGAAAACTATACACCAGTAAATTTAAATTTTCCACATATTTATTTAGTAACGAATTAGCTGATGCTTTGAGACATAAAAATGTGGAATTTTTCCATCGTTCAAATAAATACAATTGGTTGAAATATTTGTGTGTATTTATTTATTCCAATGTCACACAGGCGCTGCCTATTTGTTACCGAGAAACTACACTACTATGCAAATGCTGTTGCTGAAATATCTACAGCCCTAGAATCATAGACATATTCATACAATATTTGATGATGTGAGGTGGACAGTTGACTTGTTAAGTCACAGGAACACGCTAAATACAGTCTTTTAACAGGTCCACCTGGAAATCTTTAGGTGGCCTATGTTCAACAGTAGACTTAATGTCTCTGATGATGATGATAGATGACACTCATGACGGCACCATGTAATATGACATTATTAAGGTATTTCTTATTGGGATATTTAATAAAATTCTTAAAACTAACACCACTTTCTTCTTTTAAAAATGGCCCCTTTTCATCGGTGATTTTGCCGATGTCAAGTGGGTAGATGTTAAAATAATGTTTTTTTTTATGACATTGAATGACGAGACGAGCATACCGTTCGCCTGATGGTAAGCGATACGACTGCCCATAAACCGTAGCAACACCATCCAGCACCTTGAGTGACAAAGTACTGTGTGGCATTCCACTACGCTCGTCATCCTGTGACATAAGATGTTAAGTCTCGTTATGTCCAGTAGTTAAGTGTAACTACTGAATTTTGAATTCGGTTTGAGCCATTGTAGCCAGTCGGCTACAATGTCCTTCAAACCGAAACACAACAGTGCATGCACACTGCTGCTTGGCGGCAGAAAAATACATTGCAGTGGTACCCACCCAGACGGACTCTTACAAAGAGAGAGATAATATGATACCAGCCCTGTATTCTATACTGTCCCACTGCTGGGCACGCTCTCCTCTATTACTGAAGGTTTAGGCCTTAGTTTATTTCCTCAAGATATTTTCCTTCACCGTTAAAGCAAGCGATAATTTAAATAGGCAAGGCACACACCTCTAACTTTTCTAAAGTTAGTTTTTATTATTTGTATATCTACTTAAAATAGGAGTTTTACGTCTGCGCAGCATCTCCTACAATTCCACGGTACGACAGACATAATTTTTCCATTTATATATTAGTATATTCGAAGGTCCGGTTCAAAGATTTAATCTTGTACGACCCGCGTCACAAAGATTTGGGTTGCTCTATATCAGTCTTTGATAAGTTACTGTGATCCGTTTACTAACAATACCCATTTGTGTATAAAATCAAATGTATTTGGAATAGCCTTTTTATTGATATAATGCGTATCAACCGAATTTAAGTTCGCTCACATTTTTGTCTCGTCTATATTGGAGTACGCTAAAGTCGTTGATACTTATACAATATAGCTTAGCTATAATAAAATCCCGATTATGGGTTATAAATTTCAACTTCATATACGCGTTCCTAAGAAAAAGGGTCTTGACAGACAGACAGATAGACAACAAAGTGATCCTATAAGGATTCCTTTGTTCCTTTTGAGGTACGGAACCCTAAAAAGAAGATGAACGTAAAACACCTACAATTCGTCGATTACGTTCGGCAACATATATAAACGTCGAAGCTGTTGCTATACCGAGCACAAGATCGATAGATTCATTTAGTCCTAAAATAATTCAATAAGTTAAAGAACTATTTCTACATGATTTAATATTTTCAAATACTCATACAAATATCTAAGTTAATAATGCGATATACACGCTAATTTACACCCAAACTCAAATAAACAGAAACTAAAATCGCAACGTTGCAACTAATTTCTACACAAATGACAATACTCGATTTGGTTTCAAAATCAAATGTGAGTAATTAGAACACACACGCGCATACATTTAGCAAAACAATCCAAATTAATTAACTCACTAATTATACGAATACTATGAACACTCTGCTCAATTTATTAAATTGTTTGTATAGTTTCATAATAAATGTTGATAAACATAGAGATAAATAATAAAACACAATTACTATTTCAACGTTATTAAACGTCCAACAAATAAAATGACGTTATGGAACGTCAGATAAATTATAATGACGTTGCTAACGTTCAACATAAGTATTAAACGTTGTTATATTAATATAGAAGAAGAATAAGACGTGGATATTTAATAAAATAAGTCCTCTGGCAGCGGACCCCTAGCTGGTTACCCATATTAAAATGGGCAGGCAAAAATAATAAAGATGGAAAAGGTCAAAGTGAACGATAGCCTATTTGGGAATGGAACGGTCTGCCTAGACAATGTCTGGAGGTTCAAAACCCAAGGCACACACCTCTGACTTTTCGAATTTACGTGTGTATTGTGTATCAATTATCGTTCGCTTTAACGGTGAAGGAAAACAACTTGAGGGAACCTATATACCTGAGAATCCTCCATAAGAATTTTAATGGTATATGAAGTCTGCCAACCCGCACTAGATCAGCGTAGTGGACTAATGCCCAAACCCTCTCAGTAGTAGAGGAGGCCCATGCTCAGCAGTGGGACAGTATGTAATACCGGGCTATTATTATTATTACAATAGTTCAAAACATCTCTAACAGCATAGGTAACCAGACTTTTATGTTGGTGTTTCTGTATATTGATTAAGTTTATAATCTTCTCTTTTGCTATGTATTATCTAAGCGCTCGAGTTTACTAGTTGTTTTTCTTAAAGCTTAAAAGTAAAATAATTATAATAATTGTATCCATAAAACCTACCCAGAAAAATAGACATTTGGTAAACGAAATCCCATCCAAATTGGATCAATAGCTTTTTTTTCAATTACGGACATATACATACATGGATCGAATACTAAACCTCCTCTTTTCAGTCAGTTAAAAATATATAGTCTTTGCTCTTGCTCTTCTCTCTTACTCACCCTTTACTTTCAACATTCTCTTCTTCATGGTGTTGGAGCGGCGTCGTCGACGTCGGAGGCGTGAAGAACACCTCGTCCGCGTCAGCGTCGTCCTGAGGCGACGCCGCGCTCGCCCGGAACGAACGCGACCATTGCGCTGACGTCGACTGCCGTGAGCGTCGCGTCACCGCCTACGAACAATGTTACAGTTATTACATAGTAGTTGGGTATAGTTGACTGCCTAGGTGGCGTAGTTGTATTGCGTACGCGTTACGAGTACGATTTATGCGCTGAGGTCCCGGGTCCAAATCTCGGGTCGAGCCAAAAACAATGTGACTAGGTTTTTCCATTTTAAAAATTACTCAGTCGCACCTCGGGGTCAGGGAGTTGGCGGTAACATAGCCCCGTGCCTCAGAAAGCCAGTAAAGCCGTTGGTCCTGCGCCTGATCTCTCTCCAGTCAGCTCGAGTTGCCATCTCACCGAACTGTGAGAGTGAAGGAATAGCGAGTGCACCTGTGTATTGCGAACACACTTGCACACTATAATATCTCCTGCGTACCTGGCTGGTCTCCGTTGAGATTGGCCGCCGTGGCCGAAACTGACTAGAAGTTTCCGTTTAGTTCATTGCATGTCAATTTTCTAGCTAAGTGCCAATATTTTTTTAAACTTAAGTTGCTTGTATTTTGCTCGCTTGGATCTTATAAGTATAAAAGTTCCACTGTGTTCTAGGATAAAAAGTAGTCTATATGTGTCCGGGCATGCTCTATAGGTATGCAAAATTTTGTCCAAATCAGTTTAAAGATTTCTGTCTTAACTTCAAACGCACATCCGTACATCTTCACATACTTTATTGATGATTTGGTATGTTGTAATTTGGTATGCAAATAAATCTCATCCTGCATTAACACAGGACACTTAACGTCCCTATGATTCTCTGAAAAGTAATTTTATTCCGGAAAAAGGCTTCTAACAAACGAGCAAAAGCTTACAAGTAATATTTACATTACAATTCAGAAGAGCGACTGCCTCGGTGGCGTAGTTGTATTACAGTACGACTGCAAAGCTGAGGTCTCGGGTTCGATCCCCAGGTCGGGCAAAGTGATATTGAGTTTTTCTATTCAGTGTCAGTTCGGAGTCTGGAATTTGTGCCCGATATGGCGATAGGCTCGCCCCCTATCACATCATGGGACGGAATAATGGCGAAAAGTGGGTGCACTAGCTACGCATCTGCCTACCCCTTCGGGGATAACAGGCGTGAGTGTATATGTATGTAATATGTATGTAATTCAGAAGAAGGACATCTAAGTATGAAACACGGTCACTGGAAAAGTCAGTCTTGATTCAAGATTAAAATATTTTTACACAATTTTTTTAGTACACTCAATTGTAATCAGCCTTCCATTTTATGTTAAGAGCCATTAGGACATGAACGAAAATTAATTTTACCAAATTAACTTTTCATACGCAAAGCCATAACCGATAAAATAAAAAAAAACTCTCGCGACACATTTTGAACGAATGAAAAAGTAGATTATAAAATTAAATTCAAAATTTTTGTAGCCATATAATATTTATACCACTATGAGTGGTAGGATATAAATATATGTATATTGTCCCAGATTATTAGCGATTAACTTGAATAATTACACGAATACATGTCTATTTATTATGAGTATCGAATACAGCCAAATAAGCTGTTTACGCACTCGTATTTGTGACTATTTATCTGTTCATGGCAAGTATCTAAATCAAGGTTTACGTATCTAATACCAAATTGGTAGACACAGACGTACGATTTGTATTGCTTGCATCCTATGTGGTGAAATTTCCGGGCTATCACTATATTGAGAACAACTAACAATCGAATCAAGTCGAAAAGATAATACAGATTTTATAATTATCTGACCTTGTAATCGAAATAGACTTGTAGACTGCCTCGTCGGCGTAGTTGTATTACAGTACGACTGCAAAGCTGAGGTCTCGGGTTCGATCCCCGGGTCGGGCAAAGTGATATTGAGTTTTTCTGTTCAGTATCAGCCCGGAGTCTGGAATTTGTGCACGATATGGCGATAGGATTGCTCCCTATCACATCATGGGACGGAATAACGGCGAAAAGTGGGTGCACTAGTTGCGCCTCTGCCTACCCCTTCAGGATAACAGGCGTGAGTGAGTGTGTGTGTGTGTGTGTAATCGAAATTAGAATTAATAAAACAACCATTGTCTCGATAAAAAAAGACGTACATAGACGTCTTTACCCCAAAGGCTTAAATAGTTATAGCTAGATTAAACAGAATTATAACATTGCACCCACAATTCACCTATTTGATCCATTATGATTATAATCTTTTGTGATAGATATAAAATTCCAATTACATCAACATTTTTCGAGTCGAACACACACTTCCCAATTTTAAAACTACGTACAATATATCAAATCTCTTTGATTCAAAAGTGGGTGTGTTTGAAGGAGAATTTCCTACGTTATAAGCGTGCCAAGCCATTATTTATGATACTGTAACGGTCGCCTCCACCCGTAAGACATCGTTTTTCTAATTTATAGCACGGTTATCCCTAATTTATCCGCATTATTGTAGGATTCCGGCTTAGGGCCATAGTTTGAGGTATAAGGTATACAGGCGATTGAATGTTATAAATCGTAGAATATTTAAGTTTTTAATTTTAATATTTACTAGCTATTATTCGTCGCTTGGCCTGCGTGAAATATTTTGCTGTGATAAAAATGTCGCTACATATTTTCCCGGTATAAAGATTTACTTATGACTGTAAAGTCTAACGTCTTGGAATAGATGACAATCACGAATCATATAAGAAAAATCCAAACAAATTGTTTCGCAACCTGGGAATCTAGGGACCTCCTGATCTACGTGTGTTAATCCAGAAAGGATTTGATAAAAACATAAAAATGTACAATATTTTCAACCTAATAACTTTATGGAGCAATGCCCTTCAAGAAGGAAATTACTATCAACATTTAAAATCAAGACATTTTTATTAATATGGTAACAATAATCCTTTAAATATAATTTAATGTATTAGCTAGTTGCGTGCGACGCCATTTCGGCTAGCCAGATTAAGTATCAGATATAATTTAAAATTTAAAATACTAAAACAATGACCTAATCCAAAGTCGCTGACTTGTAGGAATCGTCACAAAAACTAACTGTATACGACATTTTCTTTAAGTTGGGCTGGGAACGAACATAAATTCTTACATTTAGCCCTATTCCCAATCTCAAAAAGACGCATTTGTTTCCTTAGTCGATACAGCTTGTCCTTTAGGGTCCATATTTTGCTAAAAGTCATCTAGCCAAAATTTTGGAACAGGTCATTGTTTTATTAAGAGTGCGTAAATATTAATTCAACTGCCTTGGTGACATAGTTGTATTCGTGCTCGGTATAGTGAAAAATTGGCGTATAAGTTGCGCCTCTGCCTGCCTATGAAAGGAGTCAGTGTGGCTCGCAGTTCAAAGTTAGAATTTTTCATATTCATAATTTCATCCATGATGACGCGCGCTACTCATTTTTGAACGGAGATTTCACGGGTTAAGAGGAATTTGACTATTTATCGAAGTATGCGTGTTATAGGTATTTATTGTGTATATAACTAAAACATAAAATGAAAGTAGCTCACGTGGAGTGTAAGCGATTAGGGAAGTTAGTGGGGCGCGTTCTATAGGATTGTAAATATTGCGTTCTATACGATTGGCTACTTGAACATATACCTCTGAAATTTCGAAATTATGTGTGTACTAGCTTTTGCCCGCGGCTCCGCCCGCGTTAAAAGTTTTTCCGGGATAAAAGTCCCGCTATATGTTTTCCCGGGATAAAAAGTAGTCTATGTGTTAATCCAAGACATGTTCTACCCGTTTGTCAAATTTCATCGAAATCCGTTCAGTAGTTTTTGCGTGAAAGAGGAACAAACATCCATACATCCAGACATTCTTACAAACTTTCGCCTTTATAATATTAGTAGGATTCTTCGTCATTTGTCACTTGTTTTATAGATGTAGGAAAGGATCATGAAGAAATCTTGAAGGTACTAGAATTTTGTTCGCGGCGCGGCCCTCGTGGATGAGTTTTTCTGGGATAAAAGTCCAGCTTTATATATTTCCGAAATAAAAAGTAGCTTATGTTACTCGCTGGTAATGTAGCTTTATATTGGTGAAAGAATTTTTAAAATCGGTTTAGTAGTTTTTGAGTTCATTTGTTACGAACATAAAAATCTTTCCTCTTAATAGTATTAGTATAGAAATTATAAATATAGATGTGAAGTTACCGATTTGCACTAGGGTAGCAGGTTGGACCAAGACCTAAACTCAGCAGTTGAGTAGGTAGCTCAGTATGAAATACAAGAGTAATATCAACCAGACTGTACAGTAACAAAAAACTGCATCTAAATCGGTCCATTCATTTGGGACATACAGATACACCTTAAGCTTATAACACCCCTCTTTTTGCGTTGGGGGTTAGAACATAGTAACAGTACATGGTCCAGGACATTTAAACTTAAGTCATTCACTGTATTTTTAAGTTGAAAGTGCCATTAAGCACCAAAACGTTTGGGATTTGGCGAAGCGAAGTGCTTTTAAGTTGTGAAAATGCCTTCTAAAGCGATATTTGGGTAACTTTTAAAGCTGGAAACTGGGTAAAGACACCTGTGACCATAAGGGCTTGAATGTGGGAAATTATCACCGACAAGACAAACCAACGCAAACGCATTTCGTGTTGGGAAAATTGAATTTATTCATTTTGTTTATTCAAACAGGGTGGAACCTCTAGTGCTTAAAGGCTAGTTTTCGTTTACCATCAGGCGAGCGGCATGCTCGTCTCGTCATTCAGGAGTAGCGTTGAAAAAAATTGGGAATGTTCCCGTTTCTTTCAAAATCCATCGTTTTGTTCAGTGTAACATTCGAAAATTTCACAGAAATTTGATTGAAACAAAAACGAAATTTCCGTTTTTTTGTGAAAGAAACAATTCGTTTCTTTCAGAATTTTCAATACTATTCAGGAGCAATAAAAATAGTTTCTTATCAATATAAACTTAAATTTTATCGGTTCGTTGGTCTAATGTTAACGTGTCTGAACAAAGAGGTCAAATGTTTGAATACCACATCGGGAAACAGTTTGTATATTTTCTAACACGATTTAGTTTAGGCCGTGCACAAGATGCCTTCCTATTATTAACGCCAATAGAACACAACAAAATGATTGACAATGTCATATCCTATCGGTAAATCTTAAAGGTAAATCTTTCCGGGCAGATACGACCTGATGACCTTCAAAAAAAGAGTGCATTCCGCTGGTATTGCCGATGTTCATGGGTAGCGGTGTTCACTTATCTACCATTAGGTGAACCATATGCTCGTTTATCCCTATATCATGAAAAAGTAAATACACCTTCGTGGTCTCTTCCATTCTGACTTGAACTAAAAGCCTTAGTAATTTTGTGCCAAACCATTAAACTGTGTAACAGTTTGACAGCATATATGTTCCCTCCTTCCTTAAAGCGGAGCGTGAAGAAGCAATTAAGCAGGCCGGCATAACTGATCCGACCATCCGGCCGCTTTATTGCCGTCGAAAAAAAAAAGGTTTATCGCTATGATTTGTCATCCACATACCTAAAGTTAGCGTTAAATATTCTAATAAAGCACGTAGCAAGGCCTATGGAATAGAATCACCTAGAGGGACTGACGATGCAGACGACTGGTCGTATTCAATCATTTGAGGTGACCCCTAATCAGAGTATAGAGGTCAGCAGTAAGACACAGGGTAGAAAATGTTATAATAAAGCGTCGTAAAATATGGCAGCTGTATAATACTTTAGGTGAGAAATGTCAATGTTCTAAGAAGTGTTGTAAAATACTCAAAAAGCCAATTAAGAGTTTGTTCACAGACTATTTTCTACGTAAAAAGATATTTATTTTCAGTCATTAGCATTATTTGCGAGGCGACTAAGTTATTGCCTTAATAATTGTAATGCCGTAGGCTACATTTTCCAGGTACATATTCTCTAAGAAACACTGAAAATAATTCTTATTTGAAACCAATATACTGTGTATCTTATTTCGTCACGAGACTAGAATACCTGAAGCGTAATGTAGCAACTCTGCTTACCACGATGGTAGAGAGAAGCTTTACAAGTAATGTTACACATTCGGTAATCGTCGAGAACCTGATTTTTAATAGATTTACTTTAATGTGATGCACTTTAGTATTTAGTTAGATATTTATGCATTTTATATCTTTCTCTTACTCATATTATAAATGCGAGTTTGTAAAAATGTTTGACTGTTTGTTAGAAGTAGACCCAGAGGCCGCTAAACGACATTGGATGAAAATTGGCGTACCAATAAATCATATCCTCGATTTACACATAGACTACTTTTATCCCTGTTATTCGCTGCTGAAGTAGACATTTTATTTTTTATCTAAATGGCGCCGGCATCGTACAATTGGCGCTATGGATAGTTATAGTGATTTAGGACTTTTGTAGCCAGAAATACTATCGCCAGAAAGACACGCGGGCAAAGCCACGAACAAACTCTAGTGCAAAAATATTATAATGTCAGCTTAGCCTTAGCGGCATCTGGCATTCTATCTCCGTGAACCTGTTGGTATTGACTGCCTCGGTGACGTAGTTGTATTGAGTACGCGGTACGAGTACGACCTAGATTCGAATCGCGGATCGGGCCAAAATTATTGTGACGGGTTATTCTACCTTGACTCGTCAAGCCCCGCTACGGACGCCGGCGTCCGAGTATATAATAGGGTTTCCCCATACATCTATATAGTAACATAAGCAGGGTTTGATGGGGGTAAAAGTTACTCAGTCGCAACTCGGAGTCAGGAAGCTGGCGGTGTGATATGCCCGTGCCTCGGAAAGTACTTAAAGCCGTTAATCCTGCGCCTCTCTCCGCGGTCATATCTGATTGCTGTCTCACCGGACTATCAGAGTGAAGCAATAGTAGCACTTGTGTATTGCGCACTATAATATATCCTGCGTACCTGGTTGATCTCCGTTACGATTGGCCTCCGTGGCCGAAATTCGGCTACGAAGGGATTCTTATTATGGTGGTGCTGAGACAATATAAATTATAAGTACCTATTCGTTACCCATAATTTTGAGGTAGTAATGTCCTACTTTATGCCACTTTTGACAGGTCTATCTGGAAATCTTTGTGGGAGGCCTATGTTCAGCAGTGGACGTCATGTGGCTCATGATGATGATGAATGTCCTACTTACGGTAACAACATAAGACAGTCCGGTGAGCGTGAGCCGCGCGACGCTGTCCTTGCCCGGGCGGGGCAGCGTCGGCGGCGGCGGGTCCCCGAGCGGCGCAGGCGCCGGCAGCACGTCGGGGCGCTCGCGCGCGCGCCCCCGCGCCTCCCGCGGCGCCGCGCCCGATGCACCGTACATACTGAAACAACGGAAATTAAAGAGTTATTGTGATTGAAAGAAAAATAGAAAAAAAGAATATTGGTGGTAGGTCTCTCATATGTAAGAGTCCGCCTGGGTGGGTACCACCGCAATGTCTATTTCTACCGCCAAGCAGCAGTATGCATGCATTGTTGTGTTTCGGTTTGAAGGGCTTTGTAGCCAGTGTAACTACAGGACATAATGAGACTTAGCATCTTATATCTCAGGATGACGAGGGCAGTGGAATGCCACATAGTACTTTGTAACTCAAGGTGCTGGATGGTATTTCTACTGTTTATGGGTGGTCGTATCGCTTACCATCAGGCGAACGGCATGCTCGTCTCGTCATTCGACGCCATAAAAGAAAAATATATTATACGCCGACACTCACTCCTTTTATCCCCGAAGGGTTTGTGCAACCACTTTTCGCCGTGCGTATTCTGTCCCATTATGCGATGGGGGCGATCCTATAACCAAATCGGGCACAAATTTCCGACTTCGGGTTGATACTGAATAGAATAACCAAATATCACTTAACCCGACCCGGGGATCGAACCCGAGACCTCAGCAATGCAGTTACACCGTAGTGCAACCACGCCATGTGCCACCGAGACAAGCTCAACATTATCATATTAACTAATATCTCAGGATGTGATGCCAAGAAGTGTTTTGTAAATTATTTCTTACGTTTACGCAAATTTTGGACATTGAAATTATACTAGTTTTAGAGATTTTATCGCAGTTTTTAATTTAATTTTAATGCCTACGTTTCGAAAGCTTTGCAGCACTGTGTTTTATAATTCAAAATGAGGATAGTGCTACTAATTTTAAGGGGGTGATCGTGTAAGGCTGGGCAGCGTTTGGGAAACTACGTCGAGTCTTCTCGTCATCCATACCGCAATGTTTGAAACCGAAAGTTTTCAATCAATGCGTTCTACCCGTCATGAACTACGGAGCCGAGACATGGACACTCACGGTAGGATTGGTCCACCAGTTTGAAGTCGCTCAGCGGGCTATGGAGAGAGCTATGCTCGGAATTTCTCTGAAGGATAGAATTCGAAACGAATGCATCCGATAGAGAACCAAAATTATCGACATAGCTCAAAGCTATACGTGCTTTCCGAGGCAAGGGGGTATCACACTGCCAACTTCCTGACTCCGAGGTGCGACTGAGTTGTTTTTAAGATCGAAAAACTCAATCACAATGTTTTTGGCTCGATCTGGGATTCGAACCCAGGACCTCAGCGTGCAAATCGTACTCGTAAAGCGTACGCAATACAACTACGCCACCGAGGCATTCTTACATAATACAGACATTATGTAAGTCCCTTATATGATAGTCTGGATACTGAACAAACAAAATCTAGCCAGTGACACAAAAGTGAAGTGCCCCCGCATTCGTTCAAAAGTCCTCAAACACACAATTAATTTCTTTCGAGCGTATTATTAAATTTCATACTCATTAATTTGAAATGAATATAACAAGATCTTCAGGGGTCGAAATAATGATGCGATTTAGAACGTCGCGGGTATAAACTTGTTTAGATTTTCTGTAATACAGTGCAACCTTAATATAACGTACCTCAATATAACGACTTCCTCGATTTAACAAATTCTTCGTAATCCCCTTGAATTGTCCATAAGAGTTAATATAAAATATACCTTTACATTGCGAACATTCTTTGCGTACAACCTCTTTATAACGAATTTTCAACTATGAAGAAAAAGTATTCATACCTCTAATTAACGAATTTTGCCAACCCAAAACCTTTTTATAAAGTTTCCACCAATAATATAACTCTTAATCTTATCATGTGATTCATGTCTCGACATGTTTCGACACGCTTTTGTTTGTACAGTAATCATTATTGTTTTGATGGAAAGTAATGTAAACACCTCTGCTCGTCACTATTGTTAAGTTAAAATGGCTCAGAAACGTAAAACTTTTACCTCTTTATAACGAATTTTAGATCAATCTAACCTCAACATAACAAACCTCAGTTCAACGAATTACTTGATATTACGAATATTTTCTTGTTCCCCTCCGATTTGTTATATCGAGGTTGCACTGTATTACATTTCTTGAAATACTATTTCATATAAAGATTCTAGATAGGTATCATCTCAATTCTATTTCTTGAGCCAAGCAGCATTATGCATTATTGTTCCAATTTACCCAGTGGGCCTTATGAAACAACATTTTATGTTGAGAAGCGTAGTGCAAAGCCTCGCAGTACCTTTTTTTTTCAGAATCAGAATAATTTATTTGTCAAACATAGGTACATATTACAGATCTTAAATAAATAAATTAGAGCTCTATGATTTGCCATTAAGGCGTACAAATATTAGGTTGTTCATTGATATTATTTTATTATATTTTAACATTTAAGATTACAGTCATTACAAGTATGATAAGATTACAATATAATATGTATAATAAGAAGTTACAATATTATCTGATCATTTAGAAAATCGTCAATTTTATAATAACATTTCTCAATTAATACTTTAGATAATTTGTTTTTAAATTTTAGAAACGCCATATTTTTCAGATCATCAGGTAATTTATTGTATATTACTGGAGCAATACCAAAGAAACTCTTATTCATCAAAGCTGTTTTACATTTTATATTACATAGTTTGTTTTCATATTGAGTGCGTACCGGATATTTTTAAGCTTCGGCAACTTTTTAAATAAATTTAAATTGCTTTTTACAAATAATGCAGTATCTAATCCTAAACCTTAAAAAACAAATCAGTGTCTTTAAAATACTCCCTCTATATATCGAGGGGTGATAATTTATATAATATATATTTGACGTCAGTGTCTTTTTCTGATTCTTAATATATATACAACTCTGTATCGCAAAAAATGTCGCTCAAACCAAATTGCCTTTCACCCCTCGATATATAGAAAGACTGACTGCCTCGGTGGCGTAGTTGTATTGCGTACGCGTTACGAGTATGATTTGCGCGCTGAGGTCCTGGGTTCGAATCCCGGGTCGGGCAAAAAAAAACATTGTGACTGGGTTTTTCCATCTTAAAAAAATTACTCAGTCGCAGCTCGGAGTCAGAAAGTAGGCGGTGTGAGACCCCCGTGCCTCGGAAAGCACGTAAAGCCGTTGGTCCTGCGCCTGACCTCTCCGGTCATGTCGGATTCATCTCACCGTACTATGAGAGTGAAAGAATAGCGAGTGCACCTGTGTATTGCGCACACACTTGTGCCAATAATACCTCCTGCGTACCTGGCTGATCTCCGTTGAGATTGGCCGCCGTGGCCGAAACTGACTAGGAGGATTTCATTTTCATATAGAAAGAGATTTTACATACAAAACTTTAAACCAATTGACCCACCGACATTACTTTGACTATATTTCTTAAAAATGAAACGCGATTAAGGGCCATTGTCACAGATATAGAAAAAAAAATATTTGACAGTTATCGTATCATACAGCTAATGTTGACAGTACTCATTTAGACTTTGGGCCTAGATTGGAGTGCGATTTTTGTATTTGGTCGGCTTATACAACCATGTATTTTTTTCTGCTTATACACGTTGGATCCAGGCTGCTTTTGACAGGTCCGGCCGGAAATCTTTAGGGGAGGCCTATGTTCAGCAGTGGACGTCATGTGGCTGATGATGATGATGATACATTTATGTGATAATCATTTATCAGCAAGCGGTGAAAGCTAAAATCTATTCAAATAGCTTATCTTATATTCATAATTTTAATAATTCTCTCGTTTGTAACTGCATCTTAAAATAGAATTTGAAAACAAAATCACGAGCCTTTTAGCCTTTTCCAAATTCTCCAAGCCCAGAAAAAATAACGCCTTGTAAGTGACAGAAATTTAATGTATTTTTCCTGTTTTCTCTGCGAAACACATTAAATGTGTTTTGATAAATTATTTTATTTTCCTTTTAGATTTATGTAATTATTCCGCGTATTACTTTACTCATGGTTCGGATATGTAACATCTCTTTCAAGGACCTTGAATCTGTTTAAAATTATTCTTAATACAAAAGTTTATACTTTTATGAAATATTTTTACGATAAACTGAGAAACGGTTGTGCATGACGTTTTTTATATAGTTCGTAGCTTAACCTACTTTTATTCTTAGAAAGATGTATGGATTCTGTGAAACTCATGACAGCCTGAGTAGCGTGGCATCTTGCGCGGACCCACAATTTGGAGCCCATAGATGCCAAGAAACAAAAACGGGGCCATTTTTACACTCCATGAACTAAGCGTCACGCGCGCCATCACATCATGTTTATGCGACAATATTTTATTTTAGACGTGTTGTCATTTCCCTAAAAGTGCCGCTAGGATCTGGCGAGCCCTGCCTCCCCAACTACGCTACGCCGCTGAGCGTAACCATATCATACAAGTAGAGCCGCATGAAAAACTAGTAATAGTAATTCACTAACTAGTCTATAAGTATCTAGTAGTCCCTAATCGTGACTATCTAGTCTATATCTAGGTATCAGGAATTATAAAAAGTCGGCGTCCAATAAAACCCGGACCCATTTCCGTATATCACAAAATATACGCCATTGAACCTACAGCTTTCAGCTTCCAGCTAGCCCATCACCATTCCATTTGCAGCTAGGAGGCTATAAAAAATCTCAGGCTCAAATATTCCGTTTTAGCTAAAATGCAAATTCGTCCCAAACACCTATAGAGTTAACAAGGATACTAAAACATCTTTACGAATTCCTATATATAATTTTTTAATACAAAGATCGAACAAAGATACTTAAACACGGCTAGGTATTCCCATAGTTGGGCACCAAGTAATCCATAGTCTCAGGAAAGCTAGTCCCTAACTGACCCCGTAGTATCGGGTATCCCGCTCTCGCAGCTCAAAACTGCGTTGAGAGCCCTGATAGTCACTGACGGTGGCTTCAGGGACTATATGTCCACGTTACTACACAACGTGAGGGAGCAACTTTCGGAAACTCCAACTCCGTCGGGATCGTCTGGGGCCCCGGTTGCCAAACCAGCGGCCGGGACCGCGGACGATTCCGACGAAGCCATGGAGACCGTTTCGGGCTCCCTAAAACGCCCCGTGCCGTCTTCCTCTTCCTCCTGCGACTCGCAGGCGGAAACCTCGTCGTCGGAACTCGACGACGAAGGCTTCACGACTGTGAAGCGCGGGAGAAAGAAGAAGAAGGCCGTGACCCCAAACCCGGACAGCATTGTCCCTACCCCCGCGCCTTCAGCGCCTACCAAAGTGCAGTCGAGCTCCGCGAATCCCGCGGGTTCGTCGTCGCCGCCACCATCCCACCCATCCCAACCGCAAAACCCGAGGGGGCCTAAAAAACCTCCAAGGGTAAACATGCAACTCCCGCCGGGCAAAACCATGCAGGCCCTCTTCAAAGAGCTGGAAAACCAGCACATTTCAATTCCCACGAACTCGTGGAACGGGAGCCAGCAGCTCCTCTCCCTACAGCCCGGCTCTATCTCGGATCATAGAGCACTTACAAAGTACCTCGATTCGAGGAATTATTATTACTACACCTTTTCTCTCCCGGATGAACGTCGCTTTCACTACGTCATCCGTGGCATTCCGACCCAAATGTCGACCAATGAGGTCAGAGAAGGCCTCCAGGCCAAAGGCATCAACGCCTTAGAGGTGCACCGTATGCACCGCCAATCCCGCGCTTCTCAGCCTGGCGCTGAATACGAGATGGTGTTAGCCATCCTCGAGACCCCCGCGGACGTCAAACGTCTTTACGAAATTAGGGACATTTCGGGGCTAGGCGGCTTCACCGTCGAGTCCCCTCACAAGAAGGGCCAAATAGGGCAGTGTCACAACTGCCAAAAGTACGGCCACAGCTCTCGTGGCTGCCGCCTCCCCGCCAGGTGCGTTAAGTGCCTCGGCGAACACGGCACATCTGCGTGCCCTCGTCCTAAGGACCGTTCCCAATGCACGGAGCCGCCTTCGTGCACAAACTGCCGGCAATCGGGCCACCCCGCCAATTACCGCGGATGCCCCAAAGCCCCCAAAAAGACCATGAGAGCTCCTAAAGCTCCAAAGGCACCCGCCCCTCAGGCACCCCAGACCAACTTCAGACTGGCACCTACGCCGGTTCAAAAATGCATGGTTCCCTACCACGCCCCGCAACGACCCACGTCTCCAGGCCCGTGGCGGAGTCATTCCCGCCACCCCGGCCGCAACCACAACCAAACCCACTCCCGTTCCCAAACCCATCCCTTCGGCCTCCACGGCTCCTGCCCCGCAGGTGGCCAAGCCGAAAAAACCGGTGGCGACGACCTCACCCGCCCCCCCTACATCATCCTCTGCGCATAACGCAAAAGTCGAGTTCCTTCTGAACTCGTCTGAGCTGATGACTCTCACAGCTCAGATGGCCGACCTTGTGGCCCGTAGTGAATCCCTCGATCGCCCCGACGTTGATCTGGTCAACGAAATCCTCCGCATCCAGACGCGGAGGTACCAGATCACCGTAGGCGTCCTTTTTTCGTCATCATAAATGGCGCAACCAACAATTCTTAATCCCTCTAAGCGGACCAAACCCCGCTCCCTCAGAGTGGGGTTTTTCAACATTGACGGTATTCATGGCCAACGAGCCGAAATTTCTGATTTTGTCCGCGAAAACAAATTAGACGTTTTCCTCCTCCAGGAAACGTTCCTCAAACCATCTCACCGCAATCCCAACATCCCCAATTTCAATCTGGTACGTAATGATCGTACCAGTGGCCCTCTTGGAGGCACTCTCATTTATTTCAAAAGGTCCCTGCACTGCATACCCCTTGACCCACCTGCTAACTTGAGGAACATTGAGGCTTCAGTCTGTAGGCTAGCCATGACAGGACATCCGCCGATCACCATCATATCGGCCTACCTCTCGCCCACTAAGGAGCTTCACTCCCATGAACTAGATACCCTATTTGCGATGGGGGACTCCGTCATTGTGGCGGGAGACCTCAACGCCAAGAACACTCTCTGGGGCTGTCTCTACACCAACGCTAGAGGCACCGCGCTAGAGAGTTGTCTTGAAACCATAGACATGAGCATTCTGGTTCCTTCTGAACCAACCCACTATAGTACAAACGACAACTACCGACCTGACATACTCGACATAGCGCTCGTAAGGAACGTAAGCCTACGCGTACGTTCCATGCAGGTGCTACAAGAGTTAGACTCTGACCACAGACCTGTGATCCTAGACTTAGCCCCCCAACACGGCCCAACAGACACAGGTCCTAATGTTCCGATGAAGGTGAAAACGAATTGGCGCCTCCTTGGCACCAAACTCGAGGACACCTCATCCCCAGATCTCTCCGCGATCCCGACCAACATCGTGACTCCTGAAGAGACGACAGGCGCGATACGCTCCTTCACGAACCACCTCCAGAACGTCTTGAGCGAAAGCTCCGAGAAGGTGCCAGAGACTGTTCACAGTCACTGGCAAATTCCCGACGACGTTCGGTGGTGGGTGAGGTTGCGTAACGCAACGCTCAGAGCCTGCGCGACGAATCCCATTCCGGAACGACGACATCTTGCGCGCTACCTCCAACGCGAGGTCAAGCGTCGCATAAAGGATGTCGTCGATTCGAGATGGGAAACCCGCTTAGCCGAGATCGAACCGACACATCAGGCCTTCTGGCACCTGTGTCGTTCCTTCAGGAGAAACGATGTGGCCTCCATGCCTCCGCTCAATCGTCCGAATCAACGCCCGGCGTTTGATGACGACGAGAAAGCGGAGCTTCTGGCAGACAGCCTGGAGTCTCAATGTTCTCTCTCATCCGTACCCGTAGACCCCGACGATCTTGTTGCGGTTAATTCATTTGTCGAAAGTAGGAACGCGGTCCGGCCACCGCCGATCTCTCGCGACCAAAACGACGATATTATAAACCTCGACCCGGACGTCGACCCGCCGCCCGATCCCCTTGCGCCGGTGACGATCGAAGAAGTCATCACTCTGATCAAGGCACTCAAACGTAGGAAAGCCCCCGGGGGCGACAGGATCCCCACTCGTATGATTAAGATGCTCCCGGAGCATCTAGTTATCAAGCTCACCGCGATTTTCAATGCCGCCTTTCAAAACTGCCTCTTCCCAGAGATCTGGAAGGAGGCGGTGGTGATAGGCATTCACAAACCGGGTAAACCCGCATCCGAACCGTCCTCCTATAGGCCAATCAGTCTGCTTAGCACGCTAGGCAAAATGTATGAGCGGATCGTCCTCGACCGCCTCAAAATAGTCGCTCTCAACAACCATCTGATCCCTCCGGAGCAGTTTGGTTTCCGTCCCAAACACAATTGTGTAAATCAGGTGCTCCGCATCACGGAGCACGTTCACGAACAATTCTTTAAAGGAATGCCTACTGGCGCCCTCTTCTTCGATATTGAAAAAGCTTTCGACAGAGTGTGGCACAACGGCTTGCTTTTCAAGCTGTACACTCTCAACGTGCCCACACAGCTCGTGCACATCATACGAGACTTTCTGTCGAATCGCGGATTCAAATATCGAGTGGAGGGAACCCTCTCTTCCCGGCACACGATCACGGCCGGAGTCCCGCAAGGCTCCGCGCTTTCCCCATTTCTTTTCTCGCTGTACACTAGCGATATCCCAAGACCTAAAAATGCCCATCTGGCCCTCTTCGCGGACGATACCGCAATCTACGCTTCACGTAGAGACCCCGACGATGTGGTGCGCACTTTGCAAGCCGCCGCCGACGAACTCGGTGCGTGGTTCCGCAAATGGCGAATCACCGTCAACCCCACTAAAAGTCAGGCAATCCTGTTCACTTTGAAGAGGAGAATTCATATACCCAATTACCAAGTCCGCATGTCCAACCAGGTTATTCCCTGGACGGAGAAAGCCAAATATTTAGGAGTAACCCTTGATCAGAGGTTGACCTTCGTCCCACACGTAAACGCGGTACGCGCGCGAGCCGCATTCGCGGTGAGCCAGTTGCACTGGCTCATAAATAGAAAAAGTAAAATGTCCGTCCGCAACAAGATTAGGATATATACGACATGCATTAGGCCGATTATGACGTACGCATAACCCGTATTCGCCCACATACCGCCTGCTCGACTTAAGCGTATGCAGGTCCTGCAAAATAAGTTCCTACGACACGCTCTTGGTGCCCCGTGGTACGTTCGCAATCGCAACCTCCACGTGGACACCAATATGCCGACCATCAGGCATTTCATGCAAAAGGCCAGCAAACGCTACTTCGAGCGAGCGGAAAAACACCCAAATACGCTTATCCGTAAAGCGTCGATATACACTCCATTCGACCGCGCTAAATGGAGACGGCCGCGCTCCTTTCTGACCGACCCAGAGGACGATATAACTCTGGCCATCCGCCGTAAGCACGAGTTCCTAAAACTCATACACTCTACAAGACCGCAGTTCCGTCCTCGCCGCCGAGGACCTCGCCGCGCCCCCCGTCCCCCTGACCTCTCGTAGCATTTCCGGCCCGCGTGCCGATGACTACGATCAACACGACAAATAGGATTAGGGATCAAAACCAATCTCCCCAAACGATGATGTCTTGTCCTCTCTCAGTGGCCGCCCTGAGCCGAGGTTCGTGACCCGTTAGTGGGTCGCCCTCAGCGTGGTCGCTTAAATTCCAAGGGTTACGAGCGCCTTCTGCGTTCACCCGAAAGTCCGGTGTGGCCAGAAAAGCCGACTCGCGTCAGGCTACTGGCCGATAGGTCCTTGTTAAAAAAAAAAAAAAAAAAAAAAAAAAAGGAAAGCTAGTATGCATAATAATAGACCCTCAAATTTCAAATTTGCAGCAGCATAGTGTCGCTTAAAAAAATACTGCGTCACGTTTTTACACAAACGTAACATACGTCATACGTGACACAATGACGTGTTGAACTAAAAGTGTTAAACGCGTCGCAAGCAAATAAAAAAAATGGCTTTTACTTTTGTAGAAAGGATGCAAGCAAACTTCGTGCTGTTGCTGTGTTCTCCGTTTCTTGTGGTAGGGTATTTGTATCCGGGGCGGTTGCGGACGACAACTTAGACGTCGTGACGTGAGTCGGAAGAAGCCCGCAGCCGTCCCTAATGCGCCGAAGATGGCCACCGCGGAGTTTTGGTTGGTATGCCGTGCGTTAGTTTTGGTTGGTATGCCGTGCGTTGTATATAGGCTAGGGACTCGGCCCGGCGGTCGCCCGACGTTTTCCATCTCTCCGAGCGCCTCAACGTCGGGTCGTAAGGCACGGTGAACCCAACATAACCGCTCAGTCGTTCCCCTTGAATGCTGGGCGGTAGTAATAATTCACTTTCTCCGCGTAAAAAAAAATGAAATGGTATATGTATCCGCCCAGATTGCGACCAACCTACATTAGGTGTAAAACCCGTCATAATCACCTACCTGTATGTCGCGTTATTTTTAAAATACATTTATCAAAAATGCACATCATCCAAAAACGAGAAAAAAAATATTTCAATATTGACACAATAAAAGAATTATACAGCTTTGAAAATTCGGTGGAAGGGCCTGTCAAATAGCGGAAAGCGCAGACGGTGATGTCACCGAGTACCATCGGCCATAACTTTGCGTGCAGAGGTAGCTCGATACACCAACACATGGCACAACCCAGTTCTCCTCTAAATAACTTTCTTTTTTTTTGTTGACGCGGAGAAAGTGACTTATTACTACCGCCCAGTGTTCAAAGGGAATGACTGAGCGGTTATGTTGGGTTCACCGTGCCTTACGACCCGACGTTGAGCCGCCCGGAGAGATGGAAAACGTCGGGCGACCGCCGGGCCGAGTCCCTAACCTATGTACACCGCACGGCATACCAACTAAAACTCCGCGGTGGCCATCTTCGGCGCATTAGGGACGGCTGCGGGCTTCCTCCGACTCACGTCTAAGTTGTCGTCCGCAACCGCCCCTGCGCGTACCGCTATTGCGGACCGTCTCCTGTTGTTGGGGGGGCTCAGAAGCCCCCGCACATCGAAGGACGCCCTTGGCGTCAAAGGCAGCGTGAGGCACGCTGCCGTCCATCACGTCCTCTAAATAACTGCCTTATTTTCAACCAATGTTGATGCTGATTTCACAGAATAATTTCTTCATTCTATTATTTTCTGTTACGTATAAAATAATGGACAAAATAAAACACAGTAAACTACCCTATTGTGTTGACAGGCAAATGATAACTATCTCATCAGCTGTCACTCTTTCTGGACCCCACTTATAATCAAGTGCAGTGGTCTGACGCGGCCGTATAAAATACTCTAGTCGAGGTTAAAATTGAAATAGTCACACATACATTTTAAAGTGAAAATACATTCCACAGTTCGAAGCCAATAAAATCAATTGCACATAATATGACCTCAATTTCAATATTCAATACAAATCACATACATATTTTCTAAATACAGATTGGGTTCTAGTTATACAAATGCTGCAATACGATTTATAAACCTGTCAAATATTTCATACGAATAGAACGAGTATTAGAAAATAACTAGATTTTACATTAGGTCATCGTATACCCTTTGGCGCATGTTAGATTTTCGTTTTTTATTAACCGACTTCAAAAAGGAGGTTCTGTATTCGATCCGTATGTATGTATGTATGTTTGTTTGTATGTATGTATGTATGTATGTACATTTGTATGGCCGCGTGTTTCTCAAAAACTACTGATCCGATTTGGATGTGGTTTTCGATATAAATATGTATATATTTCACGGAAGGTTTTAGTATATAATTTATGAAGATCTGATGAAGATCTTCTGAGATACACAATGCAACTTTTCAATAACTAACAGCAGAAGACTCGCGAATGCTGCAATCGTATATCTATGATGTATTGTTTACACCATTCTATAATTAACTTAAACAAAAAAGCAATAAATAAAAACTTTTCAATAAAAAATAAACCGACTTCAAAACCACTACAAATCACAAAATAATTGTAATTTGTATTCGCCTAGTATATACGTATATTTGGAGTTGGTGCCTAATTTAAATTGAACAATGTTTTCGTGTATTTGTTTGTGTATTTCCTCAGCTTAGCTGGCAATTTAAATTAGGCATCGACTCCAAATATACGTATATACTAGGCGAATACAAATTACAATTATTTTGTGATTTGTAGTGGTTTTGAAGTCGGTTTATGTATTGGAGAATAGAATAGAGTCTAGAGTCTATGTTATTTAGTCTAAGTACTGGAAACAACTATGGCCCTAGATCGGAAGATCCGGATTTCGATTCTAAGATCTGCTACACTGGATTTTACAAACATAGTATACATATGGAGGAGGGCATATGGACTGTACTAGCTTCTACATACATATACATATACACTCACGCCTGTTATCCCCGAAGGGGTAGGCAGAGGCACAACTAGTGCACCCACTTTTCGCCATTACTCCGTCCCATGATGTGATAGGGGGCGAGCCTATCGCCATATCGGGCACAAATTCCAGACTCCGAGCTGATACTGAATAGAAAAACTCAATATCACTTTGCCCGACCCGGGGATCGAACCCGAGACCTCAGCTTTGCAGTCGTACTATAATACAACTACGCCACCGAGGCAGTCCTACTAGGCAGTGTACTAGCTTCTATTTTTATTATTTCATGCGTGTGTGTTATTTGCGTCATATAATTGCAGCTAAATGACGAGACGAGCATGCTGCTCGCCGGATGGTAAGGGATACGACCGCGCAAGACCGACCAGAACTACGAATTACAAAGTATCACGTGGTACGCTACTGCACTCTTCACCTTGAGACTTGAGATGTTAAGTCTCATAATGCCCAGTAAATACGCTGGCTAAAGTGTCCTTCAAACTGGAACACAACAGTGCATGCACACTGCTGCTTGGCGGTAGAAATAGATATTGCGGTGCTACCTACCCAGACAGCCCCTCGTATAAAAAGTATTGCTCCATTGTAGAAAATTATAGCTTCTTAACCATGAAAATTTTGAGAGACCTTTGACTAATACGACATTTTTATTTATTTCCTGTGTAAAGACCTTTGACTCATATGACATTTTTATTTATTTCTGCCTGCACACCACTACCTCTCAGCTCCAGTGATCTGAACAAAACAATTCCAACATCAAACGCGTTTAACTTCGCTTTTCGCAAACTAAAATGTCCAAAGTTCCATATAGTGTATTTTAAATTTCCTTTGTGCTACACAACGGCCAATATTATTTTGTGACAACGCGCTTTTTCCAGAATTCGGGTTAAGTTTTAGCATGTAAAGTTGTTAAATCACTAAAGTTTGAGAGGTAAACATTAACCGAGTTGGAATGTGTTACGTTATGGCTAGGATAAGAGTCTAGAATTTTTTCTGTTTATTAAATCTAGCTTTTGCTTGCGACTTTGCGCGTATGAAATCCTTAGGAATCGAACCTTTTCCTACTTTTCGGGAATGAAAAATACCATATCCCTTAATTCATCTATGCGTCTTTGCTTTGAAACATTTCATGAATTTATTTATCACATCCAAACATATAAATTCTTAACTAACTTCCACGATAATGTATTGATTTTACCATGTGATTTTCCTCCAGCTGGTACATAATGTAACATGTTTATACCACTCGCTCCGAACGCAGACGACCGTAAGTAATGTGTCCTTCAAATCGGCTAAAATAAACCGATATTTTGACACATACATGGATGTATGCTGGAGTTATATAAGTAAGACATAAGAGTTTAAACGAGTAAAATTGAGTGCCACTAACTTGATTGGATTATAACGGGAGGTTAAACTCGCAATCTATACTGACTTCACAAGTAATGAATTGTTGTATATTTATATAAATACTAGTAGTGCTCGTGAAAAAGATTTTTCGGGACAAAAATATTTCCCGGGATGAAAAGTAGCCTATAGCACTTAGGAGTTATGTAGCTTCCTATTAGTGAAAGAATTTTCAAAATCGGTTCAGTAGTTCCTGAGATTAGCGCGTTCAAACAAACAAACTCTTCAGCTTTATAATATTAGTATAGATATAAACTAGCGACCCGCTCTGACTTCGCACGATAGCAGAGCATATATGCCTTCGTATGTTTTCTGCCGTATAAAACATTAATAAATAATTAATACACATAAACCTCTCTTTGAACCGCTCCGTCCACTGGTGAAAACCGTATTATAGTCCATTCAGTGGTTTTTGAGTTTATCGCATCCAGACAGACCTGGCGGGGGACTTTCATATATAAGAGTCCGTCTGTGTGGATACCACCGCAATGTCTATTTCTACCGCCAAGCAGCAGTGTGCATGCACTGTTGTGTTTCTGTTTGAAGGACATTGTATCCAGTGTAACTACAGGACATAATGAGACTTAACATCTTATGTCTCAGGATGACGAGCGCAG
The DNA here is from genome assembly GCA_949316025.1 of Lapara coniferarum. Classification (NCBI taxonomy): domain Eukaryota; kingdom Metazoa; phylum Arthropoda; class Insecta; order Lepidoptera; family Sphingidae; genus Lapara; species Lapara coniferarum. The sequence continues at coordinate 24,413,439 of OX438920.1, forward strand.
TGAAATGCCACACAGTAGGTACTTGGTAACTCAAGGTGCTGGATGGTGTTTCTACTCTTTATGGGTGGTCGTACCACTTACCATCAAGCAAACGGCATGCTCGTCTCGTCATTCGATGCCATAACAAAATGTGTGTTTAAATTGCCTTTACACTTCGACGTTTATACTTACATACATATACATATACATATACACTCACGCCTTTTATCCCCGAAGGGGTAGGCAGAGGCGCAACTTGTGCACCCACTTTTCGCTATTATTCCGTCCCATGATGTGATAGGGGGCGAGCCTATCGCCATATCGGGCACAAATTCCAGACTCCGAGCTGATACTGAATACGCTTATATTAAGTCTCATGGCTAAAACGTAGGGAACAAGCACGAGCGAATACGTGCGACAATTCAGTGTAGGTAAATGTTAAGTTCTTCATCGAATGGGATTTGTTTTATAAGCCGCATAACAAGGATTATCACGCGTGGTTGCTTATGCGGGACCAATTGCTCAAACCTTTTAAGTCGTTAATTTGTAAAGCGATAATGCGATTTCGTTAATCGAGCAATTTCTTCAGCAATAGTTATTTCTGATTGGCGATATTTTTAAATTGCTTTACGTTTAATTTTTTTCTTGAGATTCAGTGCCAAAGGAAGCATCTTTCCTCGAAGTATGTACTCGTAAATTTAATCTCTTAGTTTAATGAAATGAAACTTTATGAAAAAAATGTTTAATTAAAGTGTCCCTGAGAATTTCACGGATGTTGGAATACTAACAAGAAGGCTATAATAATCTTTACAACCGTGTCACCCAAACATAGCATATTTTTTGTATATTAAGGTACTACCTGGAATAATACACATTGTTCAAAGATCTTCCTATCCAAACCACCTTTGTAACCCGAAATGAAACAAAAGAAAAGACCGAGACAATGTTATTAGATCGAATGAAAACAAATCCTGTGCCTCTATGTTATTCCACGACCTTAAAGGTGAGATATTCAGACGAGCTATATTACTAGATCTTGCTGTGGGAATAACATGCACAAATATTTGCCTCAGGACTAGTCGATTTTGCCAATAAACACTGAATAGGGTAAATTTTTTATGTTTGATTTTGTAAGTTGATATATAACAGAAAATAATACAAAAAAGAAATTCTTCTGTGAAATCAGCAACAAAATTGATTGAAAAATAAAGCAGTTATTACTATTCGAAATTTTGTTGTGAGCATAAGTGGGAACGTGGAGGGTATATTGCGCTATCTCTTTCGCACGCACGCAGTGTTATTGCCGGCAACTCTTGGTGACGTCATAGTGTAATATTACTGTTATTTGAAAACTACCCTTTACACCAAATTTCCCGAAACACGAAAACAATGTTCAATTAAAATTAAGCATAGACTCCAAATATACGTATACAGGGTCATTTTGTAATCGAATACATAAATTTAACTGCGATAAAATCAATTTGAAAGAAACACCATGCAGTTAATTAATTTAACCATAAGTGTAAAATAAAGAAGTACATTTTTCAAACAAAATAAAGAACAAAAAAGGTCTTTTAATTTAAGACATCCTATTGCCACTACTAGTATACGAGAGATCGTCGGAGCGTCAACGTCACTGAGGTCTGTGTGTTTCATTGATAATATGCTCACGCACACGCGAACAAGAGATGCACACACGGAGCGCAACGATAAGACATCGCGCCATCGTAACCAAGAAGCTTTATTCCAAACCGAAAAGATGAGGTCGCTATTATTACCTATGCTTCTGTGTCAGGTCACATAGGTCAATCAAAACAACAGTCACTTACTAGATTCTGTCAGAGCCAGTTATGTCTCCTTTAGAAGACCTAAATCATTGAAGCATCTTCGATAATGGTCACAGTCCGTACACCGCACGTAGCTTATCAAAAAGCCTCACAACCCTAAGATTCCATCAACTATCACACGATACATCAGCAAGAATCGCACGCTCAAGCCGTCAAATTCGTCGATCGATTTCGTGAAACCAACTATGATGCTACCGTTACGATACGAGTGTCAACGAGGTTCTTGAAGATTGGAATTTTGAACATTTACTCAGTAATCCCTAAAAGTACAAAAGACATTTCAACGACCTTCAAGGAAACATTAACACTTTATTCACGAGCTTTGTAAATGTAAATCATAGTTTACCACAACAGAAACTTAAAAATTAACACAATAGAATAATAATTACAATTAGAGAACATTTGATCGTGTGCGCATAAAAGCCGACAAAGGACTACTAAACTAATAGGTTTTTACCTACACATGGCTCGCGTCTCCCGAAGCGATGTCAGAGACAAGGTCACTCGGATCGATACAAAACGATATAATAATAAAATTACAATAGGTACCGGTAAGTACATAGGGAGCATCGGCCTAACATTCAGTACGTAAATCGACATACGCCACGTCGTGTTGCTGCCGGGCGACTGGCGGGCAACGCGCGCGCAGGCCCCCGCGCCCCACGGCGCATGCGCCTGGAGGAGCCAGTGCGGGGCCATATTTTAGGCCGCGCGGGATAGGCATAAAGTCCACGAATCCCGGACCGCGAATCTCGATGTATTTCGAAACGTTACACATTTTGATAAATATCACTTGTACTTATTGCTATTACCTGGAATTGTCGTAATTTACTAGTAGGGTAAAAACGTTAATTTTTACCACTTCATAGAATACACGCACACTTTTGTCAAGAATAAGTAACATTTACGTACGTATAGTAATGGCTGAACTTAATTTAAAATAACCAGGATATTCAATTGACTAATAACCAAAATTATTGTAAGTAGGTAAAACATAGGTATTTAGAAGGATTTTTGTGCACTTGGTCGAGTCACTTTATAATTGGTTAGTAAATAACGCCAGTTTTAGGTATTATTACTCAGGCAGGAACTATTAAAAATTACGATTGTTATTGCGGTGCGGAGATACTGGGGTACTCTGTCAGAGATGTCCGGGAATAAACCCATACTTCGCCCAAATGTCCGGGATTCTTGCCGTGTTTGTCCGGCGTCGGCAATTTAGGTAATGGCAGCCCTATACAAAGAACATGCCGACAAGTGCGCCGTGCGCCCGCTGGCGCGCGCGATCGTTGGCCCCGCCAGCTGATGTTCGTGTTACACGTGCTCCCACAGGGATACCAAGCTTTGGTACTATTACCTTATTCTGCAATATCTTGCAATTTTAGTTTTACATTGTTCTATGCTATTTTAACCGTACCACAATGCATATTGAAATTAAATGATGTTAGAGCTCTGGTATGCTTTATTGCTTAAAGTAATGTTATTTTTACAATACAAAGATATTGCTGCGTATTCGTTTAAGTAGACTTTTCATTAGCATAATTGCCCTAGTTATTTTATTATTTAATACACTTATTTAAGTGTGTTAGAAATCCATGTGATAAATAAACTAATATCCGATTCTTTGAAAAGCTGGGTCATTTTAGCAAACTTGTCGGTAAAAATGTTTATACTGGCAACACAGCGTGTTTGAGTGCGTGTTTGTATTGAATGGCGTGCGAAAGAGACACAACATGTTGGTATCTGCACGTTAGTTTCAATGTGTTAGTAACAAGATCAACGACTCTGACGCGATACAAAATGTAGCTAGAGATTAGAAGGTACAGAAGGCATAATAAGGCGTTTGGTAGTATAAAGTATTTACGTAAACCTATTTTAGGCATGACGTCCAGAAATATTGATGTTAAAATTAAAATAAACGTTGAAATATCATACGGAATCAAAAAATATGATATCAATAGATTAAAATCCTGTAACTTTTTTAATAGTGACTGCGAGTTGTTAAGTACCTACCTATTTCGGTAGGTAAACTTATTTATTAACGAAAACAAAGTTTATTATTAAAGAAATAATACTTTTCTTTACAGCATAACACTTAAAAAAAAAAATTAGTTCCTTTTCACACAATAACATGACAACTTTTTATTTCATGTTGATATTTATAACGTTTTAGTTAGGGAGTAGGGACTGCTCTAGTAGCAATTTAATTATTTTATTTCAAATTCCACGTCTCAAGCGGTACTGCTGCAGCTATGTGAGTGAATGTATTGCAAGTGAATTTGTGAGTTGCCCTTCTTAATCCTATAGGTTTTGTAATAACATCGTCAGCTGTGACGTGATTCACTGAATAAAGTCAAGCGCGCTAAAACACAGCGTGATCAAAAAACTATAAAACTATAATCTGGATTATTGGCGAAAGTATGCGTTACCCATGGATAATATTTTGCACGATGTTAGCAGAGGTCACGCTGAATATGTGGTTTCATTTAGTAACGCAATGTTGAAATGACACTGTATATAAAGTTAAATATTTTGTTGGTGTGTAATGATTTTGAAGTTCGTTTTGTTTTTGTTAAAAAGCTTTTGTTTATTCCTTTTTTTTTACTTTTTTTTTAAGAATAGATTACATAGCCTACAAAAGGCGGAAATACTCTTTAGTGATATTTAAATTATAACTTATTTCAAGCAATATACAAAACACATACGAATACTCACGCCTTTATCCCAGAAGGGGTAGTCAAAGGCGCAACTAGTGCACCCACTTTTCGCCGTGCGTTTTCCGTCCCATAGTGTGATAGGGGGCAAGCCCATCGCCATATTGGACACAAATTCCAGACTCGGGGCTGATACTGATTAGAAAAATCCACTGTACCGTAATATGACTACGCCTCCGAGGCAATCAAAACAATACAGTCATATTAGATACAATACAAAGAATAGCTGCATAGTCACATATTGTAAACAATACGTATACATTTAATCCCAGTATAGAAACGGAAGACTCATACGAACATGAGTCGTGAACCCAACGGGACATCCGGAGGTCGCAAACTTATTAATGTCCTGGTTAATTCCAAATGCCAAGTGCCACGACGAAGTTAGACAGTTTGCTTCTATAAACACGACTGTATCTTCGGTGCGGGATTTCATAATTTCAACTCATGTTTGGGTCATGTTTAAAGTTTTTCGTGGTATACAAATTTTATCAGTGTTTTATGTAAGCAGATTTTTTTATACTATATCACCGAAATAAGAACCTTTGAGGGGATATACCACAGAATAAAGAGAAGATGATAACCTTAAGCAAGTGGTCAGTTATAAAACTAAGCGAAATCCTTTTTGAAACATTTTTCAAAAAGTTTATTGCGCTGACCTTATTCTGGAATGAAAGAAGAAACAACAGATTGAGTATTTGATTTTAATCAAAGCAAGAACTAGTCTACAAGAATTATGGTACACTACTGTGTTTCAAGGAAAGGGGAAACAATTAGTTGTGCCATTATCCAGTAATTCCATTCATCATCATCATTGCAAATGTCTAATAGTACATAGTTTAAGGAGCGTTCATTAGAGATACGAATAAACTTCATTAATTGATCAAATATGTAATAATTAAAAAAATGGGTATTAAAAACACTTAATTATTGCCACAAATTGATACCTAATCTATAAATATACATTATGTTAACTTGACTGGCGAAAGAGTCGACTCAGCTTATGTTGACAGTGAGCAATGTGACACCACCAGTCAACACTGGTTATCAACCCTCCATTTTTTACCTTTTAGATTACTATCTAACCAAATCAAACTTGTAAATTCACGTTTGTTTTCTAACAACCAGCCGACATAGATTTCGGGCAGGATAATTCTAAAGATAAAATTAACAGCCCCGTCTCTCGCGAACCAAAAGATAAAACATCTTAGACGGCATGACACAAATATTTGCGGATTGGGCCAATAGTGGGAATCGATATCTTACCACAACCTACGAGGGACTTTAGGAATATCCCATTACAAATATTTGCTCAATATGGTGTTCCGTTATGGGACTTAAACTCAGCGATCGATTCAATACTGGCTTCTCGCCCGCTGTGGAAGGCTTGGCAAATAACATGAGTACATGTATTTGTGTAAGCAGACGTAGACTACTTGGCCGTAGATATAACACAAGTAGTATAAGGATACTCTGCTGACTATCAGCGACAAAACACCACAAACAAGTGACAGATCACAGAAACAACGCACTCGATGTCAGAGTTAACTGATTATCCCTTTCAAAAGCCAATACGTGATTTGATTGACATATTCTGATTGGCTGACTTCGCAATGAAGGCAAAGACATCACTGGTAAAGTTATCGTATAGTTAAATGTATTGATAGTGAGCAATAAGAACAAATGTGGCAGGTTCTTTCGCAACTCCGAAGTTGATGTTAGAGTCTAGTTTAAAGACAAAGCATCAGTCATTAAAGGAATTCTATGTGATTTGAAAGGTCTAACCCTCCTCCTAGCCAGTTTTCGGCCACGGAGGCCAATCTCAACGGAGATCAGCCAGGTACGCAGGATATATTATAGTGCACAAGTGTGTGCGCAATACACAGGTGCACTCGCTATTCCTTCACTCTCATAGTCCGGTGAGACGGCAATCCGACATGACCGGAGAGAGATCAGGCGCAGGACCAACGGCTTTACGTGCTTTCCGAGGCACGGGGGTATCACACCGCCAACTTCCTGACTCCGAGCTGCGACTAAGTAAATTTTAAGATGGAAAAACCCAGTCACATTTTTTTTTGGCTCGACCCGGGATTCGAACCCAGGACCTCAGCGCGCAAATCGTACTCGTAATGTGTACGCAATACCACTACGCCACCGAGGCAGTCAGGTCAGGAGGTCTAACCCTATATGTGTGCTGAAGGATTGTGTGAAAAAGAAATCTGAAAGAGCAATTAATTAGGAATTTTAAAATAAATAAATTAAATATTGGAATAGTCAAAACTATTTTAGCAAAACCACATACAGTATTGGCAAAAAAATTGTGCCTGCTGGCAACTGATATTGATTAGTTTTTGTATTCACATGTGTAACCATAGCACTTAGTACATCACATTGTATATAGATAATATATTACATCTATTGTACTTGTCTTAATATAAGCTCCGATGGGGTTGACATGTCTATATGGATAAAAACCCCGAAATAAGTTTAGATTAAAAAAAGCCCTATATGTATTGTATTTATTTATTTATTTATAACTTTATTGTACATCACAACGTAATATAGTATTTCACATAATATAGGCAAAAGGGTGGTACAATTGGCGGTCTTATCGCTCGAGGCAATCTTTTACAGACAACTATGGGATGGAGATAAGAGAAGTAGCGAAAAGGGGTAATTCATGACGTACATGCTAGTTATTAATTATTGAAGAAGCATAAAGAAAGCAAATCAAAAATATACGAAAGCACATAAAATATATCTCTACATACATACGAACATAATGTACACACACAAACACACACACACACACACACACACATATATATATATATATATACAGTACATATATACATAACATATAATATAAATATAATATGATTATTACATAAAGTGATATACTTACATAAGAAATAATACTCAATGTCGTACATGAGTTAGTTTTTATAGGGTGAGATAGTGTTCTTTAACCCGTTTTTTAAAGATTGCTAGTGATTGCGCACGTTTTATAGCTATTGGCAATGCATTCCATAATCTGATAGCCGAAACTGTGAAAGATTTATCTACAAATGATGTAGTATGCGTCGGCATCTTCAATGTCAAGTTTTCTGATGATCTGAGGGACCTCCCATGCGTGTCGCGAAGAAATTGGAACCTAGATTTGAGATAGGAAGGAGCAAGAGGGTTGAACAAAATATTATTATTATTATTAGCATTGGTATAAAATAAATGGTTTAATGTTTAAAACAAAAATATAAGTCTAGCATTGCGAACTATTCCCAAAAGAAACTGTGAAAGCTATCATGAAGAATGTAGACGTAAATTAAAAGTAAATTCAATTATCAACAGCTGTATTTCTCGTTCTCGGAAAATCTAACTCTATTATCTGCCAAAATCTCTGACGTTACTAAATCCAGGAAATATGTTTCTTACACTCGGCAAAAGGATGAAACAAGCCTAAAGTATAATAAACTGGTAAAGAAAGTTTTTTATTGTTGGTTCACAATTTAGAAATAATTTTATTTGGGGTATATTATAACGTTACTGTAACAACAAAACCTCAAATTCAACATCGTCGCTAACCAATTTTATAATTCCAAAGATCAAGCCACGGAATCCAGGACGCCGCAGATTTCGTAACTCACAAACACAACACCGAGCAGGGTGGATCGTTGCTTTTAATTTTATTACGAGACGCCCCCTGCTATTGGCAACTCCCTATTCCAAGATTATTCCGCGTAGTTTATTTGCTATAACATCGTTGTATTACGTCATTTCGCCAAATTGTCGTCACTGAGTTATGTTAAACGTTAAACAAGGGTGTCTCGTTCATTGTACAGGAAATTCACTGTTACGTCCGTTATCATATTTGTTGAGATCCTTTGTAACTAGTTTATAGGGATTTGCTTGAAGTTGATAAACACAATCAATTATAGAAAAGGTATTGGAAGCTATTGCTTGTTTTGGGATATTGTTCACTTTTGGTGATCGAGGTAAATTTTCGGTCTACGATAAATCAAGTTATCACATACTTCGTATGTATTTGCATATCATTCTCTAGATCCTATCACAAATATGTTACGGCCTATATTCGCATAGCTCAATCATCAATTCACCTATCATCTTACCTAATATCATCATCATCAGGATGATGGTCCGGTGGCAGGTCGAGCCGGAGGTCGCCGAGCGCCCGCGCCGCGTGCCTTCTCCGCCTTTCATACCACAGCTTCTTTTGTTCCCTCTCATTATCCCTCTGGACTCCGAAAAACGTTTGCGTCTCTCTCTTAAGGTAGTCCCGGACCGCGACCGTATGGACGCGCCGGAGTCGAACCCCATCCTCGTGGGCCGGTTGAGGTCCGGGTTCAGGGATTGGTTGCGCAAGCGCCGCTGGTGGCGCGGACACGATCCGGGGTGGTGACGCTGGTGGCTGGTGGGATTGTGTCGGTGCCGCTGTTGATGTTGATGTTTGGCATGCCAGCTGCGGTGCCAGCAGACCTGCGCTTGATCGCCTGTAACAAAGAAAAAAGGAATAATGAATAAAAAGGTATTAAAAAACGACGTTTTCAACCAAAAAAAAAATGCAACTCAGTTCGTAATAATATTGCAAGATATGCAAAGGACCTTAATGGCGTGGGTGAAAATTTCAGAATAGAACATGACTGTCAAAGAAATAAAACGCGGACTAAAAATCAATAAGTATTTTTTTTAATGATAATTTCAGTTTATGAATACAATTTTAGGTGTTCAGTTAGGTAATCATATCGAGCTTGTAAGGAAATCTGTAAATCCTGAATATGTATTCTTCTGAAACTGTTTTGAGTTACGCAGCTACCAAGAAATAATTTGATAAAATAAAAACTATGAGGTTGGTTTCGTCTCTAAACTGACTTCCGTGGTAAATAAACCCATGGTAAATACTGTACCCACTGGCAGTAGCCCAGGTTAGTGGACAGTAGTAAATCAGGATTTGAATAATTCAACTCACCACAAAATAATAAATACCATACTTAATGGTAATATTATTAACTAGCTTTTGCCCGCGGCTCCGCCCGCATTAAAAAGTTTTTCCGGGATAAAAGTCCTGGTTTATGTTTCTCCGGGATAAAAAGTAGCCTATGTGTTAATCCAGAACATGATCTGCCCGTGTGCGAAATTTCATCAAAATCCGTTCAGTAGTTCTTGCGTGAAAGAGGAACAAACATCCATACATCCATACATTCTTACAAACTTTCGCCTTTATAATATTAGTAGGATTTTATTGAAGATAGTTGTGGCGATCGTGTATGCAGAAGAGGAAAAAGTAAAGTCTTCGGTTTTTTTATTTTTTTTCATTTTAATAATATGTAAAAGGGAATATCTGTCACCATACACTACCAGCCCTGTATTATATACTGCCCACTACTGAGCACGGGCCTCCTCTACAACTGAGAGGGTTTAGGCCTTAGTTCACCACGCTGGCCTAGTGCGGGTTGGCAGACTTCACATTCCTAATTATAATATCTATCACCATTGGAGGCATAATTTCCACTGATCTACTATAGACGTTCATTTTATATCGCAAAATATTTTTTATTTCATATTATTTAGACTATCATCTCAATTGAGTAAATAGTACGTAATATAAAGTCTTGGTTGTATCTTCTCCAGGCATTCCAATAAATTCGCCTCGCGGCTATAAATTGTGGATTTGGCATAACAAACATCCAAAATTGTTGAACACGTCCCAAGCGTCTAGCTTGATTTATGATATTAAAAGGACTATAGAAAATGTCAGCTAATCCAGTGATATGTTTCATCACTTGATTCGATCATTTTTTGTTTGATTGAAAACAAAACCTATAGGTACCAATTTTGTAGATGGTATAAAAAGTATTATATTATATCAATTTTTTCAATAGCTTTATTGCTTAAGAATGACTCAACGAGGAAGTTTCTTGCCAATCATAAAAAATAGCAAAACCCTCGAAATTTGAATTTCGAAGCAATACATGGCTCATCACTGTGTATCTATACTTTGTTCATCATTATGGACAAATTCGATATCTTTTCGGAGAATATAAACTTATTTCAATTTCGAACATCTTCAAAAACATTTTAGTGATACAAAAGACCTGAGAACAGCTTCAATTAACAATACATAAAATATGTATTACGACCGTAGCGCCTGTAATGAGAGGCAGCGGATTCCAGTGTTCCGGCTACACCGTCTACTCAAATTAGCCGAATTGATTCGGCATTTCCTCTTGCAATTCCGATGCAAATTGATTTGTAGTTGAGCTCGCTGGAAATAATTTAGTTTAGTTATTGGACAAAGCATTGGGTATAATTGGTATAGAGATTGACTCGGGAAAGTTCCTACTTTATGACTGACTAGGAATTTGATGATAAGAAGAAATTTGTTACGTGTAAATCCATACTATACATAAGAAGGAACTATGTTACAATTCCATGAAACCAAAAATGTGCCGACGATACCTAAACTATATGTCCTCCATAAAGCCTTTTCTCAAAGGTAGATCTTTGTCTTAGAAAATAATTAATTCATTGTTAACAAAAAAAATGTTCACTTAACACAAAATCATGTTTTTGAGTTATAAAGTTCAGCAGAATTCGTACTGCAAATATTCAAGTTCATTTATGTTTGAACAATAAGTCGTAATGAATATCTATTTACATGAATCTTTTGCAATTTCGAGAGATCATAGTTTGCATTACTGCGTTATGTAGTTTCAAATTTAAGTTGTTTGGAATCTGTGTTGTTTTTAAATAAAATTTTGTTTTCTAGATTAAATATTTTTGCGCTTGTAATATCAAATGCCCTCACACTAAGATAATTTTATGTAACTACAAACAATGATATTTGGAAGTATAATAATTATTTTGTTTAAATCAATTTAAAAAATATAAACAATTATTTTGATTATGAGGCTCACATTAAATAGCTACATTCTTTTTTCAAAATCAATGTCTTCTTTTTAAAAAGCGATAAAATAATGTTCTTATTTCAAATTCTCTTTGGCCAGCATCTTTTTTGTACTCACTTCATAAACACCGAACCATTACTACAACTATGGCAAATCACAAATGACATGTCCAAAAGCGGGCTTTAAACTCTAACCAAGATACTTTATATAACATACTAGCTTTTGCCCGCGGCTCCGCCCGCCTTAAAAAGTTTTTCCGGGACAAAAGTCCCGCTTTATATTTTCCCGGGATAAAAAGTAGCCTATGTGTTAATCCATGACATGACCTACCCGTGTGCGAAATTTCATCGAAATCCGTTCAGTAGTTTTTGCGTGAAAGAGGAACAAACATCCCTACATCCAAACATCCATACATCCAAACATCCATACATCCCAACATCCATACATCCAAACATCCATACATTCTTACAAACTTTCGCCTTTATAATATTAGTAGGATTAGTAGGATTTGGCTAGCACTCCTAAAAACGATGCCTTGGCCATAAACCCTGTAATTTTAAAGTCCGCCGATTTTAATACCCATAAAGTTTCAGTCCGGTTAAATTTTGAGGTCCAGCACTCATATAGAAAGCCGACATCTTTCATCAAAACCAGCACCAAAACACGCGAATCATACCGTACGATTTGTCCTTCAACTTTCGTAGAATATTAGCATGAAGTAGCTAACGGTAATGTCTATTATTAATGCGTCTGAACTTGGATACATAAAGCGTCGGCAGCGGCAGGTGCTCTCTCCGGCAATAATTTGCACACAGCCACTGTACGTAAATCATGAGCTCCGTAGCTAGGCAATGCCTTTGACAAATATTCCTTATCGCATAAGCTCGACTGAACGACGGATTACTATCGCTTAACGTTTGTTTTCTATAGTGATACGTATTTATAAGGTGATTTTATAGATCAATATATTCGGTGGCAGAACCACATAATTTGAAATTCTTGGACGCTCAGACAATAATTTTTATTTGATACGCGTGCTTAATTCTTTGGTAAGGTTTTATAGGTGATGAACATTGATTTATAAAGGCTTTATTTATAAATCAATGGTGGTGAAATACAAACTCAGTACACCTTATGTATGCTGGCCTATAAAAAAAAAACAATAGGCTATTTTACGCATTTTTTTTTATTATGGTTATTGAAAAAGTTCGTCATTTAAAAGCTAACACAAAGAGCACAACCATAATCCGGTGAAGAATCGACAAGATATAAGCCTTTGAAATATGATGGAAGGGCTAAATTTCAAGCAACGAAAAGAGACGCAATGATATCTAGTGTCGTCATCAGCATTACGATGTGCGCGAAGGAAAGAGACAACACGCTATCCCCATTACGCGCTCATTGCAATATTTGAATTATGAATAATTGCTGCCCTATCTCTTAATTAATTTTGTTGCTGATTTCGCAAAGAGGCTTATTTTTCATATTGTTTGCTATTACGTACTGCATAATTGTCAAAATCGTGCCTAGTAAAATAACCTATAGCAGAAATAGACAAATCTTTATGCAAACAGATGGATCCAAACTATACATATTTCAGAGTTAAATTGTATAATGGCTATAGAATATATTGTGACTTAAGTTATACAATATATTTTAGATAGAAACGTGATCATGTCGCTTAACAAAAACATATAGTTAATAATAAATCGTTTTAAACACCTCTTACAATGATACTTACCTTTCAAACCAAAAGAAAAGGTTTTTGCCCGGTCAACATTACCCAATTTTCAAAGTTGAAACCATGAAAGATTTTGTCTACATGTATTTTTTAAATCCTATCTTCTCAAAGATATTGTAGATAATATATTGAAAGTTAATACGGCTAAGGTGATGCGCAGACACTGTTTTGTTGCACCAGAGGACACAAAATAATGACAACTGGCAACAAGCTTTCGTTTACAGACAATTTTACCTATAATTATAGTTGTATAGTAAAATAAAACTTCTTTACGAACTTTTGCCATTTTGTTTTTAATTTTCACTCTCGCCCTTTTGAAGACTGCAGCCTATATGGTGTCGGGGTGGACTGATACATCATAAGCTAACATAAACATAAGATATCATTACGGAACACTCGATTACTAATTGCCTAAGTGAATTAGCAATTATTCGCAGCTATTCTCAGCGTCATAGTCATAGCATAAAACTAATCACTCTGCTGCCATTTTGCATTTTTTTTAATGATATAGAAGGTAAATGAGCATAAAGTTGACCTGATGGTTAATTATCACCGCCGCCCATGAACATCTGCAATACCAGAAGGTATACATTACAGAATGTCTACTGCGATAAAACAGCGTCTGCGCGGGGCCTGTCGATAGTAGATGCCGTCATCTATGAATTCAAATCAAGTTCGTTGTGTTCCAAACTGATTACTATTCTTAACGTCTTCCTAATATCCAGATACCGAAACTATCTCGGTAACGTCCAACTTTGTTCAGTTATTATTGAAAATACTACCATCTCTGTATATTATAAACTAGGTTTTGGTCGTGCCTCCACTTGCGTGGAAAAACGTTTTCAAGATAATTATAAAAAACAACAAACATCACGCCTTTATACCTTAAGGGGGTAACCAGGGTCTTCTATCTCATGATGTGATAAGGACGAGCCTATCGCCATTTTGAGCAGAAATTATAGACGCTGATACTGAGCAGAACCATTCAATATCACTTTGAACAACCCGGGATTGCACCCGGGACCTCAGAGCGTTATCGCGCACGCTATACAATGGCACCAAGGCAGTTCAGAGCTTTCGTACCTTGATATTCCTTTAAACCAGCGGTCTCAACCCCCGGCCCGCGACCCCCTTCTTTGCGGCCCATGGCTGTTTTGGGATCGTAAGGCCAATGATTCCAACATAACTGTCCAGTAGTGTCCAGACACTGCTGGGTTTGCAAAAGGTAGCCGACCGCAGCTTTAAACCCTTTTCAGGCATTATTTCCCCACGATGGTTTCTATCACCATTAATTTGTTAAAAGTACTGTTAATTATTATTATCATTTCACCAATGTCTGAAGTTGTCTTATTAATCTTCGATCTAAGAATATAAATAAAACAAAACCCTTTGATATTTTGTTTGTAGCAGATAGTTCGCGCAATAATTATCTTGACTTGATTCGTTTGACAAATTAATCTCAATTGTAGTAAAATTTTATATCTCAGTAAATAAATCAAAGACCGTCTCGAGTCCTTTCAATATTGTTAATGTAATGGTAATTTTCATTGACTTTACATTGGTATAAAGATGTCTCATACTTAACATTTATATATTTTGTTTATTTAATACATTTGCTACACGTGGTGTATAGGCGGACTTAATGTCATTCTCTCCCAGCCAACGTATCTTTTATTTTGGAGAGATAATTGACAAATTACTACCGCTAAGTATTCGAGGGGGGCGACTGAGCGGTTATGTTAGGGTCACCGTACCTTACAACGCGACGTTGAGCCGCTCGGATAGATGGTACCATCGGGCGACTGCCGGGCCGAGTCCCTAATCTAATGGCTTCGGCTGACGGAAGTGTCTAAGTTGTCGTTCGCAACCGCCCCTGCGCGGTGCCACCTAGTGAAGTCCGTCTGCTGTTGTGGGGGGGGCTCATAAGCGCCCGCGCACCAAAGGACGCCTTCGGCATCGCAGTTTGAGGCCTACCTGCCACGCTGCTGTCCATCACAGGGATCGTAACAACGTGCTAAAACACAAAACTAAGACGGACAGCCGCCTGCCAGGAGGTTCAAGACCCTAGGCACACACCTCTGACTTTTCAAAGTTACGTGTGTATTGTTAATCAATTATCGTTCGCTTTAACGGTGAAGGAAAACATCGTGAGGAAACCTACATACCTTGTTTTTTTTTTTTTTTTAGATGGTCATCTTCGGCTCATTAGGGACGGCTGCGGGCTTCCTCCGACTCACGTCTAAGTTGTCGTCCGCAACCGCCCCTGCGCGTACCGCGTTTTTGCGGTCCTTTTTCCTGTTGCGGGGGCTCAGAAGCCCCCGAAACACCGTATCGTGTCCGCCTTTTGGTGTCCGAGGCAGTGTGAGACACGCTGCCCCGGACATGTCTATCACGGGGGCCACAGAAGTTGGCTAGACTAATGGGTGGGCGGCACGTCCCGCCCACCCGTGACCCCCGGAGGCCCCTATTAGTCGCCTTTTACGACAGGCAGGGGATACCGTGGTGGAATTCTCCAAACGCCCCCAATCCACAGGGCGGGAGACGTCGGTCAGTCGTCCACCCGACGCCTCCTACGTCTCGTCTGGCGGCGGGAGGGATCACCACTGCGCTGGCGATCCCTCTCGGCACTCTCCTTCCGCGAGAGGACCGCCTCGCAGAAGTGGGCCACCGCCTGCCAGGCCTCTCGGCCGCCGACCATGGAAGCGACCACGGCCGGCAGCGAGAGGTCTTCTCCGACGACTGTTCTGAGAGCGCTGCGCTCCTCATCCCAGGCTGGACAACAGTCCAACGTATGTTGGGCCGTGTCCATTGGGCAGTTGTCACAATAGTGACACACGGCCGACTCCTCTATACCTACCACCCGAAACAGGAACTCACCGAAGCAGCCATGCCCGGTGAGCACCTGCGTCAGGCGGTATGTTGCCGCTCCGTGGCGCCTGTCCAGCCATTCGGCAAAGACAGGACGCACTGCCTCTACGACCCGGTGCCCCCACGACGGGGCCTCCAGCCTGAGACGCCACTCCTCCACGGCGGCTCGCCGTAAGGCGGCCCTCTTGGCCTCCACCTCCTTCAGGGCCGGACGCTCCCCGCGACTGAACGCCTCCTCCCGCCAATGGAATACATCGGCAAGGGATTTGGCGTCCAGGTCCCAGGGCAGAAATCCGGCCAATAGGCAAGCCGCCTCGAAAGAGACCGTGCGGTACGCCCTGACCGCCCGCTGCGCTAAAGCTCTCTGCGGGGCGCGCAGAAGGGCGACGCAGGGGCGGCCCAGGGAGTCAGCCCAAACGGGGCTGCCATAAAGGGCTATGGACCGCACGACTCCGTGATACAGCCTCCGGCAAGGGAAGCCAGGACCTTCCAGGTTGGGCAGCAGGCGGGAAAGAGCGCCCGCTGCCCGGGACAATTTCGTCCTCAACTCCTTAAAGTGGGTGCGGAATCGTCATCGGCTATCCAGGACTAAACCTAGATACCTCATGCTAGAGCCGATGGGGATCCGCACCCCCCCAACGACGATGCCGGCACCGGCCGGTGGCCCTCTCCGAGGTCCGTGAAAACACACGGCCTCGGTTTTCTCGAGGGCCACCTTCAAACCTAAACGTTGAATTCTTCCAACTACTTGGCCGGTGCCCGCCGCCGCCAGAGTTGCGGCGTCCCGGAAGGTCCCAGCAGTCGCTGTGACTAACGTATCGTCGGCGTAACATGTCACGTCGACGCCCCGGAGATTGGAACCACGGAGCACCCAGTCGTACCCGATGTTCCACAGGAGAGGGCCCAAAACCGAGCCCTGTGGAACACCGCACGACATCGCTCTTCGGTGCCACCCATCGGCGCCCGGATACACCACGTGCCTGTCAGACAGGTACGCGTGCACCAGACGCCGGAGATAGGGCGGCACCACGTGGTACCGCAGTGCCTCGTGGATGCAGGGCCAGGGCAGCGAGTTGAATGAGTTAGAAATGTCTAACGACACTGCTATCACTACACTGCCTGTGGCCACTGCATCCTCCGCCTGTGCCTTCACCCGCAGAATCGCGCGGACAGTGGAACGTCCCCTCCTAAATCCAAACTGCTCGTCGGCCAGATTTGGTCCGACCCTTTCAAGGTGCTCGACGAGGCGGGTATGAATGATGCGCTCGAAGAGCTTTGCCACCTCGTCGAGCAACACGATGGGCCGGTAGGCCGACGGCGACTCTGCGGAAACCTACATACCTGAGAATTCTCCATAAGAATCTCGAAGGTATGTGAAATATGCCAACCCGCACTAGGCCAACGTGGTAGACTAAGGCCTAAAACCCTCTCAGTTGTAGAGGAGGCCCGTGCTCAGCAGTGGGTAGTATATAATACAGGGCTGATTGCATTGCATTGATTGTTGCAAATAAGATGTTTTAATTCAGTATACCTGGAGTAGATGTTATGTAATCCGGAAAATATTATTTTTAAGGATTGATGTCACATATAGGGTATATTCTTCATATTTTCGCATAATTGTGGTTTGGGCCTAATGTCATAAAAGACTCCAACTATCTTCTTTATTTTAGATTTCAATTTGCTCTTGCGATCGAAGTAATTTCTTGAAAAAAGTATATACATGCTTCAGTATTTCCCCGTTTCCATTTATGCAATAAATAAACATGTCCAAAAAATATGAATACCGGCATTTTATGGCAAATCGGGCCTTTGTAATAAGGCCAGTTTGGCTATACGTCAATATTCCAAAATTAAATCCATTACATGTGCTTTATTTAATTTTATTAATGGCCAACGCTGATGTCTCATGAAATAATTACAGTTGTCTGTTTGGTCGCAAATACGATTTAATTCGGATTTTAACACTTCATTTAGTGGTATTATACTGACGCAAATGATACCTTCTTCTTTTTAGTCGTACAATTTTGGGATTCGTTGTGAACATAAATCATCTGATAAGTAGGTTGAGGTTTTTGCAAGACGTCTCCATTTGCCTAAATTTCTATACGCCTGATATTAAATTTAAGAGGTCCAATCAAAAATTCAACAGCGTCATTGTAAAGATTTATCTCCCGATGGTTTGTATACTCAGGCACATAAGTAGAGCAACAAATTTAAAACTTCAAATTGCCTGTACAATTGTGTTCTTGCCAGCATCTTTTTTTTTTTCAAAATAAAATAAAAGGACTTTACTTTTCTTCACACAAAGACAACAAAATTATTCAATAATTGAATTTGTTCGGGTACTTATGTAGCTGAATGTACTACCATGCCGGCCTGTATTCTTTCGATATGTGATTCAGCATATAGCAAAATAAGAAATCTGGTTATCGCAACATGTTTTTTTGGAACCATAGTTTATTTCACTAACAAGGATATTTAGTTCTTACATTAACATATTTATCTCTTTATTACGAAGTACGGATCACGTCGTGTTCAAAATATTCATCAGATTAATTGGTCCATTCAACCGAACACGTCTATTTAATCCAATTCCAATGTGTTGACATGTAATTTGTACAAATTGTAATTTGACAAACATATGTAATATAATTACATAAGTTTGTCAAGAAAGCAATATCTATCGGTCCCGCTGGTGGCGTTTCTAATCTAAATTAACTCCCAGCAGACCTAGTATTAGTCACTATAACATTTTAGTAAAATAACTCAGAAAAATAAGATGAGTAATATTTGATGATTATGAGATACCGGGCAAAACTCAAATTTTAACGTCGACACAATTTCTTTTCTTGCCCATAATAATTAATAACCCAAAGATTTTATTCCAAAGGCAATGCAACTCGGGAATCGGTCATCTCGCAGTAAGTAGATATAATATACGATAGATTAGTAACTGTATATGTTAGGGAGATAAATTGAAATATATAATTGATGGTAATATAAATACTTTTTTTTCTGAAGATAATTATGATAATAATAATATTATTAAAACTTACGGGATACATATTAAATTGCTAGATAACAAAGCGGTTTTATTCACGTATCAAAATCGTCGACCAGTTTCATATTTTATATCATAGTTTTAAGCAGGCCATATTTTATATCAAAATTATTATTATGTGTCTTTGAAAATATAGAGGTTACAATTATATTAAATGAAAAACAGTAAGATATAAGACACTATTCTATTCATTGCAATGTAATGCAATCAGCCCTGTATTAAATACTGCTGAGCAAGCGGCTCCTCAACTACTGAGAGGGGATAGCCGTTAATCCACTACACTGACCTAGTGCAAGTTGGCAAACCAGACTTCATATACCCTCAAATTTCTAACAAAGAATTCTCAGGTATGTAGATCTCCTCAACATTATATTCTTCACAGTTAAAGCGAACGATAATTGGTAAACAATACACACGTAACTTCAATTATTCAGTGGTATGTGCCTTGGGCTTTGAACCTCCGGACATTGTCTCGGCAGACCGTTCCATTCCCAACTAAGCTATCGTACACTTTTATTCCATTCATTGCCAAGTCTAAAATGGGTTTTCAAATGTACCTTGTCAGTAATGACGTTTAAAACTATTTTATCACAAAGAATATTAGTGTTTCATTAACGCAGCTATTTCGCAGAATTTTAATATAAATAATTCTTTATCACCGTCTGTTGTTTCAAAAATTTTTTCATGTAAAACATTAGGCATTCGAGTATTGTCGAAAGCAAAATTCATGAATAATGACTTTCGTTATTTCAGGGACATTAGCCTTACAAACTCCGTTATCTTTTGTTGCAAATTCGTTGATAAGTCTTGGTAAAATACATTTATTTTCTTTGAAACTGAAAAGATAAATTAGTATGACTATTTTAAAACAAAATGATGACGCAGGGATGCGTCGTAAAACAATATTTATGAAAGTCAGTTTAGGCAAAAGGCGTATAATATCTATATATATAAAATTCTCGTGTCACAGTTTTCGTTGCCATACTCCTCCGAAACGGCTTGACCGATTTTGATGAAATTTTTTGTGCTTATCCGGTATCTATGAGAATCGGCCAACATCTATTTTTCATCCCCCCAAATGTTAAGGGTGGACCACCCCTAAATTTTTTTTTTTATTTTTCAGACAAAATTTTTTGTTTTAATTTTTTTATGATACAGCATACAAAAATACCTACAACCCTAAATTTTCACCCCTCTACAATCAACCCTTATTTTTTAATAGCCATTTTAGTTACCTTTTTAGGGCAGGACAACGTCTGTCGGGGCCGCTAGTTTTACTATAAAAAAATTAAACGCTAATTAATTTAATTTATGGCTACGATATTATTAAAGAAATATCTTTTTAAATTGTAACAGAATGCGGCAAGCCATAAAACTACTGAACGAATGAATTAAACGACCTCGAAGTGGTATTACAATTAGCAGGTATGTTAATTGATTAATTCTGAATTCGATTTTTTACAAGTAAAGGGTGTAAGTAAATGCTTCTGAGGGAACTGTTATAATTAAATTCTATTGAATAACAACTTTATTTAAATCTATTTTTCTATCTAATCTATTCTTTACATGCAGCATTTGCAGTTGAAAACGTTAGGTCGTAGTAAACAAAGATTTCTCAAATGTAAGAGTCAATTGGGTGGGTATCACCGCAATGTCTATTTCTAGCGCCAAGTAGCAGTGTGCATGCACTGTTGTTTCGGTTTCAAGGACATTGTAGCCAGTGTAACTACTGGTCATAATGAGACTTAACATTTAATGTCTCAGGATGATGAGCGCAGTGGAATGCCACATAGTACTTTGTAACTCAAGGTGCTAAATGGTGTTGCTACTGTTTATGGGTGGTCGTATTGCATACCATCAAGCGAATGGCATGTTCGTCTCGTCATTCTATGTAATAAAATAAAAAAGTTAAAAGAAACGTATTACTGTAAAACACAAATAAATACAATAGAAGAACTTAAACAATGTCGTTGGCATTTTCCTTAAAACCCAATAGAGTTCAACAACAACAACGCAAACATATTATTCTTTTCAGAAACTCGATACAAAGGAATAGCAAATAAAAAGCAATACACATCTTTGTTATATGTATAACATTTTTTATACATGAAATGGGGATATCAAGTACAATTTTTTTACTAAAAGCTTATTTAAATAGTGAAAACTTTTATGTAGCATGCATACCCTGTCGTAGCCATCGCTACGGAGCTACGGTGCTACGGGCTACGTGCTCGTAGCAACTTGTAATTCACAACACGAACCCAATAACTCAAGTCCGACTGGAGCGAAGGCAACTGAATGTAAGAATATATTAAAAGCTCGAGAAGTAATTACTGTTACAATTTGTTATGAATTACAATATGTGCCACCAGGAATACGAAAGTGGTAGTTACTTCCTTGGGTACGAAAAGGAAGGCCGCTTAGTGCTTGGCAAAGTATAATACCTCGTAATAAAACTTTATAGAACTAAGACGTTGTCTTTGGATGTTGTTATCACACTCAGAGAATACGCTTTGGAACGAGTTTGGAAAGCAAAAGTAATGCTAGGCAAGCGCTAGATTATTTTTCTTTTATTTTTAATGCCACTGAATGACGAAACGATATTACCACCCAGAAATAGTAGCAACACCATACAAAGCTTTTAACTACAAAATACTACGTGAACTGCACTGCGCTCGTCACACTGAGACATAAGGTGTTAAGTCTCATAATGCCCATTAATTACGCTGGCTATAATTTCCTTCAAATCGGAACAAACAGTCGGTAGAAATAGGCAAGTCTTGCAAACGACCAATAAATTTATTCCTGCTCTACCGTTTAAATAATCAGCTTTTGTAATAATGCATAATCCATTAATGCTGAGTAGTTACTTAACAAATGATGTACATACATACATATACACTCACGCCTGTTATCCCCGAAGGGGTAGGCAAAGGCGCAACTAATGCACCCACTTTTCGCCGTTATTCCGTCCCATGATGTGATAGGGGGCGAGCCTATCGCCATATCGGGCACAAATTTCAGACTCCGGACTGATAGAAAAACTCAATATCACTTTGCCCGACCCGGGGATCGAACCCGAGACCTCAGCTTTGCAGTCGTACTGAAACAAATGATATATTTATAATTTATACTAAAAACAAAGTGTACCAAAAAAAAAACAAACAAAAAATCTTGTAAAAAAAAATTTTTTCAGCACTTCAACTAAACATATTTTTACCATTAATTCATTAACGTCAGGACTCACAGTCCAGGAGTGGGGTCGGCTCCACATAATCCCAAATACAGAATCAGAATTGTACTGAGAATCTTGTTTTATTTTTAACTAATTTTAACTCCAGAAACGCTAATAGGGTAACTTTCGTTTAGCTTGACAGTGACATGACCATCAAGCGAACGGCATGGTTGTTTCGTCATTCAATGCAATAAAAAAAACATGCCTACATTGTTGTATAAAAATCCTATCAATAATTTATTAAATATTGGTTTTCAATATTAATAAAAATAAAACAATTTTAAACTTAACTTTTTGATTTTACATTGCGTGAAGTCTGCAAATGTTAAGATTCTATAAATAAAGATAAAACCAAACCTTAGAAAGTTCAAGAAATTCCAAATACTAAGTTTAAAGTATCTGTTCTATTTTACATAAATTGATAACGAAGTTCTGACTGCCTCGGTGGCGTAGTTGTATTGCGTACGCATTACGAGTACGATTTGCGCGCTGAGGTCCTGGGTTCGAATCCCGGGTCGAGCCAAAAACATTGTGACTGGGTTTTTCCATCTTAAAATTTACTCAGTCGCAGCTCGGAGTCAGGAAGTTGGCGCTGTGATACCCCCGTGCCTCGGAAAGCACGTAAAGCCGTTGGTCCTGCGCCTGATCTCTCTCCGGTCATGTCGGATTGCCCTCTCACCGGACTATGAGAGTGAAGGAATAGCGAGTGCACCTGTGTATTGCGCACACACTTGTGCACTATAATATCTCCTGCGTACCTGGCTGATCTCCGTTGAGATTGGCAGTCGTGGCCGAAACTGGCTAGGAGAAATTAAAATTAAAACAAAAATTATCTGGTGTCGGAAAGTCTACTTAATTGCATCAAATTAAAGTGAATTGTAAGTGATGGATAGCTTTACATTTTTAGACATTATTTCCTTCAATAGAGCCTAAACTAAATTTTATCTCGCTGTCAATCTATTATGTCTATTTCATTACATTTACAGTTTCGTTGCGTAGGTCTTTTAGCTTTTAGGCTGTGTTAAAATTTTATTATCTACTTTAGTAGGATAAATGTGAAAATTATGTGACTAATGTGTTTATAATAGTATTACGCTTCAACTACTAATTGGATTTGAATCGAATTTGCCACGCATGTAGACCAATACACATATGGACAAGTAGGGTATTGTATTCATCGGAAATTTGCACTATGCCATTGCTACGGAAATGACTAGCACACAGAGACGCGAGCAAAATCGAATTAAAAAAAAAACATAAAAACAGCATTACATAATCGCCAGCAACTAACTTAATCTTTTTACCTTAATATAGCAATTATTACGTACAAAAATACCCACCACGTTAGTCTGCTCAAGTGGTAGGCGACACGTTCTGATAACATCTTTCTATGTCTATATAGCTACAGCTAGCTATTAAACAGACCATGTTTAACGCATCGTAAAACATTTTACGGCACTTTCTTTCGCTGCGTAATAAAAAACATTACGTGCGTGAAAGTTGATATTCGGTTTTGAAGTTTTTTTGCTTCATATAATAGAAGCACTAGGCCAGCGTAGTAGACGCAATAGTAGAGGAGACCTGTGTCCTACAGTGAGCAGTATATAATACAGGGTTGGTATTATTATCGATTATTGTGGACTGCCTGGATGGCGTAGTTGTATTACGGTACGACTACAATGCTGAGGTCTCGGGTTCGATCCCCGGGTCGGGCAAAGTGATATTGGGTTTTTCTATTCAGTATCAGCCCGGAGTTATGGCGAAAAGTGGTTGCACTAGTTGCGCCTCTGCTTACCCCTTCGTGGATAAAAGGCGTGAGTGTTTGTGTGTGTATGTGTGTGTGTGTGTGTGTGTGTGTGTGTGTGTGTGTGTGTGAGTATAACGGAAGCGATTTCAGACCTTTAAATAAAAAAAAATATGGAGTTCATTGTTATGTAAAACAGAGCTCCTTTACGATTTGGCGCTAATAACTAAGGTAATTGAGTCCAAGATTTCTTATATAGTTAGTTAAATACCTACAGATGATATTTAACGCCCCCCCCCCCTAAAAATACTTTAATTTATGTTTTCTTTCATTAAAACGAACGATAATTGACAAAGAATACTTTATATCTAAACTTAGATATGCGCATAGACCTATACAGATGGGTGCTTTGGGGGCTAGATTTGAATGCGCTTCTTTAGTCAGCAGTTTGAAATACTCCCAGTCTATTATTATTATAACCACTAATATCTACACTAGACTCTTTGTTCCCCAATATATCGCCATTATGTATTCAAGACCTAAAATCCACAACAAGTGCCTCCTCCAAAGTAAAAATCCCGATTTTATCGCGGAGCTAAGAAACGAGCTTCAAATGGAATTTATTTTACAATGGTTGCTTAGGTAGCGTGACACGAAGCAATACCGTAAGAAATACACCGATGGAATTTGTCCGTGGAGTTGTTTACCAACAAAACTTTCAATCGGTAAACATTATTATGTCAGAACTCGTGACGGTAGAGAAAAGTCTCAAAATATACGAATTGAGACTATTTTGATGTCAGTTAAAGCGATACTAATGTATAAATCACATTTTTGGTGTATGTATTTAGATATGAGAAGCTCTTGGTTTGATTTCAGAGGTAGGCATTCAAAATTTAAGATGGCCGTCAATGGGTTCTGTGTCTAATCTGGCTAAGACTCCTTTATACGCTCAGAAGACACTAACTCAAAGAAAGGTCTGTAACGCGAGCGTAACAACACCCGGCAACTATATCCTTCCTTCCCAACATATCTTTAATACATAACCGATATCCAACTTCAAACATTACCTCATCTAAGGCAAAGGAATTCATGGATGGAACTAGAAGCAATCAACGCGTGGTTCTACCACACTGAACAAGCCGATATCGCCGAATGCAAATACGAATACACGTTGATACTCGATTGGATTTATAACGTGGTTATCCTAGGCTATAAACATGTTGCACAACACGTGTTTCATGATAATTCAGTGACAATAGAACATATTTACCTGCATGGAAATTCTTTTTTGGACTAAGTCTGTGTGCACCTTTGATCAAAAAACATTTGAACAAAAACTAGACCACTATATTATTAAAATACTAGCTTTTGTCCGCGGCTCTGCCCGCGTTAAAAAGTCTTTCCGGGATAAAAGTCCGGCTCTATGTTTTCCCGGGATAAAAGTAGCCTATGTGTTAATCCAGGACATGACCTACCAGTGTGCCAAATTTCATCGAAATCCGTTTAGTAGTTTTTGCGTGAAAGAGGAACAAACATCCATACATCCAAACATCGAAACATCCAGACATTCTTACAAACTTTCGCCTTTATAATATTAGTAGGATAACTTGTAGTTTGCTCAGTAATGAAATTGTAATAATATCAATATTATATACACTATAATTCGTGTGATTATATTTATATATAATTCTTTGGAGTTATTCAATAAAAAAATAGCTCCAATTTATGTTAGTATTGCTAGTAAGTAATATGTTAGTTTTGTAAGGGCACTTATAAGTCGTCGGATGAAATTACTGAATCATATGATTCAGATTTATTAAGTCTGTTCCATAAAATGATGATAAACCAAGATAAATTGTAATGGGACCGTTTTGAGAGCCTAATTTACTAAATAAAAAGAAATCACGTAAATAGGCTCACTATTTTCACAAAAATCAGTGTACATACATAAAAATTCATACAAACACGCGAGTTGAGAACCTCCTTTTTTTTGGAAGTTGGTAAAAAATATTGCGCCTTTATTATAACTAAGGACTTGGTCTATCCACGTGACAAATCTGTTTAATACTTACATACATTAATTTCTAAAAAACATTCTAAATATCCAAACACGTGTATAAATTTTGGCATTCATAATTAAAACTTTTCGTCCCCTCAATAAAATAATCGAAAAACATATTAAGGCTGTAAAGTCTTCGAAAAGTCGGGAGAAAATATTAATAAAAATAATTTGCAGAATAGAATTATTTGAATAAAAAGCGGTTTCACCTACAATGATCTACATTTCATAAAGTCTTGTCCTAGTACTTCTAGAACGAAATAAAAGACAATTACCCCAACAATGGCTACATACTTTGACATAATTAGCTACGAACACTGCTCATACGTGCCTGAGAAGTATCATGTCTCCTGCGGGAGTGCATTAATAATTCAGTAGGGTGGTGGGAGGTTAAGCCCCGCGTTCATGCGTCGACATAGTTTTAACGTTTTTATATTCATAAACTTCACTAGTGGTAGGTCTCATATGTAAGAGTCCGTCTGGGTGGGTACCACCGCAATGTCTATTTCTACCGCCAAGCAGCAGTGTGCATGCACTGTTGTGTTTCGGTTTGAAGGGCATTGTAGCCAGTGCAACTACAGGACATAATGAGATTTAACATCTTATGTCTCAGGATGACGAGCGCAGTGGAATGCTACACAGTACTTTGTAACTTAATGTGCTGAATGGTGTTGCCACTGTTTATGGGTGGTCGTATCGCTTACCATCAGGCGCACGGCTTGCTCGTCTCGTCATTCAATGCCCTAAAAAAAACTTGGAGTGTTTAAATATGTTTTTAAAATATGTGGTTTAGGATATTATTAACACATTATCGAGGCTTGTGTAAACGTCGTAGTCGCCATTTCTTACTTTGTACCAAAAAGGGTTTTATGTTAATTAATACTAAAATTGTTCGTGGCATATTTCAAGTTATTTTCTAAAATATTCCTTTTTGTAGTATACCATAAATATTTGAGAATAAAGCTGTGATTCCGCAGAACGCGGCAGAGGGCAGAGCGCAGGCGGCACGTGCCACGACGGCAGACGGCAGTACTATGCAGTATTAAATTGTATGAGACCGATTCCGCACACAACGGTAAATGACGCCCGGTAGGACGTCGACGACGATGATTCTCTCTCTCTCTCTGACTGTGTCTGTCTATGTATGTTTATAGTATTAATATGGCAGTATTAGGCACAATTAACCTTACATTATCGCAAGGTACACATTCACCAAATTGTATTTTTTTCATAAGTTACGTTACTTTCTACAATGCCAAAAAACTTTCCAGACTATTACATATTATACCTTTCTCTAAGGCGACCCACGCTCCCGAAATTACCTTACAAATAACTCCATTAAGAGAATACTAATTTGTCCAGTCTTATTTTGCCAATTTTGTTATCCAAATGAGACACTAATTTATATTACTAAATATTGCAGTCTGCAAGAGTAGACGCGTAGTGGTGTTCTCGCTTCATCTGTTTCTATCGCACGCGTTGTAATTCCCGAAGACGTCACATGGAGACATTGCATCTCTTTTCTGATTCTTAACATTTACCCCTTCTACTACAATTCAAAAGGTTATAACTTGTTGATTTTTTATCGGATTACAATGATTCCTTCTGTGTTAGAATTTATATCATGTAAATATTTGATGAGAGTAAAGAAGATAAATAACCCCGCCACCCTATTATAATATCAGCGTTGAGTCATAATATACTGCCTACTGATGAGAAGGGGCTCCTCTATTAATTAGAGGGTTTAGAACTTCCAACACGCTGGCCTAGTGCGGTTGGCAGACTTCACATACCTTCGAAATTCTTATGGAAGGTTCTCAGATGTAGGTTTCCTCATCACGTTTTATTTCACCGTTGTGTTAAAGTTAGAATTGTGATAATAAAAAAATACGATTGCGGTTCTTTTTACGTTCCCATCCCACGCAATTAAGATACTAAGATTTGAAAATGGACACAAAATTACTTGACTGATTAAGCCCCGAACCTCACCGGCTCCACAGAACGCTTCGAAAATAAATATTCAACACAAAACACTCGGTTTTTGCATCACAAATGTCAAGTGTAGACCTGCCTTTACGTCTGGTAAAGACTGGAGGGGTTTCCCCCCTTTCCCCTAAAGAGCGTCTTCGATCGTGAGTGCAAGACCAGCAAATGACGGAACCATGTGATATGTATGCATTTTATTTTGCCTTCACCAGTGTAATACTTTGGGTTGCTATATGGCAGAATGGTCAATTGATGGGAAAAAATCTTAGAAATTGATCACAAGGTAGGTCTTGTATGCATGTCTGAGTAAAGGCCCCGATTTACCCACGAAGGTTTACCCGGTCGCCGACTTGTCTAAAGAAAAATATATTGTCGGAGATAGTGCAACACCGCATAAGTGATTAAAAAAGTTTTGTATTATCAATGCTAAGTTTAGTGCAGTAAGGATCAATCTCAATTGGACTTTTTTATCACTTACGCGATATTGCACTCTCCCCGACGATAAGACTTAAAATTATACTGGCTTGTCTCCTATAGCATATAAACTGTGGCCCGGGCCTGAGTTCAAATCCCATGTCGGGTATCATTGATTTTTAACATGTTTTGCCTAGGATGGCATTTCCTTGTTGAGGTTAGGCAGGCAGTCAGTCAAAAAATGATCTCAAATCATTCCTGCAACATAATGTTATATTGACACCCAGTGCAGGGATATAAAGGTTGGATAGAAAAAGTATACTGGCTAGAAGTTCCTTCAAAACGGCAGAAATGCTTGCTTCAATAGACGTATGGTTCAACTTTGCTTCAATATACTTAATTTGAGCAATAAGAAGTACCAGGCTTGCAGACTGTATGAATAGTAATTCAAATAAATGTGTGAGTAGATAAATTTATGCATATTTTTCGAACCATTTTCAGTAATGTATAGTTCGTTGAAAATTGAATAGAATAAGATGGTTTGAATGCTGTTGGTATTGGTATTTAGTAGATAGTATTTTGTACAATCAGTCAGTATTTTATACATAAATAGCTGAATGAATTCATAACTTCAAATTGCCTGCAGGTAAAGTTTAATTGATCATTATTTTTCCTTTGTGTGTAAAGTATATCCGTTGTATTTTTATGAAGAAATGTTGGTAAGAACACAAAGGTTTATAAACGACAGATTTTGCCCGCGGTTCCGCCCGCGTTAATAAGTTTTTCCGGAATAGAACGTGATCTACACGTTTGTTAAATTTAAACGAAATCCATTTAGTAGCTTTTGCGTGAAAGAGTAACAAACATCCATACGTCCACACTTACAAACTTTGGCGTTTATACTATTAGTAGGATTTAAAGTTTTGAATTTGTCCAACTATTTATATGGCTGACTGTACATATATAAACTCACCAGTCATCCACGAAGGTTCGGCAGAGGAGTAACTAGAGCACACATTTTACCGAACTTATTTTTGTATTATGTGATAGGGGATGAGTCCATCGCCTTATTCGACATGGACCTAATACCAGGCGCCTTAACTAAACTCATTTGCAAAAAAAACGGGCACCTAAGCAATGAACCATTTCAAATGTTACTATTGGTTTGTTTGATAATTATAAGTAGTTTTACTTTCACAATTTTGTAAATTAATAAGCAAATAATCGTTTTCGTCAGTATTATCATAAAATTTTGATAAAATTTATGGGTTTTAAGGCTAAAGTTCACTAGTAGTGTATGCTCGCTAGTAGTGCATATGCTCGTGAAGTAAAAGTTAACAAAGATTTTTGTTTGTTTTTTCTTTAATAAAGTAAAAGCAGATAAATGTTTAGTATCGAGTGTGACTCCCTCTAGCTGAAATCACAGCTTGAATTCGTCTGGGTATGCTAGCGAGGATATCCCGGATACTTGCTTGCGGAATACGTTCCCACTCCGCGGTAATCACATTCTTCAGCTCTCTGATGGTTTGCGGAGCCGGTTGTACTGATCTCACGCGTCGTTTCAGAACGTCCCAGATATGCTCTATAGGATTGAGGTCGGGACTTCGAGCTGGCCAATCCAAACGACGAATGCCGACCTCTTGCACATACGCTTCCACATCGCCAGACGGGTGGGCGCGAGCGTTGTCGTCCATAAAAATTGAGTCTTCGCCTAAAGCGGCCAATGCGGGTTGTGCATGAGGAATAAGAACTTCCGTTATGTATCGATGTCCAGTCAGTGAGCCGTTTTCAATGAAGACTAACTCTGTACGATCCATTGAATTTATTCCTGCCCAAAACATAACAGAGCCCCCACCATAAGGTGTGATTTCTTCAAAACAAGCCTCTGCAAAGCGTTCTCCTCATCTTCGTAGCACTCGCCGACGTCGATCTTCACCGAACAGAGATATCCTGGCTTCATCGGAGAACAATACCCTATTCCAGTCTTTTTGAGTCCATGACACAATTTCGAGCAAACCTAAGCCTGGCAACTCTGTGCTCACGGAGTAACTTAGGGCCGCGGGCCGGGCGATGACTGCGTATATTGGCCGCGAGCAGCCTCCTCCTGACCGTCCATAGACTAATATGCACATTTCTTACTTCTTCGAGGTTGTTCTTAAGGTCCACATACGAAGACTTGCGATTTCTCAATGCGCGACTCACAAGAAAACGATCATCCCGTGGATGGGTACATGGTTTTCTTCCAGAACCAGGCCTTCTCTCGACGGAACCGGTGTCTTGATACCGCTGCCAGGTCCTTTGAACCGTCGAGCGACTCACACTTAGCCTCTGAGCCACGAAGCATTGGCTGCAGCCCTCTTCGAGCAGCGCAATAATTTTGGTAGCTTTTACCACTTTCTCTAACATTATTGAGACAGCTAAACAGCAATAAATGAAGCTTTGACAATTAAGAATATGAAATAAATTCATAAAAATTGACTAAAAGTTATGAAAACCGATATTATCTTTTGGAACTTCGCACCAAAAATGTAGGATAAAAAGTGGTTTTCTGTAAAAACGAGCATCAAACGAAAATTTTAATTTAGAACGTACTGTTTTAAACACCACGGCATTTTTGAAACCGGCCAGTAACATGTACAAATGATTGAAATCATTTTGGTACCGTATTTTTTTAAAAAATAATTAAAATCCAAACCGCCCGTTTTTTTGCAAATGAGTGTATATTATTTTAATGAAAAAATCATTACATTACACTCAAAAACAAATAACCGTATCATTGTTACCCTCAAAAATACAGCCATAATAGGCTCCAACCATGATATGAAAAAGTGAGTGCCCTTCAACCTCTGCCTACCCTTTCGGGCATAAAGTCGCGATGACCATCATGGTTGTATTAAAAAGTACAAAACATCCGATTATATTTTGCATAATTGATTTTAATTCAGCTTTCCTCATTCGAAAAGGAAGGTTTATGGATAATATAACATTTAATCCCTGGGGTCCGGCTTTGGTCGTTTGTAAAAATAACACCGAGATAGGTTAATCAACAAAAGCCTTCAAATTTAATAAGGTTTAATAAGCGTACTCTTTCCGATGTACTAACCGGCTGTAGAATGAGGCCGTGTGATCGATTTGCAAATAGACAAATGTTTGTGTAGTTCGCAAATGTTTTTATCAAGTCTGCATGGTAAAGGCTTAAAGCCGATTAAAGTTTGCAAGTATAATTAAAGTTATAATAACTTTTTTTTAAGCTATTGCATAGCTTCTATCGCGTGGAGACCGAATCCAGAAATTCCGTAACGAAAATAACCTAACACTCCCCACTCCGACCGACACAGCGGTGATATTTTATTTAAATTTCGAATGTCACTTATGGCCAGTTCTTTATTGTTACTGGCTGGTTTCACAGGGCAAGTATAGAAAAAAAGACGTGTGGCACTCGGAGACTGCCGCGGTAAAGCTATCGCATAGCATTTTTTATCAACTTATGTAATTATAATTATTTATTTATTTTATTTATGCAGTATTTTTTATTTTCCTTTGTTTTCTTTGATATTAAATCAACTTTTTGAGCGTGCTTTACCGCGACAGTCTCCGAGTGCCACACGTCTTTTTTTAATGTTGAATTTAGGTTTTAAAACCAAAAGATCATGCTGCATTTTTCTTTAAAAAACAATAGCTTAATTAATATACCAAAAATATCTAGAAAAAATATAGTCTTACCACGTTATAAATCATTAAACGAGATCCATTTTACCATCGCATATGTATACCGAAATCATTTTAAAAAATAAACTGTAATCACATAATTAGAATTTCGAATTTCATATTTTAAATCTAAGATACAAAACGTCGACCCCACAGCTTGATTTCCGGAACAATAGACCTATCATTGGACACGGCTGACAAGCCAGGTCACAAATAGGTCGGGTTAAGTAGGCCGAACGTGTATGTCTAAGAGGGAACCGTCACTCCCGACGGCTTCTGTACGTTGCGCATTAATGAACTTGGTTTTTAGGTGAATATATTTAGAGTCGATTTTTCATTCATTAAATAGTTATCGTAGGATAAATAACATAGCATCCCGTTTTTTACGTTTTAGGGGTAGACAGAGGTGTATGACGACCACATGTAGCCATTAATTTCAAGTCTGGGACCCATGACCTATATGCCTGTCGTTATTGTGATTTACTGGACACATTTAGAGACCCTAAGCTAATACTGAGCAGAGAACCCCAATATCACTATACTCGACCCGGGGATCGAACCCAAGACCTCGGCATTGCAGTAATACCGAAATAAAACTACTCTACTATCGTATAATTTTTTTTATTGCGTTAAAAAATTGCGATTCGTCCGCCCATAAACAGTAGCAACACCATTTAGCACCTTGAGTTACAAAGTACTGTATGGCATTCCACTGCGCTCGTCATCCTGATACATAATGTTAAGTCTCATTATGTCCAGTAATTACACTGGCTCATCATGGGATTTTTTAAAGTAATGAACCGGCTTAACGTAATTTTACCCATATGAATAATATTACCTAAGAGTAATAATACGTAACTTTGTCAAAGTAGTGTTTGTTTTAATCTTGCTTTAAGGACTTTTGAGTCAAAGTTGGGTGCTTTGTAATGTACACTCTTATAGTCAAAGAACTTACGAGCTATATTCTTTTCTTACAGTTTAATTAAAAAATTAAAGCAATATTAGAAACTGCAACGGTTTTGATTTAAATAAAAATATGTACCACTGACTTTACAGAAATACTTTCACAAAAAATATCACCAAGCGAACGACCGGCACGAAGGCAATGACCAACTGACTCAAACTGTCAAACGTTCTATGCTTTTATAGCAAAAATTGTAGATCATGTC
Organism: Lapara coniferarum; assembly: GCA_949316025.1. Taxonomy (NCBI): domain Eukaryota; kingdom Metazoa; phylum Arthropoda; class Insecta; order Lepidoptera; family Sphingidae; genus Lapara; species Lapara coniferarum. The sequence continues at coordinate 24,446,890 of OX438920.1, forward strand.
ATTAATACCCGCACAAAAAATATGTTTGCCCTAACAACAGTTTAATAACTGCTTAATGAAACGAATTGTCGCAACTGATGCATCATTTTAATTAGATATGTGTTCAACAGTAAGGCACAATACAAATAAAGCGAAACCACGGACGTCCATAAATTATCCGTGTTCGCATACTGTTTACCACTAACTGGACCGGAACCACGATATGTTAAAATAGATTGTTATGAAGAAAGTTAGTAATGTTACATTGTTTTATATGTTCAAGTTATCTGGCAGTTAGTGTATAAAATGTATTTGCATCACTCCTTATCACAGTGGTATCACACATTCATGGGCAATAGGGGGCGAAATTATTATGTAAATAGCCTTAATTCCAGACTCTAGACTGAGCAGAAAAATTCAATCACTTTAATCTACCCGGAGATCAAACTTGAGACCTCATCAAATTGTGACATAATGATACAATTACGCCACCGAGGCGGTTTACTTATTTGAACAAATTATATCACGCAATAAATTTATTCCATATATTGTTTCAATGTTTTTAATGAATTATTTTTATTTAACACACACACACGCGCGTTTAAATCGCCGAAGGGGTAGGCAGAGACGCAACTAGTGCACCCACTTTTCGCCATGTATATTTCATTACATAATTTGATAGGGGTGAGCCTATCGCTATATCGAGCACATATTCCAGACTCCGGGCTGAATAGAAAAACACAATATACCTACCCGGCCCGGACATCGAACCCGTGAACTCAGCACATCGTCTATACTACCTATCGATTCAATTATTATTTAAGTCAATACAACCAACAAGAAAGCGTTATAAAATCAATATTAAGAGCCCTTACCCTGTTAACTGTTAGAGATCGCATTACACAGTCCTAATTATGAAAGCGTCCAGATCGGGCTCCTAGCCGCCCATTAGGTTGAGTGCCGGCCTAGAACATCGGTCACACGATGCTAATGACCTACGCCAGTGGTTTACTGCCGGGAAGCTTTTGAATATGGTATTTCTTTTTAGTTGAGATAGTTTCGAGTAGCTGTAAAATATTGTTTTCTAATGTACACAGTTGTATTGTGTTGCGTGTGTGTGTGTGTGTGTGTGTGTGTGTGTGTGTGTGTGTGTGTGTGTGTGTGTGTGTGTGTGTGTGTATGAATTATGATTTTTTACAGAACAACTTATAGCTTATATCCTTCCTGGATTCAAGTTGATTCCTTACTAAAGTTCGTAAGAAATTGCATCGAATGTTAATAGTGCTAGTTGTACTCTATTTATAAGTGAATATATTTATATTCACTTTAAATAGAGCAATATCTTCTCATATACGTGAGTATTATACGCATGTATATGGGGCGAGCCTATAGCCATATCAAGCATAAATTCCAGACTCTGAGCTGATACTGATTATAAAAGCTCAATATCACTTTACCCGACCCGGGGATTGAACCAGAGACCTCAACATTGCAGAACTGTAATACAACTACGCCACTGAGGCAGTACAGACTGTTTAAAACCGTTTATTAGTAGGGCGGTAACAGTACAGTCTCTGACTTCTGAGTGTTGCCACTTTATTATGCCGGAAACTTCATAAGTCATCGGACAAACACTCGCAATTCCCGAATTCTGATTAATACCACCTACGCAACAAATCACTCGCCATTTCACCAATCATTAAAACTGAAAAATCTGAAATAACCTCAACCATCGACATTGCTAACAAAGGCTCGCTTTGATCTGCGATATCACAAAAGGCTGAACGAACATTTCCAAAATGATTGTCCGCTCTAAAAATCATAGCGTTATTGCGTTATATTTCCAGTCGGGTCGGTTTGTCGATATACTTGATTCCTTCTTTATTTGAGTTAAGATTTACGTTATAATAATAATAAAAAATACCAGACCTGTGTTTTATACTGTCCCACTGCTGGGCACGAGCCTCATCTACTACTAAGAGGGGTTAGGCCTTAGTCCGCCACGCCGGCATAGTGCGGATTGCCAGACTTCCAACACCATCGAAATTATTTATAGAGAATTGTTAGGTATTGGGTTTTGTAACAATTCTTTCCTTGACCATTTAAGCAAGCAATAACTAAGTAAACAATACACTCATAACTCCGAGCTGCGACGGACTAATTTTTAATATGGAAAAACCCAGTCACAATGTTTTTGACTCGACCCGGGCTTCGAACCCAGGACCTCAACGCGCAAATCGTACTCGTAACGCATACGCAATACAACTACGCCACCGAGGCAGTCAAACGATGACGTACATATGAGTCTTTTGACAGATATTCAAAAAAGGTAATATCTAGCAATAATTGATCCGTCTAACCCCGTGTTATTTCAACCGTGGTCAAGTAAAGTTAACGATCTTATTACACTGGACGAGCACGCAGCACTTCCGCCTAGATATGAATTCCCTTGGAATTCGCCAGTGTGATGAGAGTAACTATACCTAACGACTGATGTATAAGCCGGCTTAAGTGAGACTTTACACTGTACTCAACTAAACAACCAACATTACTAGATATCGAAGTTTCCTATTTAGAATCAAAATACGACACAAAGAACTAAAGGTTTACTACTAGCAAAATACTTATTATTATTACAGAAAATAATATTAAAAATACTACAATCGGATATCATTCAGATACAGAAGATTTGATTCAGGAAATATTATTACAATTCAAATTTTATTTACATGATTGGGGCAATACTTTATGTGAATATTTATTTTTTTCCTATCTGGCTCTGTCCTTTAGGACAATTTTGCCATTGACAAGTGAAACGGATACAGGTGCAGAAGAAATAATAAAAAAAAGAGTATGCCAGATGACCAGACGAAACAGAAACAAACAACACTGTGAAACAACAACGTCAACAAAATGAAGATAGACGAACTAAAATTCCAAAAGATGAAGAGAATAAGAAAGAGAGAGAATTAGACAAAAAGGGAAAAGTGTGGGGTTTAAGAAATTAAAGTGTTAAATACTATAATTTTATGTTATTGACTCGTCAAGCCCCGCGACGGACGGCTGCGTCCATGTATATAGGGTTTCCCCATACATCTATATATATAAGCGGGGCTTGACGGGTAAAGAAAGAATTTTGATTAAATTTCAATAAATAGGGAGTGAACCCGAGAAAGCAAAGAGACAGAGTTTGTAGGGTGGGTATATCTAACACAATTAGCCATGAATATGATTTTTTATTTTGACATCAACTAAGTCAGTCATGAGCACTGGAGTTGGTCTACAGATATAATACAACACTACTTACCCAGACTCTCTTGCTAAAGGCCAATCCATTTAATGAACAACTTATGAAAACTAGATTATTTAAGAATAAAAATACCTCGTGAAATATCTCGGTAGGAATTACTAGACACATTAAAGCGGTAATGACCCTCAGGCTAAGCTTGCAGAAAAGCACTGAAAACTTCAGTTAAACTTTTGGCTTCGAACCAAAAAATTCTGGACGTTACTCAACCAGAGTATTATTCCCAGTTTTCAACAATTTTGATAAAGTACATGCCAACAAGCCTAGGGTTCATAGCGCAGAAATTTCACTACTTTAGGGTTGTAGATTTGAATAGAATATACTAATTTGTAGCGGAATGGGTAAATAATTCGTTTAGGCTTTTCTTTATTGCTACTAAATGACGAAACGAGTAAACAGTAGCAACATTGAAATAAAATTATTTTACGGATTTTTTCGGATGTTTCGAAGGCTTTGCAGCACTTCGTGGTCATGGAACGGACTGAGGTGTTGGTGGTCCGACAAGTTAATGTTACAATATCTAGTATGTAGTATCAAATCAAATTTTAAGTAATTAGGCCCCTAAGGGCGCTTTTACATGTCATTTTTTACAATTATTTTTTTAGCAAAACCCAACAGAACTTAATCACAAAGTACTGCACTCCACTGCTCGTCACCCCGAGACATTAGATGTTAAGTCCCATAATACCCAGTAATTATGTTGGCTACAATATCCTTCAAACCGGAACACAGCAGTTCATGCACACTCCTGGCGGTAGAAATAGACATTGTGGTGGTACCCACCCAGACGGTACACGAGAGACCTACCACCTAGTAATGACAGGGCTGGATGTTCTAGATGGAATACCAGAGGCACAGGCAAGCAGCTACCTACTGTACCTTTTCATTTCATGGTCATTCTGGTTCTTGTTAAATTATTTAACCGTAAATCCTTTCTTATAGAGTTTTAAGTCTTTCCAAAAGTAATTACATGGCTGGATGTTCTAGAATACCAGTGACACAGGCAAGCTACCTACTGTATCTTCATTTCATAATCATTCTGGTTCTTGTTAAAATTATTAACCGTAAATCCTTTCTTGTAGAGTTTTAAGTCTTTCCAAAGCATTCCATTCATTTTATATCTCACATTTATTTGGCATGAAAAATGGATATTGCATTTTTATTTATGATATTGGGGTTATTTATTATTATTCACCGAGCAACCAGTTAATCAAGGGCCATTTTGATTGATCCATGATTGTATGGTTGTTCACTTATAAAATGGTTATAGATGTCTGACTGTTGGATATAATGTTCTATTCATGATAATTACTAAAAAGTAAAAAAAAAACACTTTTCAACTCAACTTTTCCCAAAAATCCATCGGCGCAACCCTAATGCATATCCGTAAATGGCCAATTTGGATTTTCGTTACGCCATCGTTCCCTTAATGCTTTCGATCTAAATTCCGAACGAAGCTCATTTACTCATGACGCGTGACGCACATCACGCTGTTATCATAAATTAATCTACCAAATTAGGTGATCTCCACTGCAGGTCAAATGATAATTATATTCGAATTTAGCGTTGAATTGAACATTGACTCAATTATATATATTATCGTGTTAATGACGAAGGGAAATTTAATTTTATGTCCGTCTGGAGGTGGGCGCTGCTAGCTGGGACTCAGTTATCTTTTTAACTACTGTAGTTAGCAATTTTACTCTATGTCACTGTAAAGTAATTTAAATAAATGTTGTTATTTAAAAAAAATCAAACTCAAAATGCATACGAATTCTCTAAAATTCATTGTAGGATTTAAATTAACTGCCAAATAATATGAATGCACAAGATTATACACACAAATGATGCCTTTGATTTAACTGGTTATTAAAACAATCATTTAGCCAAATAACATGTACAGTAACAATAAAATGAAGCGTACGTAAACAATATCGGAAGGCAACTGATTGCTAAAATTACACATTAATTAATAACAAAACACTTAAGACACAACTTGGACACAATTCAGACTCATCAAGACAGCAATAGTGCAGTTTCGTGGGCTGAATGCCAAAAGTCTAGACTTTAGATGTACTTTAATAATAACGACTTATTCAAATATTAATTGCGAAGTAATGAATTGTCTTCGAAATTAATGCAAGCGCCTGCCTCCAACGTTTCTGTGTATTCTGCATTTAATAGTGATATAATTTTTTTGTGACTCTCAATATATCTTTTGATGAAAGAAACGGCTTTATAATATTTTATGTCGGACAACGCCACCTACACTTTTCTATAATTAAATGCTGAATGACGAATTTTAAAGCACGTTTACATGTTTGTTATATATAAACGCAGAAACCACTGAAAGGATCAGAATGATAAGCCACAAATAGACCATGTGTGACCATTACCGCCAAGCAGCAGTGTGCATAAACTGTTGTGTTTTGGTTTGAAGCACATTGTAGACAGTATTACTACGAGACCTGATGAGACTTAACATCATGTGTCAGGATGATGAGCGCAGTGCCACACAGTAGTTTGTAACTGAAGGTGCTGGATGGTGTTGCTACTGTTTATGTACTATCACGCGAATGGCATGCCCGCCTCGTTATTCAATGCCATATGGTAATATAAACCTTGGTACTTATAAATCTTGGGTAGGTAGCTTGGTGCTTTCAAAAAGTTAAGTCAGAATCGCAATCTAGATATTTTTATACGGGCACGGCGGGTTAAACCAACGCCCATGTTTCCGCTTTATAGTATTTGTAAAGATAAGCCAGGCCGACGTTTGACAATCGCAACATAGATCGTCAATATTTGTGCAAAAAACAACATCATTCCATTCAACAGAATTAAAACGCTATAAATAGACGTTATACCCATACATTTTTTTGTTTTCTAACCTTTCTCCATTCTTTCTACATACATACCTCACACGTTTCATCTCCGACGGGTTAGGCATAGGAGCAAATAGTGCACCCACTTTAGCCGTGCATATTCCGTCCCAAAATGTGATAGCGGCCGAGCCTATCGCCATATCGGGCTCAAATTCCAGACTCCCGGTTAAGACTGAGTAGAAAAACCCGATATCACTTTGCTCGACCCGGAGAACTAGTCTTCAGCATTGCAGGCGTACCGCAATACAATAGCGCCTCCGAGGTTTTATTTATACAATATAACAATACTCGTAATAAATAAAAAAAAAAAAGAATCTTGGCTACTTGGTTGGTATTATAATTACTTTCTACTTATAACAACCATAAAACTTTCATAAAGAATTTCCTTTTTCCTCGCAAAGGCTGAACTCGATATCGAATGTTATAGTTGACATAAGCAGAATAATTAAAAATCAATACGATAATGTGTAGGAACAGGCACGGCATGCTTGCAACGGCCATAATAAACTGTGTCACGGCAATTTCTACTGCATTAGTATTGATCTGCTAATAGCATACGCATAATTAGTATAACACTAAATGATTTTGAAATTGAAATTGAAATGATTCTTAGGCCTGTATTCATAAAAGTTACTTAGACAAGTACGGCGCAATGTAAGATAATAAGTCTGTCCTCATTACGTTTTGAATCCGACTACGCAGTAGGCGGCGCTGTCATCATCAGCCTATATTTTATTCCACTGCTAGACATTGGCTTCTTCCAATACGCGCCATTTCATCCGGTCTTCGGTTTCTCGTATTCAGTTTCTGCCAGTAACCTTTCTCAAATCGTCACTCCACGTTAAAGGACATCCTATATGAGGCATCAAGAACTCCGAAGAAGAAATGGGTGCGGTGATTGGTTAATATTAACATACAACTCGATCACTTGGCTTACAGTCAAACAAAGCTGAACAAGGCCAAAGAAAACCGTAAAATTATCGACACTTCGTTCGGGTGCACTGTGAGTCCACATAGTTTTGTTTATGAACACCGGTGTTAGTAAATAGCTCAGAACAAGGCCAGCACTAAGCACGCAAAGGTGAAGGAAAATATCGCGAGGAAGCCTACATACCAGAAAAAATCTCCAAAAATAATTTCAAGGGTATGTGAAGTCTGCCAACCCGCACTAAGCCAGCGTGGTGGACTAAGGCCTAGACCCTCTCAGTATTAGAGGAGGCCTGTGCCCAGCAAGAATGATGAATCATGAAAGAATTTAAGGAACGGATAGGTAAGAAAGGACCTGGGATCTCCAGCATTTATCAATTATATAAAATTTCTAATTGAACACAATTCGATGAATACTTATCGGAGCATTATTACTCAATCCATTTCATGCATGAATTATCGTTTGTATACGCCCTGAATTATAATCCACTTCTTGGTATAGGATTCTAGAAAATGAGTAAAAGTGTTTTTCATTTTAATATTAAACCTCTAGGTGTTTTAATAAATCCTGTTTAATGAAAACAAAAATGTTTCGGTAATGCCACGTTTATTTGACGTGCGTGATCACAGCGTTTTAAATTAATTTTTCGCCATAAATTACAAAATTAAATGTAATAGATAGCCATTACTGGCATAAAGGTTTTGGAAATATTATTTAAGCCCGCGCTTATATTTTAATTAAAAGCACAAAGAATTTTCTCGTCTACTGATTGAGATGATTGATAAAAGTATGTTTTCAAAGAGATTTCGTACTTTGATTTCGGTAAAAGTTTTTGATATTTGCTCGGTGTTATTTTTATTGTTTTAAATGCAATTATACACTAAATAAAGTAATAGTAAAAGGTACTATTTAAGTTTTTAAAATTAATAAATTGTTGTCAATAAGAGTTTATTTACTATCATTAAAACTCTATAGATTTAGAAACTAAACTATGTATTTAGTCTCTTGATATAGAAATTATAAAAAAAACTAGATAACATATATACGACTACTACTTCATATCCCGAAAAAGTTCATAAGACTTTCACTCTGAGAATTTTTTTTCAGACAGATAAAGCTCAAGAACAACCTAGTCTTACATAATTTACGTACTCTAACGGCACAATCAAAGGGATCTGCATACAATTTAATAAATTAGTCCAATCTAATACCTTGCTGGCCACAAGGTCTCCTTTGAATGGAAATTACATCTATAGCGGTATTATCTGAAAGCATTATGTATCTCGCATGTATTAGTTTTTGTAGTCTAGATTTTAGGTCATTGACCAGGCCTAGAAATGTCTGGTGAAATCTATTAGGGGCTCATTTATTACTTGCGATGATTGAATACTGGTTTCATAGCATTTATTAGACTTCGTATAACTTAATATAGGCAAGGAACCTTACTTCTTATAAATAATAATAATTATTATCCTACCAATATTATAAAGGCGGAAGTATGTAAGAATGTCTGGATGTATGGATGTATGGATGTTTGTTACTCTTTCACGCAAAAACTACTGCGGGCAAAAGCTAGTATTATATTATACTAGATTTTGCCCGCGGCTCCGCCCGCATTAAAAAGTTTTTCCGGGATAAAAGTCCCGCTTTATATTTTCCCGGGATAAAAAGTAGCCTATGTATTAATCCAGGACATGATCTACCCGTGAGCCAAATTTCATCGAAATCCGTTCAGTAGTTTTTGCGTGAAAGACTAACAAAGATCCAGACAATGTCCATACATACTTACAAATTTTCGTCTTTATTTTTACTTTATTAGTAGGATGTAAAAGTTTGTGAAAATGTTGGGGTGTTAGAAGTAAGCGAAAAAACTACTGCCTCGGTGGCATAGTTGTATTACGGTACGACTGCAATTCTGAGGTCCCGGGTTCGATCCCCGGGTCGGGCAAAGTGATATTGGATTTTTCTATTCAGTATCAGCCCGGAATCTGGAATTTGTATCAGATCATGGGACGGAATGCGCACCGCCAAAAGTGGCGGCATTAATTGCGCCTCTCCCTACCCCTTCGGGGATAAACGGCGTTAGTATGTGTGTTACAAAATAAGACACTATTTCCATTCAAAGATGAACAAACACACCGACCACGCAACACATCCGATTACACACGTATTTCAGGCGGCCATTTTAGTCAAGCCAAACTACTAGTTTCCGTTTCAGTAAATTGTGATGCTTTTTCGACATAGCTTGTGTAAAACTAATTTCATTCCGACCTCTTTAATTGATTAGGTATTTTGTTTAACTATTTATGACTCTTTATTTTACATGTACAGTCAGCTTAATAATTAGCTTAAGTTTCATTGTTTTTTTTTTCTTTGTGTTGAGTAAAATAATCAACACTAAGAGTTTAAAATGAGAATCAAAAACAGAAGGCCGTGTACTAGTGTACGCCTTTGCACTTTATTTGAGACTTTTTTTTTTACTTTGGTCACACTCTACCTGTCAAGAGAGATTCACATAGAACGAATGTAAAACTCCTTTTTAAGACACTTAAATATAATTTAAATAGGCCACTCAACTTCAACAGCATTTACTGACTACACTCCAACGCGTCGAATTTCGTCGAAAATCGTCAACATTCTAAAAGAAATTTAGCCGAATTCCACTTTTACGTTATTGTGTGAGGATACGCTTTAAATTCAATATATGAGATAGCCAATAAATGTACGCCATTTTCTTCCCGATACGGTTTTATTGTCGTTGGTAAAATTCTGCGTAAAAATGTGTGAAAACCGTTTAGCTTCAACATGAATAACATGGAGAGGAATCTCGATTAAAATCTTAAAGTATTCGAACTTTATGTGAGCGTACTTTCGGTGTTATCCGCCATCTTTACGAAAAGTTAGTTCACGATAAGAAATAAAGTATGGAAAAAATATGCTATAGTGGTTAGTAAAGAGTTTCGTGTGGGTTCAGCCAGTGTTTTTCGATAAAGCCTGAATATATCTAGACTCAGCAGCACTTGATTGTCGACTTTATAATATTTGGACGTTAGACACATTATTCTAATGTACCTCGACGTAGATTTATAAAAAACTAAAGCTAAATCCAATATTTCTATATAACTTCATTAGCAAATAAGCATGTTCGCACCTATTGCACACACTCACAAGCATCATACCTACCCTTGAGAATAGCAATACCACTCAGAACATGATTTCCAAAATACTACGTAGCAGTTAGCACAGCACAGCGCTTGTCGCCCTGACCCCATAACCCCTAGTAATTACACTTATCACAATGCCCTTCAAACACGGAGCTACCTACTACTGTTTATAAAACAACTAGAAAATGAGAGTCAGTCCAGCCCCCTTATTTCCTATGACACACGCTACTCACCGTTTGTAACAATCGTGTAACGTAACTCATCGCGTTTATCAATATTGAAATTGGCACACAGAATACCATTTAACGCTGATTACACGAAACTAACGTGACACGACCACGTTACGAGTTAAAACTGTCATAGAGAACAAGGGGGCTTATTTTGAAGGAGACAAGTATGTGGTGTCATTAAATTTCAAAAGACCTAGAAAAAAAAGAAGAAAATATTTATATGTCGGAGCGGCGGGTATTTTGAAATAATAATCGTGCAAAAAACTAGTCGAGATGTCAAATCGTTGGTATAAATAGGGCGCCACGCATTTGAAAAAGTCAGTCTCTTGTGAGACTCTCAACTGTTCGGAGCTCCGAAAATAAGTTTGGAACATCCAGAAATAAAGGATGAACAACAATTTGGAATTTTACTCTCACATCATGGGTTATGATGATGAGGTGGAACCCTGTGACGTCGGCAGAGCTGACGTCACCTCTTTTTAAAGAGTTCTAGACCTTCTCCTCCGTCATATATAATGATTCAATGGACTATTGATGACAAAAAATGAAGCCTTGAGTTTCTTCCTTCTTCTTCGGGTAGTCTTCGTTTAGGTAGCTAGTGATAGGCTGGTAGGTTAGCTAGGCTAGGACTATCCTCACCGGTGAGGATCGCGACGCGTGTCTTCCATTAATTTTAATAAAAAAATATTCTTTTTTTATCTCTTTCCTGCCATCCCGAGCTTGGCTTCTTTATATTTGTTTTTTATTGATTTTGCTCCCTTTAAAAATGTCAAGTTATATAAATGACTATTTGTAATAATAAGAATAATTAATTGAATGTATCTTGACATATCATAAGTGCAACTATGTTCGCCTACGTGATGAATAAAGTATTTTATTTTTATTCTTATTCAGTAACGCACTATCAAAATTTCCCCGTAATGGAAAGCTTGCGTTTCCTACAAAAAATATCGTAAACACCCGACACATAGATTCTATCACCTTTACAACAAAACAAAAGGCGTGTGCAAGTACTCCAATGTCAGCAGATAAAGTACCGAAGATCGCAGCGATTAGGATGTAGATGTGAGGAAATGAACGATATCTCGACGGGGGACGATCGGAAACTGTCGCTATCGACTTGGCTACGAGACAATACAATCCGTAATATCCTTTGTAAACTGATAGTTATGTATTTTACAACGATGTTGTATTGTTATTGTTATTCAATTTTGAACCCTAAGGCCAGCTCGGTAAAATGTGTAAATTCTATGAGTAGCAAAAGGAACCCGTGACTTACAGTAGGGTTTCATCTAATATTTATTGTATATTTTATGACTGTGGTTATCTGTCTTTTATAAGAATTATTTCAGTACTAATGGGTATTTGGATAGAAAACCCTTGTATAAGATACACCCTCTATAAGAAATCATATAAAACCTGATCTAATTTCTACGACAGAATTATATATTCCTCTCTAGATAATAATTTTACGTTAAAACCTGAAGCTGCTCGATATTCGGCCTATATTCGTATCTGTAGGTGATTAACAAATGTAGGTCAACGTCACGAGGGATTTTCGACGGAGATTAGGCGAAAGTTTACGCGGCCTTCGTTCAGTTCTTAATATGAGGTACTAAAGTTCGACGTAACTTGGGGCTTCGTATATATGTGACTAGTAGTGCTCGCGGCTCCGCCCGTGTGAAAAAGTTTTTCCGGGACAAAAACATTTTCCCGGGATAAAAAGTAGCCTATAGCACTCAGGAGTTATGTAGCTTCCTATTAGTGAAAGAATTTTCAAAAACGGTTCAGTAGTTCCTGAGATTAACGCGTTCAAACAAACTCTTCAGCTTTATAATATTAGTATAGATTTTTCTAGAAAGGCCCGTTTCTCAACTTCATAGTGAATGTTACTCGGCGCATAAATGTATAAGCCGACCAAATACTCTGACTCTGATCCACGCTCCCAATAGTAATAAAAAGAGGACTATCAACATTAGTTTCAGCCGACATTTTTTACCAAGTACAACTAAACTATGGAACCAATTGCTGCCAGCAGCATTTTCGGACAGATACGTCCTGGCGACCTTCAAAAAAAGAGCGTATTCCCACCTAAAAGGCCGGCAACGCATCTTTGTACCCCCTGGTATTGCAGATGGTCATGGGCGGTGGTGATAACTTACCATCAGGTGACCCGTATGCTCGTTTGCCCTCTATGTCATAAAAAAAAAAAAAAAAAAAGTTATTTTATACGATAACTGTCAAATAATATTTACTTGAAACTTGTGAAACAGCTCCTTAAACTTGAAAAACATTTAAGTGATGGTTGCTTAGTGAATGTTATGAATGTTGTCTAGAGGGGGCTGACGACCGACAAACGGCCGATCGTAATATAAATCCAGATTGATGGTGGGCAGGCTAATTGACATAAGCAACGTTTTTTTTTTCTAAACATGTAAACTACAATCAAAAGATGGAGGAAAATGTGTTGATTCCAAATGCACATACAACTCAATGTCGCAAAAAAAATCGTTTAAGTCAATTACGCCGCGAACCGCTTAAACTAAATAATATTGATTTTTAATTTCAGTTTTATTTTCTTAACCAAGTTTAAAAAAATTAAAACATGGTTTAAAAATGTCTCAAAGATGTAGTCAATGGAACCATAAGATTAAAATGTAATAAAAACAATATACATAGAAAGCAAACAGCAAAGACAAGGAAAAATCCAAATACCCTGATGTATGGGGTTATCGTCACATACGAATGCTTGCAATGCAGAGAGAGTTGCTCTAAAACCCTTTTAACCCAATTCTTGCATAATGGGTCTTAAAGGATTTATCGGGTACGAAACCCGGTGTCAGTGGGGTAAAAATCCCCGACAAACACCGTCCTACACCTGCTAGTCGGGACAAATACTGAAACTCGTCAATATGTACCGATATTCAAGGAAATGTGTCAAGTTTTGTCAAATAAAACGATAAATATATATTATGCTGTATTATATACCTTCACTTATTTCATCAACCTGTGTTTAATAATTTTAATAAAATATGCAAAAAATGTTTTTGTCACTAGAACAAACAACACAAAAATAACATTCAAAAGCTCGAGATGTTTCTAGAAAAACACTTTGTGTTCAATAAAACTATTATCTTAAAAATCCTGTTAAATAACTGACCCTGTACGTTCTCATCGAAAAATATTCCAACTTAGAAGTATTACGCAAATGTAATAAAAACGCATTATAACAAGAATTTGAAAGCATTAGAATTAAATTTCCATAATTTAAAGCCATGTTAAAACACGTAGGTTGAAAAACACAGTAGCGTAGAGTTTAAGCGACCAAATTAAATTTTAAAAGACTGTTTTAATAGTGCAGCGGGTGTGGGTTTTGTTGTGTTGCCAGTTTATCGGATAGCCGGGAAAATGCCGTTTTATGAGTAATTACACTGTGTAATACGTACGGATTGCTTATCTGTGTCGTAGCCGCATATAAATATATACGTGTAATAAAGCAGTAGAACCAGTGTGTCTGTAAATTTAAAGAAATGTGATAAAAAAAGATAGGGGTGACTAAAAAAGAGTAATGGAACACAAATCGGCGACTTTTCTGTTTGTTTGTTACTGCCCATCTTCAAAATTACTGAACGGATTTCGATGAAGTTTGGCACACAGGTAGATCATGTCTTGGATTAACTCATAGGCTACTTTTTATCCCAGGAAAGTATAAGTGGCGCTTTTATCCCAGTAAAACCTTTTCACGTCGGCGTAGCTGGGAGTAAAAGCTAGTAACTTAAGTGGAAATAATAAAATGAAGTGAAGAAGAAATTAGGTAGACCGGCAAGACTGTGCTGATCGTCTGGGAATATTTTAACTCTTGCCAATCGATATTCTTTGAGCTTCACTCCACTTAACATGGTGCAGAGCTTTGCATAAAAGTAATATCACTTGCAATTTTGGTACCTTCGGAGAAGTTCCTTTAAAGACCGAAGATAGCCTTATGATACAAGATTTGTACAGTAGTATGAGGTCATCACTACAATTATTTATGATACTCAACTACCAACGTGTTTATTAATTAATCCCTCATGATTTGTCAGTACTATAATATTCAATTCCACAATCAATTAAAATGGTTTAATGAGTTTAATATAAGCGAGTTCCGAGCTATTTTATTCAAAGAAGCTCTACATACTTTTCTACAATGTCATGTAAAAATGTACACGTATTAATCTTAACATTTTCCAATTTCGCTCCTTCGAGTCCGAAAGTTTAACTTAAACTCTGACAACACCAGACACACCTAACTCGGCCTCCCAATCCCGCGTTATGATGTCGTGGACAGAACTAGGTCACCACAATTACGCCTCAGACATAGCTTGACACGATTTAATTTATCTAACAAATTAATTTACTTTCGAAAACGTTTTAATACTTTCTACGATCTTGATTTACGTGCTCAATTACGTACATAGAATTAGGCCTTTTCATGGGTAGGCAGAGGTGTAATACATTTCGCTTGTTGAAATTTAAATAGCTAAGATTTTTTCTAAGCGTGTAGAAGATCAGTAGGGTCATTCAGCTCAAAAGTACGAACTTTTTTTCTATCTTCAACACACGCAAAAATATAGGGTCCTGATAAACGTTTTAACACTTAATTTAAAGTAAATTTATTCTACTTACATTATTTAATGAGTTTTTGTACATTGCTTCATCGTTTTTTTTGCAATTACATGTTTAAGTGCTGCGGGAGAAATTCGTACTCTTGACCCATCATGTGGGTAAAACTACGCAGAGATGCGGTTAATAGTTCGTATACTAGGTAAGCTTCGCACGCAGGTAAACTACAGGCATATAATTACAAATTGTATAAGTACACATGGAATCATATGGAATATAGTTTTAAACTTCCTTTATTCTTGGTACAAATATTGTAAAAATAAACATTAAATGTACATCCGTTGTAGGCACCAAAAACATAATTAATTAGACTGAATTTATAATAAACTTTAGTTATTTTTGTAATTTAATGATCAATGTAATTTTAGGAACTTTTGAAGTTACTTTTCATTGTAATGAAGTTGTAACAGCGTGCGTACTTTTAATACTCTTACCCAACAGGGAATATTTTAAACAATCACACGTCAGTTGAGATGCAGTTATTTTTTAGGACAGAATTAATAACTAAAATAAATATTATAATGATCATGTAAACTTAATATAATCAACGGTCTTTTGTAAACTGATGCACCGTCTATCCATAAACTTTTTCCCAGTACAAAATAGTTGATAACTAATCAACAAAATCACGTTGATCGCCGCTTTTTCCTAAACAAGTAAGGCTTGGTAAAATAGCTCGTGGGCTCTGACATCATCCCTGACGCACCCCTAATTTAGCCGAAAAAGTATCTGAGCCATTGAGGGCAATAGGTTCCGAGATATTGACCAT
Organism: Lapara coniferarum; assembly: GCA_949316025.1. Classification (NCBI taxonomy): domain Eukaryota; kingdom Metazoa; phylum Arthropoda; class Insecta; order Lepidoptera; family Sphingidae; genus Lapara; species Lapara coniferarum. Next base: position 24,462,811 of record OX438920.1, read on the forward strand.
GCGAAATTTTACCCACTGCGTGCTGTTGCCCCGAATGACCCTATTTGGTGTATAAGATTTATCGCAGTAAAAACAACAAAAATTAAACCATCATAACAAGCAAATAAAGTAAATTAACTGTTGCTGTCTTCAGTTTCGTTAAAAAGGAGTAGTAGAACATTTAATTATTTTTAAATTGTCATGATATAATTGTTGATATCAATGTCGTTAATTTTCACTCCTAGTTCTATTTGCACCATTTTATGGTAGTCGGGTAATAGCACGCTATTTCATCAATGAAATTTTCCTATAGCGAATATCTTTGATTATAGATTTTGGGATTTACGATCCATTCCAAACTCCTGCATCCGATGGCTGCATCAAAAATGCGTTTCGGCAATTTATTCGATTCTAAACCGCGTTCTGTATCCAGATTCCGGAAAGCGAAGGTAATTCAACGATAGCTGTTGCTGGAATTTTCGAAGCGCAAATTCAAACATTGATAAAGGTCGCAGGAATACGTTGACATCAGGCCGCTTTTGATAGGTCTATCTGGAATTTTTTAAGGGAGGCCTATATTCAGTAGTGGCTGATGATGATGATGATAAATTTAACCATTGTAGATAAATATTGTCTACTATAATATTGTTTAATATTCCTTCCACACAGGTACTTGGTGTCAAAAAATTTTTTTTCATAAAGATTCAAGATCTGTTATCGTATCGTGACCAAGCCCTTCTTTTGAATAAATTTACAAAAGAGATCAAGATAGAATTTCCTGTATTAAAACAGCTTAGTCAGTTGAAAAATAATAAGGAACCCAAAATAAAACCAAACTAGTAATGGGACGATTTTGTAATCATAGTTTAATAAAAAATGGGTATCACGCAAATCAGCTCACAAATTTTGGAGTAATTGATGTAAATACATAAAAATACAAACATACGAATTGAAAACCTTCTCCTTTTTTGCCAATCAGTTAATAAAATAGGATTAATGTACACGGAAATGCAGTTCTTCATTTAGTGTTTGCGAGCCTCGTGGGATTTCTTATCGTATTTATCTGCTGTTCTTCCACGAGTTATTGAAGTAAAATATATTGCGGTGATACTAAGTAAAATAGTGATCTTTGTAGTCTTTTTCTACTTAATTTTATTGATTGTATATTTTTAATTTATCTTCTAATATTTAAAGGAAAGAGTTGCGAAATGGGTCGCTGACCAACCTCAATACTCGGTAGACGCTATCATCCAGATGTACTTTGTATATCCATTACTCACGCTATAGAATATTCTTTCTATTTATTTATCTCGTTTTAAACCAACAAAGAATGGGTGAAACGTTCCGTTGTGCGTTAGTTCACTAAGAAATTGTTTACAAGTATATTTTTTATCTAAAATTCACTGAAGTAATAGTAATAGTAGCCCTTTTTTAAAGTAATAGTAGCCGTTTGTATCATAAGCTCTAAAAAACAACAAAAGAAAACTTATATTACATTAACCCATAAACCAAATTTAAAGCACTGATAAGAAACATTAAATTCTATGAAGACATTTAATTGGCCATATCAGAGTTGATTAAGGGATATTCCCGTGGGACAAAGGGGTCAAACCATTAAAAAGGCCTCAAACTTTCTAAAGCCCTGTCGAATCGTTCCAAATCTAGTTGAATTCATTTAATATTATTATATCTTAACTATAACTTAACTTACAAACTTGACTGTAAATTATTTTTAGAAATAATATCAATAGTGTTGTCTATGCGGGTGTTTACTAGAAAACGTCGAATTCCTGTTTAATTACTAGACATTTTGAATGCTGAGTTTTTGCGCGTAGCATTTAACAGCGAAAAACTTTTTTTGCTGTTAAGTGCAATGTCAGTTTCTACCGCCAAGCAGCAGTGTGCATGTACTGTTGTGTGTCGGTTTCAAGGACATTGTAGCCAGAGTAACTACTGGACATAACGAGACTTGACACCTTATGTCTCAGGATGACGAGCGCAGTGTAATGTCACACAGTACTTTGTCACTCAAGGTGCTGGATGGTGTTACTACTGTTATGGGTGGTCGTATTGCTTACCATCAGGCGAACGGCATGTTTGTCTCTCACCCGTTAGTGGGTCGCCCTCAGCGTGGTCGCTTAATTTTTAGGGTTGGGAGCGCCTTCTGCACTCACCCAAAAGACCGGTGTTCTTTCATAAGCCGACTCTCGTTAGGCTAGAAAGAGTAATGTCAGGGACAAAAAAAAATGTTTGTCTCGTCATTCAATGCAATAACAAAAATGGGAAATGACTCATGATATGGGAAAATATGTTTTTGTAACTAGAAAATGCGAAAAATACGTTATTTTTATTTGAACAATAACGAATGGCGGTAAAAGTTTTTATTAAACTATTCCCAATGTCGCTTCGAAAGTAAAATAATATAATTCTATTTACCATAATAATAAACCACATTTTACGTCAAAACTTCTAGGACAAATACTATTTCAAAACGTACTAAAATTGAAAGAGACTTTGATGTCCTGTAATGGAGTTATGCGGACACTGAACCAGTCTCCACAAACAACTATAACTGCCCAGACATGACAACTTTTACAACCAAAATATGATACAGATGCCGGCAGCTATAACAACATTTAGTATTCTAAATCCTAATTATAATATAATCCTACTTCCTACTAATATTATAAAGGCGAAAGTTTGTAAGAATGTATGGATGTATGGATGTTTGTTCCTCTTTCACGCTAAAACTACTGAACGGATTTCGATGAAATTTGGTACACGGGTAGATCATGTCTTGGATTAACACATAGGCTACTTTTTATCCCGAGGAAACGTAAAGCGGGACTTTTATCCCGGAAAAACTTTGTAACGCGGGTGGAGCCGCGGACAAAATCTAGTCTACCATAAAACTACTAGAAGTCGCGAAGACTGTATAAAATAAAATAAAGATAATATTAATATCGTTATGTGTTTTGAATTAGTTCATTTTATCCTTTACTCTAACAGATGAAGTTTCTTTGATATTCAACCTATCCTCTTTCCAAAATATTATCAAAATCAGCTCAGCCATTTCACTCCGAACACGTAACAAACAGACGTACTCTCGTATTATTATAAGACTAGCTTTTGTCCCCGGCTTCGCTCGCTTGAATAAGTTTTCCCGGGATAAAAGTCCCGCTGTATATTTTCCCGGGATATAAAGTAGCCTATGTGTTAATCCAGGACATGATCTACCCGTGTGCCAAATTTCATCGAAATCCGTTCAGTAGCTTTTGCGTGAAAGAGGAACAAACATCCATACATCCATACATACTTACAAACTTTCGCGCTTATAATATTTGTAGGATTATCGCGCAATGATAAAGCCCATTTCTCCGCATTACTACAACAGAAATTTCTCGATAATTCATCCATAAACTGATTTAAATATTACCATTTTGTTAATATAATCAAATAACACGTCATTTTATAAGCATTTACATACGTTACGCGTCAAATAACCGATGGCTGATTATCATAATCATATTTTCATTACTTCGGAAAGATGAATTGTATTTTATATTTGCTTTGTAGAAATGATAATTTGCTTGAGTTTTGTGACGTCGCGTCAGTTTCTGTTTATCTGTACTACAATATTATAAAGCTGAAGAGTTTGTTAGTTTATATTTCTTTTTGGTTGAACACGCTAATCTCGGGAGTTACTGAACCGATTTTGATAATTCTTTCATTAATAAGAAGCTACATTACTCCTGGGTGCTATAGGCATTTTATCTCGGGAAAATGTTTTTACTGTATAATATAAATGTTAAATTTTTGTTAATATCAATAGTTATAAGGTAAAAACATTAAATGAGTATCAGAATCGACACTACAGGTCTGATCACCAAATTACATCCAAATCTATTCAGTGTTTTCTCTGTTTACGTCTATCGAACCTCTTTTCAGATTCTCATATCCTACTAATATTATAAAGGCGAAAGTTTGTAAATATGTATGGATGTATGGATGTCTGGATGTTTGGATGTATGAATGTTTGTTACTCTTTCATGCAAAAACTGCTGAACGGATTTCGATAAAATTTGGTACACGGGTAGATTATGTCGTGGAATAACACATTTTATCCCGGGAAAATAAAAAGCGGGACTTTTATCCCGGAAAATTTTTTTAACGCGGGCGGAGCCGCGGACAAGATCTATCTTTAATAATAAGATAAGTAAAAATCTTATGAGATTATCTTATGAGATACTAGAGGGTCATCTACCAATACGTAGAGAAAAGCTTTGTACCCCTTTTTAAACACCTAGCAAGTGCAAAGGAATGTGAGATTTCGGATAATTTAATCCTACTAATATTATAAAGGCGAAAGTTTGTAATAATGTCTGGATGTTTGGATGTATGGATGTAAGGATGTTTGTTCCTCTTTCACGCAAAAACTACTGAACGGATTTCGATGAAATTTGGCACACGGGTAGATCATGTCCTGGATTAACACATAGGCTACTTTTTATCCCGGGAAAATATAAACCGGGACTTTTATCCCGGAAAAACTTTTTAATGCGGGCGGAGCCGCGGGCCAAAGCTAGTTTCATATAGAGAAGTGAAAAAGATTAAAAATTAAGTTTATCGATTCAGCCAAACATGCGCGGTGGGGGACTTTGTTTTATAATATTCGTAGCATTTGCCCGCGACTTCACCTGCATTAAAGAGTTTTTCCTGTATAAAATTCACTTTATATACAAAAACCTACACATTTTCAACAGTATCTGTTATAATTGCAAGTACCAGGCGACAATAAACTAGTACAGATCAAGATATCTGGCAATAAGGTCGGTCAGCGACATTTTGGGGTAAAACGCCTTACCGTCCAGTATATATAAGTAATAATACCAGCCCTGTATTATCATACTGCCCACTGTTGAGCATGGGCCTCCTCTACTGAGTGGGTTTAGGCCTTAGTCCACCACGCTGGCCTAGTGCGGGTTGGTAGACCTCACATACCTTCGAAATTCTTATAAGGAACTTCTTAGGTATGCAGTTTTCCTCACGATGTTTTCCTTCACCGTTAAAGCGAACGATAATTGATAAACAATACACACTTCACTTCGAAAAGTCAGAGGTGTGTGCCTTGGGTTTTGAACCTCCGGACATTGTCTCGGCAGACCGTTCCATTCCCAACTAGGCTATCGTCCACTATAAGTCGTCCAGTATAAGCAGATCCCCGATATTTGTCAGAAAGGCACTCGAAGTCACAGTAGAACATATAAATTATTTCTCTACTGTATTATGCATGTATTACCTATGTTATAATTTTTATTATAAACCTTCCTCTTGAATCACTCTATAAAAAAACGCATCACAATCCGTTGCGGGACAGACAGCGGGAAGCGACATTGTTTTATACTATGTTAAGAAGATGTAAGGATTTGAGGGCGAATTTTGGAAACTGGTTCTCCACTAGTTCATGTTAATAGATGGGTAACGTGATAAATTATCGTCGTCCTTTTATTGCACAAAGTTCACTAATCAATTCTCAAATACTTCATACACAATAACCTTGAGATCAGCCCGAATACAACTTCAAAATTTATGCTAATCCATTTGATTTGAATAATTGTTTGTATTGACTTTCATAAGGCAATTGACTGGCAAACACAGAAGGGGTCAATGACTCCATATAAAGGTGAGAAAATGTACAGAGTAAAATGTGAACATAATACATGAATACGTCAACAAATATCCTTTGTAGAGTTGTTTATAATTTATACAAATTTTACAAAGAGGAAAGATTTGTACTGATTTTAAAAATTCTTTCACTAATATAAAGCTACATTATTAGCGGGTAGCATAGGCTAGTTTTTATGCCGGGAAAATATAAAGCGAGACTTTTATCCCGAAAACCTCATTCAGGCGTGCGCATCCGCGAACAAGTCTAGTTCACATATTACAAAAAGAACCTGTTAGGTTAGAATTTTGGTTAATAATTGCCAACAGTCATGTAATGATAAAGGATTCTTTGACATCTGAAACATACTCATAATACTTCTAATATTAAACGCCAGTACAGATTAACCATGAAAAGACTAAAATGAAAATAAAACACTAAGCGGACTAATTACTAAAAATGATTATATTTCTAATTCTTAGCAAATGATAAGCTTGCGATGCAATGTGACCAGCCCTGTATAATACTGCCCACTGCTAAGCACAGGCCTCTCCCACTGGGAAGTAAGAGTTGTTAGGGCTTAGTCGGCCACGTTGCCCTAGTGCGGGTTGGCAGACTTCACATACACTCGAAGTTTTTATAAACAATTCTCAGGTATGTAGATTTCCTCACGATGTTTTTCTTCGCCATTAAATCGAACGATAATTGATTAACTATACACACGTAACTTCGAAAAGTCAGAGGTGAAACCTGAAACCTGCGGACATTGTCTCGGCAGGCGGTTCTATTCCCAACTAGGCTATCGTCCACTTGCAACTTTATTACACCTTAATACTTAAGTATTTTTTATGCCGAGAAGACACCTTAACATAGGAGAACCCGCAGGCAAAAGCCTACAAATCTAATAATCACATTTATCAGTACAGCTGCAAATGACAAAGGACAGCGTATGACACGGCAACTTGGAAACAGCGGCGTTTACCACGCAAGTTTTTCAATTTTCCTTTTGTTAGGCTGAACTCTATACGTGGACGAATTGACAAGATGATTATATGTGTCTATAGTATTACTTCTCTGGAGATGTGTGTCTATATTAAGCATTGTGTCTGTGTTTATTTCTATAACTTGGATATTATGTTTCAGTGTTAAGGGGCCATCTATAAATTACGTCTCACGTTAAAAGAAAGGTTAACGATAATTGCCATAATGAACTGCTTCTTTATTTGTCCAGATCGGGGTGTAAAATTGCATAACATCTGACGTCACACCAAGGAGAGGGTCTTACAAATATAACCACCTGTGACAAGGACGGAGACAGGGGAAAAAAGTAATGTAATTTATGTGACGTATTTTATGAATGGCCCCATTTCAGGGGAAGGGAATATTTCTTAACATCGTAACAGGGCATATTAAACTTTATGTAATTAGTCATATTATGTGGGAGAAAAAATACGCATGCAAAGATAATTTGACAATTGAAATTAAGCTCTATTTAAAAAATACATAAACTTCATTCTATATTCGACGTAAATACCCGTGATTGGAGGTACGAATATTGATCTATTAATTTAATAGAGTAATTGACTACTTTTTTAACACATTTATCAAAAATGTATGCCATCCTAAATATAACGGAAAAAGAATTTTTCAAATTGGCGCAATAATAAGTAAGTTATAAAGATTTGAACTTTGGTGAAAGGGGTAATTGTCAAATAACAGTAATTTAATAATAATTTCTCTCCTAGCCAGTTTCGGCCACGGCGGCCAATCTCAACGGAGATCAGCCAGGTACGCAGGAGATATTATAGTGCACAAGTGTGTGCGCAATACACAGGTGCACTCGCTATTCCTTCACTCTCATAGTCCGGTGAGACGGCAATCCGACATGACCGGAGAGAGATCAGGCGCAGGATCAACGGCTTTACGTTCTTTCCGAGGCACGGGGGTATCACACCGCCATTTTCCTGACTCCGAGCTGCGACTGAGTAAATTTTAAGATGGAAAAACCCAGTCACAATGTTTTTGACTCGACCCGGGATTCGAACCCACGACCTCAGCGCGCAAATCGTACTCGTAATGCGTACGCAATACAACTACGCCACCGAGGCAGGCAAATAACAGTAATAGCAGACTATGACGTCTTCGGGCGTTAGCGGCCATAACGATATTTGCGTCTGAAAGAAATAGTGCGATATCGCCACCGCGCCCCACTTTTGCTTACAATAATATTTCAAACTAGCTTTTGCCCGCGGCTCCGCCCGCCTTAAAAAGTTTTTCCGGGATAAAAGTCCTGGTTTATATTTTCCCGGGATAAAAAGTAGCCTATGTGTTAATCCAGGACATGATCTACCCGTGTGCCAAATTTCATCGAAATCCGTTCAGTAGTTTTTGCGTGAAAGAGGAACAAACATCCTTACATCCATACATCCAAACATCCAAACATCCATACATCCAAACATCCATACATTCTTACAAACTTTCGCCTTTATAATATTAGTAGGATTTAAATAACTGTTCCATTTTTCAACGAATTTTGATGCGGATTTCACAGAAGGATTTCTTGTTCGTATTATTTTCTGTTACATATAAAATAATGTACAAAATCAATCATAGGAAACTACCCTATTATGTGGATGACTTCTCGTCTTATCTGAAACAAAGATCAGCGTCTTAATTGGAAGAGCAAAGCCCCATCGCCGTTATCAGGACCAGTGTAATTGGAGGGACGCGGTACCAAACGCCCTCTTTAATGGCAACATTTTGGTAATTATTTTCTTTGTACTGAATGAACAAACCATTAAGATACTTATGTAATTTCAGGGCGCCTTATTACGACATCGAATATAATGGAAGACGAATTTGTACAGTCGTAAAATTGTGTTTGAACCAATGTGGTTTTAAAATTGCCGTATTTGTGGTATTGAAAAGTTTCGAATGGGATTTATTTTTATACGGGCATGGCAAAGCACCCCACCTTTTATTTACCTTCAGCGCATTAGGGACGGCTGCGGGCTTCCTCTGACGGAAATGTCTAAGTTGTCCGCAATCGCCCCTGCGCGGTGCCGCTTAATTCAACCCATTTCCTGTTGTGGGGCGGGGGGGGGGGGCATCTAACAGCGAACAGGCACCTGCCGATCGTCCGCTGTCCCCAGATGGCCCCTATTAGTCGCCTCCTATGACAGCTAGGGGATACCGTGGTGGACTTCTCCAAAATCCCCCAAACCACACGGCGGGCCCCAGTGCACGTGACGATAAGCAGAGAGCGGTCCAGATAGAGTCGCTGTGTAGTGCTACGTAGTGTTTTGGAATTTATGTTCTGAGTTTTATTGCTGTTCTCAGGGGGTAGTCATGATGATTTTAGATGTTCGGACCAGACGAACATGCTCATTTGTTAGATAAGTTTTTTTTATTCGGGCTCGATAATGTGACCCCCCTGCCCCTGCTGGGAAGCAGGGAGGGGTCCAAATAGTGTTCACTGAGGAAAAATGAATATTCCTCGCCAGTTGATACAATTATGCCGGCCTGTTTGAACCGGATGTACACAGGCCGATCTCGGGACGCGACTTACGTAGGTCACTATCGCGGATTTAAACACTTTGTTTACGCTGGTCGCTATTCATGCGGATCCAACATATATCCTACCACCATCGCAGTACCCGATATAGTAATAACTGATGAGTTCTATCACATGAAAATAAACTGATACAAGTGTTTTTCCAAAAATATGCTTTATTTCCGTACCGTTAGCGTATCTTTTGCAATAGATAATTGGATGTGAAATTAAATTCGTTACGATGAGCACAAAGACAAATATTTGTATGTCGAATTTTTTTTACCTTTTTTACTTTACAAAACAAATTTGTATTTCAAATTGACCTATTTACATTATCTTTGTAACAAATAAAGGAAAGAGACACGGCAGTTGGCTAACTTATGTCATTCCACACAAACATTGAAGGCACAATTCAGCAATTTGTTTAACAGGCAAAATTAGTGAACTTGTAAAAACTAATTGGGATGGCATGCAAAATAGGTTCGCGACCCGGTACGAAACAGCTCTCAATGTAAATGAAACTGCGTCTGCTGAGAATTTATCTTCCTCAGTTTTTAGGTGTCCGTAAATGGGTGCCTACGGAACCTTATTTCCAAGGATATGCTGCCTTTTTGTTTCTGTATCTGGTTATTTGTCTCTCTATTTATCTATGTAGGGACACACACACTTGCGTAGCTAGAGCTTAGAGTTCACACTCCCATACACACAAGCTCTACAATCTTGCTATATGCCTGTTTGTGATATAGCTCATCTTTTGTTTTTTTTATTCATTTATTTGCACTTTATACATGTAATGTAAAAGCGGAAATAATGCCGAAGGCGTTCTCTACCAGCCAACCTGAGGCGGTGTAGGACAAAATCATAGTAGGTGCACGAAACTAAACTTAAACATAATGTCGAAACAGTTAAAGTAGGATTATGTAAAAAATATGAAAATAATTACAATAATATAACTCATATTACATAATAATGAACTGTGATAAAGTGTAAGCGGCGATTGCCTAGTTGGGAGGGGAACGGACTGCTGAGACGAATGGTTGCTGGTTCAAAACCCAAGGGCACACACCTCTGACTTTTCTAAAAAAATATGTGTGTATTCTTTGTGAATTATCGCTCGCTTTAACGGTGAAGGAAAATATCGTGAGGAAACCTGCATACCTGAGAAGTTCTTTGAATTTCGAAGGTATGTGAAGTCTGTCAACCCGCACTAAGCCAGCGTGGTGGACTAAGGCCTTAACCCTCTCAGTTGTAGAGGCCCATGCTCAACAATGGGCAGTATATAATACAGGGCTGATATGGAACTGTGATAAATAATCATTTATAAGCGACTAAATTTTTCTCAGAATTCCGGGTCAAAGTCCCACTTTATATATTCCCGGAATAAACAGTAGCCTACATCTTTCCCAGGGTCTCATACTATTTCCATACCAAATATCGGAAATTCCGATATTTTTGAGTTTATCCTGTCAGACAGGCAGCCAGACGCGGCAGAGGGTCTTTGTTTTTATGTAATGATGTGAGAATATACCGAATTTATTATTAGAGGGAGTTTGAAAGTGGCACCAGTGATAGAAAAGTTGAAAGGAAATCGTCTGTCTTGGTATGGACATGTGAGGAGAAGGGATGAAAGACATGTAACCCAACGAGTGATGAATTTGAGTGTTGATGGATGGCGAGGACGAGGACGACCAAGGAAGAGGTGGACGGATTGTGTAAGAGATGATATGAAAGAAAAGGGCGTGAATGACTTGATGACGAAAGACAGAAGAGAATGGAAGAGAAAAACATGTTGCGCCGACCCCAAGTAATTTGGGACCAGGGCAGGAAGATGAGATGTGAGAATATACCGAATAAATAAAATACAGTAGACACTAAAGATACTAGTTTGAAACCGACGTATTTATAAGTGCTCTTAATTTACTAGTTTTTATTAGTTTGTTTTATTTTCATTTTTACAAAATACATATTTTACTCATGACAATACTCCCCAAAATGTATGAGCTATTATTACTTTAACACAATTCAATATATTACGTTTGTTACAAATTATAGAATTCAATAAAAACGCGAATGATAAATATTTTTATCTGTGGTTCAAATATTGTAGCTACTGGTAGCTACATTTAACTCATATATTTAGTAATAATATATGTCGGAGCGGCGGGTATTTTGAAATAATAATCGTGCAAAAACCAGTCGAGATGTTAAATCTTTGGTATAAATAGGGCGCCTTGCATTTGAAATGGGTTTTAAATTTTAAGGGTTGCGATCGCCTTCTGCACTCACCCAAAAGACCGGTGTTCTTTCATAAGCCGACCCTCGTCAGGCTAGAAAGAGTAATGTCAGGGAAAACAAAAAAAATTAAATGGGCAGTCTCTTGTGAGCCTTTCAACTGTGCGGAGCTCCGGAAATAAGTTTGGAGCATTCAGAAATAAAAGATGAAGGACAAGTTAGAGTTTTACTCTCACGTCATGGATGATGATGATGAGGTGGAACCCTGTGACGTCGGCAGAGCTAACGTCACCTCTTTTTAAAGAGTTCAACATCCTCTGCTCTGTCATATATAATACCAGTCTTGTATTATACACTGTCCCACTGCTGGGCACGGGCCTCCTCCACTACTGAGAGGGTTTAGGCCTTAATACACCACGCTGACCTAGTCCGGGTTGGTAGACTTCACATACCTTCGAAATTCTTATAAAGAACTTCTTAGGTATGCAGATTTCCTCACGATTTATTCTTTACCGTAAAAGCGAGCGATAATTGATAAACAATAACACGTAACTTCGAAAAGTCAGAGGTGTGTGCCTTGGGTTTTAAACCTCCGGGCATTGTCTCGGCAGACCGTTCCATTCCCAACTAGGCTAACGTCCATATATTTAGTATTACTTTCTTATTTCAGTGGCTGACCTGAATTGACCTTTTTATATATCGACTAGCTGTATCCCGTTGGATATTATGTTATTTATCCTATGTTGGCACAAAGAGTCGCAACACAAAAGAAATGGATTTTCAGATATGAATAACAGCTATATTACCACAAAAAGCAGGATTTGGTTACATTTTTACACACATTCACGCTTTCTATACTCGAAAGGGTAGGCAGAGGCGCAACTAGTACACCCACTTTGCGCCGTGTGCATTCCGTCACATGATGTGATAGGGGGCGAGCACAATTTGCCTATACTTATCTAAAAAGCGATTTTTATGTGTCGTTTCATTTGTGCCGGATTACGTTAATTTACAGAGTGCATTTCTATATACCCTCATGTTATTTTTCATGACTTAGATCGATACAATATTCTATTAGTTTTTGATCCCGGCTTTATGTAAGTTTTGTTTGTTTCTAAAAATGCAAGCAAGCCTCAACAAAGCGTCCATCGACAATAGCATGTATAGTAACATTAGAAATTAGGAATAGGTCATAAATCTTAGTAAATTTTCTCAGCAAATTAATTCCACTCGAAATTGTCGCGAGGGTTCACTGAACTACACCTAACCTTAATTCGTGAACAATCCTACTACCTACTAATATTTTAGACGCGAAAGTTTGTAAGAATGTATGAATGTATGTTACTCGTACACGTAAAAACTACTGAACGGATTTCGATGAAGTTTGGCACACGGGTAGATCATGTCCTGGATTAACACATAGGCTACTTTATATACCGGAAAAATATAAAGCGGGACTTTAATTTCCCGTTTAACGAGGGCGGAGCCGCGGGAAAAGGCTATTTATTATAATTTTGTAGAGATGAGTTATATGGTTTAGACGAGTATTTGAGAATCAATTCACGCTGGACTAAGCTGTGTAACATTAGGACCGTAGAGTATTTTCCCTAATGAGAAAAATGTATTATCTACGTTTATTTAACGTGTAGTTTAAGTTCTCAAAGTAAACTATAGGTGTAAGCTTCATTCTCATAGCAATAACAGCGCAGTAGTTGACCTAAAACATGTTTAATCAAGTTTCATAAAACATTTGATTGTGTATTATTGATTTCAGATGGAATATCCGTCAATGTTCAAAACAAACAAAGCTGTTGCAATACATTGGAAATTGACGCAATCCTATTCGACATACGAAAATCGTTTCCATTACGACATCGAATAAAATCGTATTGCTGTACCGATGTCTGACAACATTGTAAGTTAATCCGAGAGTGAGTTCAACGTCCTTAGATCTCGTCGTACAAGCGTTTGTAAACTAAGCTTTATTTCTATCGTGATAAGGGTCTTAACTAATTTCGGTACACAGCGGTATTGGATTTTTCTATTTAGTATCAGCCCCGAGTCTGAAATTTGTGCCCGAAATGGCGATAAGCTAGCCCCCTATCACATAATGCGACGGAATACGCACGGCGAATAGTTGATGCACTAGTTGCGCCTCTGCCGACCCCTTCGGGGATAAAAAGCGTGAGTATATATGTATGTATGTGTATGTCCAAATACGCTATTATTAGACAGCTTCCTAAATCATCCCAAATAATTAGCCGATTGCGAAAAAACTTGGCAGGTCTAATATCCCACAGCAAAAGAGGTGTCCGCTTTTTGCATAGGTGGCAACCAGGCTCAAACACTAAGGATACTACTAAAGAGGCGCAAATATAGATCTTGTATCCAATAAAAAAAAAATCCCTCCATTTAAAGTGACTGCCTCGGTGGCGTAGTTGTACTACAGTACGACTACAAAGCTGAGGTCTCGGGTTCGATCCCCGGGTAGGGCAAAGTGATATTGAGTTTTTCTATTCAGTATCAGCTCGGAGTCTGGAATTTGTGCCCGATATGGCGATAGGCTCGCCCCCTATCACATCATGGGACGGAATAATGGCGAAAAGTGGGTGCACTAGTTGCGCCTCTGCCTACCCCTTCGGGAATAACAGGCGTGAGTGTATATGTATAGTATATATGTATGTATTTAAAGTAACTTTTTTAAAAACGTTCATTTTAAATGTATTTATTAAACAAAATAAAATTAAATAAAGCTCAAAATCGGAGGACTTTAAAACATGTTGGGAGTTCTATCCAAATATAACGTATCTTGGTTACAGTTTTAAGCCTTTTTGGACATGACCTTTGGAATATTATAGAATAACCCATTACTGTTAATTATAAGACTCAACAGCAGACTTGAGGTCTAAAAACTCAGCTAACGCTGCGCAGATATAAAAAAAAATCACAACATTTACCACTATTTAGTTAACAATTTAATAGCTAAAGTACCCAATGGTAATATTAGCTTTAGAGCTATATAAATCATTTGAAAATATGCATTAGCGGTTATGGATGTGGGTCGGTACATAAATGTCCTTAATGTAAATTACCAGTCGTATTGATTTGATACAATAATTCATTACCGGTTCGATTAAAGCCTTTATTATAAACTAGCTTTTGCCCACGGCTTCGCCCGCGTTAATAAGTTTTTCCGGGATAAAAGTACATTAATACCTTCCCGTTGAATCACTCTATCCAACACATTTATTTGGATAAAGATTAATATTATGACGTTGATACAACTCTTAACAAATAATGCATTAATTCCGACCAAATTTGATTACCATAAAAACGGTTCTAGTGAGTTAATCTTAAAAGATAGACACATACTATTGAGGACATTTTTTTAGATCATTTCAAGAGGAATAATTCTCTCATACATATATTTTTGGTATTTTGAACCGTTTTCGCAGCGCACGCAATGAAAGCCCTCAAGGATGAATAATTTTCCCCGCTTTTTTCACATTTTCCATTATTTCTTCGCTCCTAATAGTTGCATCGTGATGTTATATAGCCTATAGCCTTCCTCGATAAATGGTCTATTCAACACAAAAAGAATTTTTCAATTCGCACCAGTAGTTCCTGAGATTAGCGCGTTCAAACAAACAAACAAACAAACTCTTCAGCTTTATAATATTAAGTATAGATAAATGGGTGTAATTAAGAACTTTTATTAACATGAGAGCATGACAGTTTAGTACAATGTAACGCTCTACTCAGACGAATGCCCGCAGGTTCAAAACCCAAAGCATACACCTATTACCAAAGTTACGCGTGTATTGTTTCCTAAACCCTCTCAGTAGAGGAGGCCCGAGCTCAGCTGTGGGCTGCATTTAATTCAGGGCTGGTAGGTAATTAAACAGTGTGGAATCAAAACTTTTATTTAATTTTATTACGGGTACAATTTATTTGGTACAGTCATTGATATATTTTTACAAATCAACGGCTATAGCAGAGTTCTTAACTATGAAAAAGTTCCTGTTTTCATTTCTCGCTATATCGCATTATCGCATCATGGGATGGAATACGGCGAAAACTAGGTATTTTATTTGCGCCTCTGCCTACCCTTTGGGTATGAAATTTGTGAGTATGCTCTGTGTGGAAGTCAGAGTGGCTCCAAGAGTACCCAATTTACATTAAAATAACGTCAAGAGCATACGGGCTTTGTGTCTGCCAAACAATGCATTCACAACTTATACCGTCACGAACATCTCGCGCGAAAATGTTTCCGAATTCATTAACAGCTCTAAGGTCGGACCTAACTGTGTTATGGTATATAAACTGCACGCGACTCCACTTACGTCAGTTTGTTTGGAATAATAACCTTGGAACTGAAGAATAATGTAGATTTTGATTAGTTAAAGATTTTCATTGTTCAAAACACAAAATACTTTCCACCAAGTACACTCAAATTTCAAACTTTATAATTCATATTAAATGATGTGTACTAAAGGATCATAGACTTGACCGTATGGAAGGGCAAAAAGGACTTCTAAATCCCTACGTGTGCCTATTTTTTATATTAAAAAAATCTCTGATGCACCCATCCAAGCACTACAACTGAATAGGGTTGTTGTCATTTTTTTTTATACATTTATCTAGAATGTATGCCATCCAAAATTTTACTTAAAATAATTTTCAAAATTAACGCAATAATTAGTAAGTTATTAAGCTTTGAAATTTGATGGAAGGGGTAGTTGTCAAATAACAGTAATATGACACTGTGACGTCACCGAGAGTCGCCGGCCATAACGCTGCGTGCGTGCGAAAGAGATAGCGCGATATCCCCCACACGTCCCCACCTTTGCATTATTTTCTTACATATGAAATAATTTACAAAATCTAACATAGGAAACTACCCTATTTAAACGCGTTTTTACTTATTTAACTGACATCAGTACATACGTATAAGCAGAAAATCTTGAAATTTTATTTCAAATTAGAGACGAGAATGTCAGTCGTTTGATGGTGAGTCACGATTTCTCATAAACACTAGCAGATAAGTGTCATTGACTGGCAGCAGATGCCTAAGGCCGCCTAACAATTAATGGTGAACAAATTGGTTGTAGGGTATTTGTATTCGCTCTTATCGAAACAGCAAAACCCGATATTAGGTGGCCGGTGATAATCAGTGCTGTGTTTTGGTTTACCTAACACAGCTTATGCTGAGATGGCCATAGTTGTCGTGGTGAATTTTATATTGCACTTTGATTTTTTTATGTATCACGTGTACCGCGGCAATAAATTCTTTCTTTTTTCTTTTTTTTTTCCTTTTATATCAAAGGAAATATTTTTTTTTACTTTTAATGCGTACGCAATCATACTGCACCACTGTGACAGTTAACAATTACCAAGCCGTACAAGATTATATCTTACATAAATCTTCGTTATAGCTTTATATTATGCTATGTCGACCCCACAGAAACAGGATGATAGATAAAACGAAACGCGACCCAAATGAGCGAGGGCAAAAACCCAGTATAAAGCGAAACGTGTAAAAAACTTATTCTTCATAAATAGTTCACTGTAATCCCAAGAAAAAATCTTGTAACAGTCCTTTTTCTTTCAGAAATTTGATGGCCGACCTTTTTCTCTAGAATATAAAACAGCTTTTTCAGCCGACTTCGGGCGCGAGGTGAAAGTTTGCCGAAAGATTTCAGCGCTTATCGCAAAGCGGTTACAAGGGGGACTAATATTGAAAAGTTTCAGCCGTTCACGCTGAATAATGACGCCTTTTCCGACTGTAATAGATTTAGTTAATTTTCTGTTTTTTGAAGCTACTGCAAGTCGACAATAATTAAAGTTGACATAAACTTTCAATTACTTTTCTGCGAGTTGTTTTACTCAAAATGTACCTACTTTTTTATGAATTTGAATGAAAGCTTACAGTATTTGCCCAAAACAATTAACAATATTATCTTAAATCTAATAATAAGTATGATAACAATAATAATAAAATTTGATAAACTTAGCTGAATGAGAGGTTTCTTTGCTGGTCTTAATTGTAGTTTTAGTTTAAGGTAATATACAGTCGTGGTCAACTAATTAGGGACATGCAAGATAGTGAAGAACAATAACCAGTTATGTACATACAAATATAAAACCCTATTGATTTCTCAGTAACTATTATTTGCATAATTTGGTCCGATTATTATGCTTTAAATGGCTGTAAATAAAAGAATAAATAAATAGAAAAAAGTATTTAATATCAAAGGTTGAACATGTATTGAATTTTAAGGTATAATTCTGTAGCTGGACATTTAATTAAGGACCGTAAACTATAATGAAAAATAGAGTTAAACAAAACGAATAATCTGCAGTATTATAATATCTTTAACAGCTCCATTTTATTACGTGTAAAATCAGTACCCAGTAGCAAAACCTTTGTTAGTAATTACCGCTTGACACCGATGTGGCATAGACATTATCAGTTTCTGGCATGTTTTGACAGGAATATTTGCCCATGCCTCACAAAAAGCTTCATTAAGTTCATCTAAAGTTGTGGTACGATAAGTGGCTACTTTTTTCTTGATTTCGTGCCAAAGGTGCTCGATTGGGTTAAGGTCCGGGCTATTTGCTGGCCAATCTAGCACCGATACTGACTGACTGGTAAGAAACGACTTGACTGAACGGGCGGTATGTTTCGGGTCGTTATCATGCTGAAACGTCCATTTAATAGGGAGATGCTCCTCAGCATAGGGAAGCATCGTTTCCTCCAATATTGCCTTGTATTGATGTTGGTCTAAGTTACCCTGAACTTTCCTCACAGGTCCCACTCCACGTCCAGAAAATGAACCCCACATTTTAATGTTTCCACCACCATGTTTCACCTGCTTTTTTGTGAATCTTAGATTCATTTCCGCTTTTACTGGACGCCGTACGTATTGCCTTCCATCTGAAGAAATCAAATTAACCTTGGTCTCGTCAGAGAATAATACATGTTGCCATTGGGCGTAGGTCTAATGTCCATATTTACGTGCAAACGCCAAACGAGCATTTCTATGTTCTTTGTTCAACAACGGTACTTTGCGAGCCACTCTTCCGAACAACCCTGCTTCTACCAGACGTCGTCGAACGGTCCTCGCTGAGACACCAGCTCTTTCGTCTGTCCCAAACACTTCGTGTTTAATTAAAATAGAGCCTAGAAACGGATCTTTCTTAGCTAACCTGGTTATCATTCTATCTTCTTGCGGAGTTGTTTTTCTCGATCTTTTTATTCTGGGCACATTTAAATCTGTGTTATTGCGTCTGACATGTTGCACTGCATTGTATACCATAGTTTTTGAACAATTTAAATGTTCTGCTATCCTTCGGTATGGCCATCCATGCTTGACAACAAACTTCATGATAATTTTTCGTAGTGTTGGATCGCAACTTTTATTTTTACCCATTTTTCTTCAAAATATTTTTCAAAACTTAAAATAATCGGGATTGCCGCCAAAACTACTACAAAACAATAAAAGAAGAAGTAAAAAAGTATTGAGATTCAAATTTTGAAAATAGACCGCAATATCTCAGTATCCCTAATTAAATGGCCAGCCAGCATTATTTGAACAAATAGCACTACGATAATCTATCAGCTATACTGTAAAGAGGTTTAATGTTTAAGAAGTTGTTATTGTTTGTATAATCGGGCACATAAATGACTAATTCCATCTCCATCCCATGGTTGTCTGTAAGAAATTGCCTCGAGCGATAAGACCGCCAATTGTACCACCCTTTTGCCCATATTATGTAAAATACTATATTACGTTGTGATGTACAATAAAGTTATAAATAAAAAATAAATAAAATAATTATACTTACATGTAAGAGATATGGCATATGGTTTAGACTCGTTGGAAAATAAAAAATAAATTCACAATTCGCTTTAACCAAAGAATGTCCCTAATTAGTTGACCACGACTGTATATTTGTATTTTTTAGTGATGACATACGGCACTGAGACGTGGCCTCTGACTATGGGCTGCCTAAGTCGGCTCACGGTCACTCAGCGAGCTATGGCGAGGGCTATGCTAGGTGTTTCTCTACGCGATCGAATCAGGAATGAGGAGATCCGTAGATGAACGAAAGTCACTGACTTAACCCAACGGATAAGCAAGCTGAAGTGGCAATGGGCAGGGCACATAGTTCGAAGAACTGACGGCAGATGGGGCAAAAAAGTTCTCGAGTGGAGACCACGTACTGGCAAGCGCCTGTCGGCCGTCCACCTGCAAGGGGGACCGATGACTTGGTAAAGGCCGCAGGAACGCGCTGGATGCGGGCCGCTTTCGACAGGTCCACCTGGAAATCTTTGGGGGAGGCCTATGTTCAGCAGTGGAGGTCATGTGGCTGATGATGATGATGACATTTGTATATTTAAAATTGTGCCAGCAATAAAAATTCTTTATTTCTTTCTTTCATAACAAATAGCTTACTTAAAAAATAATAACAAATATGACTGTTTATTACTAATATTTTTGTATGTTTTGATTTTTGTAAAAGGATATACAATGTCCTCAATTACATTCACTTGGGACTAAGAATTTTATCGCGAGAAAAGACATTGAAATAAAACTAATTTTTTTAATGACATTGAATGACGAGCCGAGCGTTCGCCTTATGGTAAGCGATACGACCACCCATAAACATTAGCAACATCATCGAGCACCTTGAGTTACAAAGTACTGTGTGGCATTCCACTACGCTCGTCATCCTGAGACATAAGATGTTAAGTCACATTATGTCCAGTAGTTACACTGGCTACAATGTCCTTCAAAAACCATGGTCACGAACGATGAAGTCATTTACTGGAGGTAGGTCTCTCGTATGCGAGAAGCCATCTGGGTAGGTAACACCTTAATATCTATTTCTAACGCCAAGTAGCAGTGTGCGTGCACTGTTGTGTTTGGATTAGAAGATTTATGAGACTTAACATCTTATGGGTTTTTCTTCAGACGAATACATTGTAGAATCAGGAGTACCTCAGGGATCCCATCTTGGCCCAATCCTTTTCTCCATATTTGTTAATGATGTCATCTCAGTAATACATCACTGTCAATGCTTGCTATTCGCAGATGACCTAAAAATATATAAAGCAATCTTTTCTCATCGCGTTACAGAACAGGTCCAAGACGATTTATCAAGGATTCAAAATTGGTGCAAATGCAATTTCATGGAACTTAATCCTACCAAATGCTATCATATAAAGTTTACAAAAAAGAATTGCCCTATTCAATCATATTATAGAATACAGGATACGCAATTAGTTACAGTTAACGAAATTAAAGATCTCGGCGTGATTATTGATAGCGAACTACGTTTTACTTCCCACGTGGACTCGATAATTAAGAAGGCTGCACGAATGCTTGGCTTTATAAAACGTAACACTACGGTCTTCAAAAACATAAAAACTAAAATTGTGATATATAATGCGATTGTACGTAGTCAGTTGGAATATGGCAGTATAATTTGGAATCCTTTTTATAGTACAGTATCTCAGCGTGTAGAAAATATTCAACGAGCCTTTACAAGGCACCTAGCATTCCATTCTCCCGGAATAAGTCATCGCAGCTGCTATGGATCACGTTTAGCTTTTTTTAAAATGAACACATTAAGTAATCGCCGTAAAATTAATGACCTAGTTTTCCTTTACAAATTATTAAATAACATAAGTAATCACAGTGACATCCTTAGTAAACTCAGCCTAAATGTTCCACGTCAATTACCTAGACAACCTATTACAAGAACCTTTTATATACCACGCGTACGTACTAATACTGGATTCAATTCACCAATTGTAAGAATGTGCAGCGAGTATAATGCTCTTAACGTTAAATCTCCTGATTTGGACATATTCGGTTCATCACTCTCCGAGTTCAGAAGGGAAGCGCTGAAACACTTGCTTGACAAAGTTGATCAAAGTTGATTAAAGTTGATTAGAGTCCATAAGTTATATTTTGTATACCTGAATATTTGTTTGTTTTTTAAATATATATTTTTTAAACTTTAATTTTTATTATAATTCATATTTACTATAAGTTAATTTTTATGTTGTGTTGCTATGTTGTGTTTATTGTGGTATTTTCAAGTTTTTATTTTATATTGTAATTATAATTTGTAATTTTAAATTGTAATTCTAATTTGTAATTTTAATTTGTAATTTTAATTTGTAATTCTAATTTGTAATTTTAATTTGTAATTTTATCTAGATGTTACTTATATGAGAATGCTGTGCATACCTTTAATAGCCATATGTACCAGAATTTTTATTATTACTTATTATTTGTGATTTTTTGATGCATGTGTCACTGGTGTGTTATTTAATAAATAAATAAATAAATAAAATAAAATGTCTCAGGGTGAGGAGCGCAGTGGAATGCTATGCAGTACTTTGTATTAGGTTTGTACAACTCACGCTACTGTTTATGGGCGGTCGTATCGTTTGCCATCGGGCGAACGGCATCGTCATTTAACAGCATTTTAAAAAAGGCTGCAGCCTTTAAAACGTTGGGAGCTAAAATTAAGTATAGCAAGAATTCGTAAACCAATTTTATTTCTACGAACATTCGTGTAAACGTCATCAATCAAGACTTCAAGCTGGCGTATCCTTGACTAATATCTAGTATATTAGGAAATACCTACGTACGTATTCTTGCTGTTTCTAGGCAAGCACTTAAGATGAACTTTCTAAAAAAGATAGTTTAAAATAGTTGAAAGCTAAACAACGGTTGGCTTTTAAGTATTTTATTAGAGAACTAAGAGTTTTTTCGAAAGACGTTGAAACTGCTCTCTTATCGGTTCAAACTCTTCTAGTTAAAAGTTAGGAATGCTGCTTCGAAAGCGTTTTAAACTTCGGTTGTCTATTAGAAATGGTTGTGTTGTTATTAACTATATCCTACTAATGTTATAAACGCAAAAGTTTGTAAGACATTATTTTTTTGTATGTTTGTTACTCTTTCACGCAAAAAGCACTGAACGGATTACGATGAAATTTGGCACACGGGTAGATCATGTCCTGGATTAACACATAGGCTTCTTATTACGTACATAATACATACATATTACATACATATACACTCACGCCTTTTATCCCCGAAGGGGTAGGCAGAGGTGCAACTAGTGTACCCACTTTTCGCCATTATTCCGTCCCATGATGTGATAGGGGCGAACCATATCGGGCACAAATTCCAGACCACGAGCTGATACTGAATTGAAAAACTCAGTATCACTTTGCCCAACCCGGGGATCGAACCCGAGACCTCAGCATTGCAGTCGTACCATAATACAACTACGCCACCGAGGTTTCTTATTATCCAGGGAAATATAAAACTTATACATGCGGTAGGAGCCGCGCGCAAAATCTAGTCTCTAAATAATTCTGCTCAGTATAAGCTCGGAGTCTGGAAATGTGACGAGTTAATGGTAATAGCCTGGCCCCCTATTACATGAGACCTAACATAGCTGGCGCGATGTGGTTGTGTACACCTCTGCCTACCCTTGAAAAGGGAAAAGCGTGATGCTATATATCGTTAATGTTTTTGTATTTATGGATCTGTCTGATCTCATAAGCCTCACTATCGAACCTATTTTGATTTTGATATGGAGGTAGTTTGAAACCCTATGAAGGACATAAACTCATTATACTGCGATATTATATAGTGGGTTTTTTATCCCTGAATAACTCTTTCACGCGGATGGAAACGCGTGTAAAAGCTAGTGTAATATGTTTAGTACTTATATAAATACTAAGAGTTATGTGAAAGCATGTTAACGGAAAACTAGTTCTTATAACCTTATTCTCTTTGACACAAATTATTTACACCGCTCATAACAATCGCGTAACGTAACACATCGCGTTTGTCACTATGGAAAGGACATGTCCAAACGGGCCTAGTAATCTAACCAAGACAGTTTATATATATTTGGATAGAACTCCTAAAAACTATCTTTTTACAATAAATCGTTGAATTTCAAAGACCCGCGATTTTGAGATTTATGTAATTTTAGATTTTGAGGCCCAGCGCCCATAAAAAAGGGGACATCTCCTTTACA
Organism: Lapara coniferarum; assembly: GCA_949316025.1. NCBI lineage: Eukaryota > Metazoa > Arthropoda > Insecta > Lepidoptera > Sphingidae > Lapara > Lapara coniferarum. The sequence goes on from OX438920.1 coordinate 24,486,315, forward strand.
TACAGAATACCTACGATTTAACGCTTATTACACGAAGTTTACGTAACGCGGCCACGTTACGAGTCAACTGTCATAGAGAATAAGGCGCTGGTCTCCTTATATGTGTTCGCTGACCTACGTCGGGTTTTATACCAGAATCAATGCTGAATTTGAATCAAATTCAGCCATTAGCCAAACAATTTCCATAAATTCACTTTCCGTGAGTTTCCTGACCTTATTTAACGACCACAGAGAGAGCGCCAATTAGGCAGTTTCTAAAAAGCATAACTTGTAACAAATGCCTCGAAACACGCGTGAAATAAAATGTTTCAGCCCTCATAGTACTAGGATAAAGGCAGTAAAGTACATTTTAGATATGTTTATACACATTATTAGCTATTTATAATGCGTATAAAACTCATACGAGAGTCGGGACAATTGCGACAGAATATGAAAGGCCTATTTTGTAAATGTAATTGACATTATTTATTCAAAACGTACGCACGAAGCTTCCACAGTCTAAGCAAAAATATATGTACAACGTACATCACTTTGAATATAAGGTTAATGACTTTACATTCTTTATTCAAACGATAAGAGACTCATATATAGAAAGAAGGTAGAGGTTGGTAAAGGTTTAAAAAAATAAAAGATGAGTTTATCTAGGGACCTTTTTCATAAGGTAAAGGATATATCTGCTTTTTGTATGGAAGCTGGGCCTCAAAATCTAACCGGGCTCAGACTTCTCGGATATAAAGGGCCCAAAATATGGATCTTGGATCCATACTACTAATATTATAAAGGCGAAAGTTTGTAAGAATGTCTGGATGTATAGATGTTTGTTACTCTTTCACGCAAAAACTACTGAACGGATTTCGATGAAATTTGGCACACGGGTAGATCATGTCCTGGATTAACACATAGGCTACATTTTATCCCGGGAAAATATAAAGCGGGACTTTTATCCCGGAAAAACTCATTCACACGGGCGGAGCCGCGGGCAAAAGCTAGTAATAATATATTTATAAACCTCTCCATTTGTAACAAACTTTTTAAGACCTTCTTATAGTGTAGTTATTAAGCAAAATAAAATAACGTAAATCTAAAAATCTGAGAACTTTAAAATTATACGACTTATTGCAAAATTTTTGGGAGGTCTATCCAAATATAAAGTATCTTGGTTTGAATTTTAAGCCCGCCTTTCGATAAGTCCTTTCATTTAACATGTATCGTTTTAAACAATTACTGCATGTAGTACCTACTCATTCAATTACTATTTATTTGGGAGCTTGGATTAGAGTGTGACTTTTGTATTCAGTCGGCTTATACATTAATGTGACGACTGCAATACTGAGGTCTCGGGTTCGATCCCCGGGTCGGGCAAAGTGATATTGAGTTTTTCTATTCAGTATCAGCTCGGAGTCTGGAATTTGTGCCCGATGTGGTGATAGGGTCGTCTCCCATCACATCATGGGACGGAATACACACCGCGAAAAGTGGGTGCACCAATTGCACCTCTGCCTAACCTTTCGGGGATAAAGGGCGTGACTGTGTAAATAAAGGATTTTATAATCAATTAAATGATTTTATAAAAATCTTAAAATTAAGGGGGCCTTCAATGGTTCCGCAACTTTATAATTAACCGAGACAAAATAACTTTTACACAACACGTTCGTAAATAGGGTAATCGTAATGTTGGTAGTAAAAGTTGTTCCGAATGAATATTGTATGGGAACGTCGCGACTCATGTCGATGTTAATAGATGGTTGTAGATGTTAATATTTAATTACTATCTGAATGTTTGCTACATCAATACTGTTTTAGATTCTTTAGGTTTGCTTTGGTTATACATTTACACACACGCCTGATGATGATTAGAAAAATTCAATCAATATCACTGCCCGACCCGGAAATCGAACCCGAGACCTCTGCATTGCAGTCATACCGTAACAACTACGCCACCGCCACCGTCTCATTTTATGACGATAACTCAATTTTATTTATTTTTTAATTGTGTCGTTTTCGTTCTAAACGTGGGACGTAACTTTGAAAAGTCAGAGGCCTTGGGTTTTGAACCTCCGGACACTGTCTTGGCAGTCCGTTCCATTCCGAACTAGGCTATTGTCCACGTCAGTGGTTCAATGAAGCCTTATTTACAATGATATTCAAAGATAGTCTTAAAATTATTTGAACAGAATAAAGAGAGCAACAAAAAATTAAAAATATTCCGATCTCTTAAAGCAAATATATAATGCTCACATTGTCGTAGAAAATAAAATTGTCATTAAACTTTTTCGTCTTACGAGTCAACTGGCGCAACTCTACCGACTGTTTTAGGTACTTGAGGTAAAGTTACATTTTATATCTTGTCTAGACGTGGCTAATTGCAGGTAACTTTAGGCTACTTCATATATTTTCGCGTCGTTCATATTTTTCAACTTTACAACTTAGTACTTTCTCACGGCGTATTAAGGACCGCCCCTGCGCGTACCGCTGTGGCGGTTCGTCTCCTGTTGTTGCGGGGGCTCAAAGCCCCCGTACACCGAAGGACGCCCTTGGCGTCAGAGGCAGCGTGAGGCACGCTGCCGTCCATCACGGGGGTCACAAAAGTTGGATAGACTAATAGGTGGACGACCCCTCCCGCCCACCCGTGACCCCCTAATACCGGGTGGAAGGGAAACGCTCTCTATACCGGAACGCTAAGAGAGAAGAACCATAACATTAACGAAAAACTATATTCATTTGAAAAGTTAAGCGATAATACTTACGATTTTGGTATTTCCGAAATTCATGCGCGCGCAATGTAAAGCGTACAAAAAACTGGGCGGCCGCCGCGCTGCGCCGGCACTGGCCCGCGGTCGTTAACCCGTCAGCTGATGTACGTGTTTCATTACGATTTTTTTGAAATATTGACTTTTTTTACTATGTTTTTCAGAATAATAGTTTGATTTATCTATCCATACGTGAACCTGTACAGAAATTTGAGAAAATCCTACTAAAATTGTAACAATGCGATCGTGATTTTTTTAGTGCCATCACGTCAGGAATCACCAATACTATCACCTGTATTCGTTTCCGAGAGCGTTTCCCATCCACCCGGTATAAGTAGTAGCGTTCCTTTCATACCTGCTATAAAGCAGGTAAGGAACATTCGCTGACATGCAGCTCATATGGATAAAAAACCAATAATATTGCCATGGCCGGTTATAGCTTTTTTTTCATGACAGTTACAATTGAGTAATCTATTCGGGTAAAAGAAAAAAGTTAATTCCATTTCTAAATTATTAAATTTCGAAGTACCCTTTAAAAATAGAACTGCTGCATCATGTTACTTAAATGAGTTCTACAGAAATTATGCAGTTAATTTTTCAAGTCCATTTGTCAGTAAGCAAAGTCATCATTCTTCGAAATGAACTAAACCGAAAACTGTAAAATACTCGGAGAATATCCCTTGCAAAATACGTTAAAAAACATCGACTGCCCTCTACGATTCAACTCATTCGTACTTCGAGTCCGTTCACTTTCTGTCGACCTTTGGAAAGTGTCCGTGGAAGTTACTAGAAATATCTTCATCCATCACAAGGAAAGAATCTTTGAGATGGTTCTTTGACGAGCCTTGAAAAGTTTTCGAATATATATTAAAGTTTACTGAATAAAGGGTATAATAGCCCCCTACGAGGGACGGATACAAGCTCGGAGAAACGTGCATTTGCGTTTTCTCCAAATCCTTGACCGCCTCAAAAGCTGATAATGTATTTATGGTACTAACTTTTTCACACGTGTTCCAAAGACTTAATTTAGATCTTGACCCTGACTAAACCTCACTGAAGATCCAGTTTTTGACAAATTGTGTTAAAAAGCACTCAATACTCGACCTAAGAGTGAACTAATATATTACAGTCTATATACGCTTCTATTACACTAAGAACGCAATTCCATGTTAATATCGCTGATAATTTAAGCTTAACATAATATCTTCAGCTTAGCCTTACATTTTAATCCATAGTATTTTTAATTTTCACGTACGTGTTATGTTTAAATCCATGCGAACAAACATTGCATTTAAATATAAACCGATAATGTCTGCATTATGAATACGAAATTCAGTAGAAATTTTAACACTTCTATACATCTGTAAACACTTTTGAATATTACAAAATTATTAAAATTCACGAAGTTTGAATTAAATTACGAATTATTTTTAATCTTGTTTTAAATTCAAAATTTAAAGATCACATTTCATTGGAAAATATATTAGATTACAGACATAATCGCATTGTAATTAATTTAGTTGTCAGATTGCGTCGAAAGCATTTTAAAGATAGATTTAATTAAATTTGTTTGTTCGATAATTCTTTCTTATAAATGTCCTTAAGGTATTTAAAATTCTATTCTTTAGATTAAAGATAAAAATATTCATAAAAAGATTGTGTATTGCATAATTCAAATAATACATTTTGTGTGGGATAATATTATACGCAATATTTTTAGTATAGCTGATGTACATTCTTTTCACATTTCTTTATCTATACATACACTCACGCCTGTAATCCCCGAAGGGGTAGGCAGAGGCGCAACTAGTGCACCCACTTTTCGCCATCATTCCGTCCCATGATGTGATAGGGGGCGAGCCTATCGCCATATTCTTTATCTACACTAATGTTATAAACAGGAAAGATTTATATAATTGTAAGGATTATAAACTCAAAAAATACTAGACCTAATCTAAAAATTCTTTCTACAAAAGTATCAACGAGTAATATAAGCTACTTTTTATCCTGGGGAAATATAAAGCGGTACTTTTATCCCGGAAAAAATCAATCACGCGGGCGGAGCCGCGGGCAGAAGTCTAGTTGACTACAACTTCATCCCTTTTTTTTTTTTTTTTTTTTTTCGCGGGGAAAAACGCGTTATCTCTACCACCACCGGGGGGTGAGTGGGACGGTTATGTTGGTTTCACACAGTCTTACGGCCCAATGTCGACACTCGGGAGTATAGCTTCATCCGAGCGAGCATTGGACCGAGTCCCTAACGCTATGTACACCCTACACTGGCATACCAAGCAAAACCCGCGGTGGCCTTCTTCGGCGCGTATGAGACGGCCCCGGGGTATCTTGTTGCACTAAGATAGCTGCACGGGACCGCCCCTGCGTAATGCCGCATTGCGGCCCCTCTCTAATCAGGGGGGGCTCAGATGCCCCCGAACTCTAAAGGACGCCTATGGCGTCTACGACAGCGGGAGACCCACCACCCGCATTGTCGTCCACCTTGAAGTCACTAAAATTGGAGCGAGCAGCCCCCCACTTCATCCCCTGCGTTTTCATAAAATATGCATGGCTTGTATAAATAAATAATCCTACTGTATGAACTATATCCACCAACAATGAGCTATGCGACTAATCATTGAATTGCAGTTACATAAACGAAAACAATACAGGCATACACATTTCATAAACATTCTTTATTTAAAATTTCACAATTTAAAAAGAGGATTATATTCACTAACGTTCGTTAATAAGAGAGCACGTATTTAATTAAGAAAAACTGGTTTCGCCTGTTTCTGTAACTGGGTTAATAGAATCCATCTCTGTGACCAAGCTTAACCCTTTTAAGCTTCCATTTCATGAAATAAAAAACATTTAGAGGCCCAGCAGGTAATGTGGGTAACCTAGTTTCGTGGCGCCGATTTCATTTTTATATTTACAATTGGTACATTTTTGTCATATCTTTGTTTAATATCGTGGTATCGAATCGCTTGTGATGACTGCTCATTTCATTTCCTGGACTTGATGAGTATTTCGTAGTGAGACTTCGCGGAATTCAATTATAGATGGCGCTGTATTAAAATATGACTGATGTATAGCTATAGCTTAGTAGGTCTTTTATATTATGTCTGTATGTACTCTTTATATTTATTTGTGTACTTACTTATGCTATCGATTGCACACATAATCCAAAAACCATGTAAATGGTACAGATTAGTAATTAACAAAAATATTTAAAGTACCATTAATAAGGCTCCTAACATTTAAGCGGCCTCAAATTAAGTATTTAACAAAGTAGTAATTGAAACAAAAAATACTAAAAGTGTAGTAAAATTTTATGAGACCTATTCAAACGGCTAGATGCCAATCTGTGTATGTAGGGCAGCGGGGGCACTTGACCCCCTAACCTTATCACCCGAGTTCGCACCACAGTAAATAATAATATAAATACAAGAGTGTTTACCAAAATTTTGTTTATTTGTATCAAGTAAACAATCTTTTTCAATAAGCATATTGTATTTGGTGATTTTTGAAGTTTTTTTCTTCCTATTCCTTACCGTTATTTTTATTACACTCTGGATATAAATTTCTAAGACAAAGAATACAATAGAAAATAATAAAATAGAAATATTTTGTATGACTGCCTCGATCGCGTAGTTGTATTACAGTACGACTGCAATGCTGAGGTCTCGGGTTGGATCCCCGGGTCGGGCAAAGTGATATTGAGTTTTTCTATTCAGTATCAGCCCTGAGTCTGGAATTTGTGCCCGATATGGCGATAGGCTCGCCCCCTATCATATCGTGGGACGGAATAACGGCGAAAAGTGGGTGCACTAGATGGGCCTCTGCCTACCCCTTCGGGATAACAGGCATGAGTGTGTGTGTATGTGTGTGTGTGTGTGTGTGTGTGTGTGTATTATATGATTTCTACTTTCGCAAGATATGAAAAGCCACACACACACTCCCACCTTTCATTACCGGAGGGATCGGCAGAAGCGCAACTAGTGCACCCAATTTTCGCCGTGTTTATTCCGTCCCATGAAATTATAAGTGGCGAGCCTATCGCCATATTGGACACAAATTCCCGACTCCGAGCCGATATTGAGTAGTAAAACCCAATAACACTTTGCCCGACCTGGGAATCGAACCCGAGATCTCAGCACGGCAGACATACCGTAATACAACCACGCCACCAAGGCAGTCATATGAAAAGCTTCTTTCAATAACCGCATAATGCTCCACAAATCTTCCATCTTTTCTTTTTGTCATAACATCAAAAACATAAAATTCTTTTTAATTAAGTTGAGATCGATGAAACTGCGATTTTACGAGCTCTAATTTAACGCTGAGTGTCAAACTTCATAAATATGTACATGAGATTTTTATACTTTCGCTCTTGCCTAAAATCTCTCAAAAGCCCAGTACAGATTAAAACTGTTCGAGCTCTGAAACCCTTAATGTATAAAGAGTAATTTATAAAAATGTAAATGCATATTAATTTACTTTCGCATTAATCCCTAGAGTACAGAAATATTCGAAATGTGCCTCGAAATGTCTTACATTATTATTTCAAAAATAAAGGTTTGGTGGACGTTATCTGTATTTTATTGCACATAAATCTAACAGTAATTTTATAATGATGCTACTAATGCCATCTTTAAATGATGCTTCGTTTAAATTTTGTGTGATATTTATGGACTTTTGTATAGCATACTGACTTGTGTGATCTCAGCGCTAAATAGTTTGAGAAAATTTGCCTCAGTGGCATATTTGTATAGAATTATAGCATTATAAGTGGACGATAGCCTAATTGGGAATGGAACGGTCTGCCGCGACAATATCCGGAGGTTCGAAACCCAAGGCACACACCTTTGACTTTTCGAAGTTATGTATGTCATCATCATCATCAGCCTTTATCAGTCCACTGCTGGACATAGGCCTCCCCTAATGAGCGCCATATCGCCCTGTCTTCAGCTTGCCGCATTCAGCATCTGCCTGCAGTCTTTCGCAGATCGTCATCCCACCTGGCCGGAGGGCGTCCTACACTACGTTTGCCCAGTCACGGTCTCCACTCAAGAACACGTTTATCCCAGCGCTTGTCGGTTCTTCGTGAGATATGGCCAGCCCACTGCCACTTCAGCATGCTAATTCTTTGAGCTATGTCGATAACTTTGGTTCTCTGTCGGATGTATTCGTTGCGAATCCTATCCTTCAGTGAAACTCCGAGCATAGCTCTCTCCATAGCCCGCTGAGCGACTTTAAACTGGTGGACCAACCCTACCGTGAGTGTCCATGTCTCAGCTCCGTAGGTCATGACGGGTAGGACACACTGATTGAAAACTTTCGTTTTTAAACATTGCGGTATGGATGACAAAAAGACTCGACGTAGTTTTCCAAACGCTGCCTAGCCCAGCTGGATCCTCCTTTTGGCCTCCTTCTCAAAATTGTTTTTACCCACCTGCAGAATCTGCCCGAGGTAAGTATACTCGGAAACAATTTCAAGAGGGTGGCAATGTACGACTACCTGTCCCGGATCAATATGGCCATTGATCATGACTTTGGTTTTATCCAAATTCATGCCAAGACCGATGCGTCGCGAGGCTGAAGCTATGTGTGTATTGTTTATCAATTATCGTTCGTTTTAACGGTGGAGTAAAACATCGTGAGGAAACCTGCATACCTAAGAAGTTAGTTCCTTATAAGAATCTCGAAGGTATGCGAAGTCTACCAACCCGCACTAGGCCAGCGTGGTGGACTAAGGCCTAAACCCCCTCAGTAGAGGAGGCCCTTGCTCAGCAGTGGGCAGTATATAATACAGGGCTGGTATTGTTATATTATTATAGCTGTCGTGCTGTCTGGAGTTTGCTCCGAGTCGGGTAAAGTGATATTGCCTTGCTGGCAAAATGGTTTGATAACACTTCTACCGCCAAGCAGCAGCGTGCATGCACTGTTGTGTTTCGGTTTGAAGGACATTGTAGCCAGTGTAACTACTGGACATAATGAGGCTTAACATCTTATGTCTTAGGATGACGAGTACAGTGGAATGCCACACAGTACTTTGTAACTCAATGTGCTGGATGGTGTCGGTACTGTTTATGGGTGGTCATATCGCTTACCATAAGGCGAACAGCATGCTCGTCCCGTCATTCTATGGAATAAAAAAACATCCAAAAGAAGGTGTTATACTATATAAGTATTTCAGAACACCGACCAAGTTTCCAACAAATATTTACCATGACGTCATCGTCGAATCTCCGGTATCTAATGGCATGTAACATCCAACACCGTGTTAAGAGTTAGAGCCCTCGCCCCATATCGTCGCAGTGCGGGGCACGCCTTGCATTAGGCAGTTGCGTCTACATAATATGTATAATATTGACAGCTGTCAGCTTGTGGCAAAACATATTATACCTTGCATGAAACAGTGAGAGTTGATTTTCCAGTGGTAACGTGTTTTGGCAACTTTGCTCATTTATAACAGAAACTAGTTAGAAATGTATTGAAGTCTTTTAATATTAATGACGCGAAAAAATACCCAAAACCGCAGAGTTTCAAAACTTTATGATTTCTAAGTTGGGCACTGGAATTGTTTTGCACAAGTTGTAATTTGAAATGTTTTCGGCCACAAGCTTCGTTATTATGAGTATTGTATTAAACCCCTTAGTACTTAAAATTGTTTAACAACTAAATACGCAGGTAAATTGTTTCAAAATGTGTTCGCTAACGACTCTAAATCGTCCATTTACCCCACTTTTATGCGTCTAGGCACTGATATAACATATTAATATCGAATATTGATAGTATCAACGGTTTTATGAGCATTTTTATAACATTGATTACACGTTATTGATGATCTGAGATTCAAATATAATGTGCTTTTTATATGATTTACTGATATGAGGGTTAAAGAATATTTCTTTAGGTCACATGTGTGGCTTTTATAACATACAAGTACGTCGATGCCCATTACAAATTGAAAAGAATAATAAATTGGATGTTCGTCCATATTTATCATGTACAGAACTCGACATTCATGAGAAGTTAATTTATATTCAAGATGACCGTGAATACTCCTTTAATTTTTCATATTCGAACCTACAAAAAAACAAGACTACAATATTTATATATTGTTGTCCTGTTATTTTTGTACATACATACATATACATATACACTTACGCCTTTTATCCCCGAATGGGTAGGCAGAGGCGCAACTAGTGCACCCACTTTTCGCTATTATTCCGTCTCATGATGTGATAGGGGGCGAGCCTATCGCCATATCGGGCACAAATTCCAGACTCCGAGCTGATACTCAATATCACTTTGCCCGACCCGGGGATCGAACCCGAGACCTCAGCATTGCCGTCGGACCATGATACAACTTAGGTATAAATATATTAGATAGGTTCCACCGCAAAGTATATTTCAACCGCCAAGCAAGTGTCTGCATGCACCGTCGTGTTCTAGTTTGCAGGATACTGTAGCCAGTGTAGTTACTGAGCATTGTGAGACTTAACATTTTATGTCTTAGAGTGACAAGCACAGTGGAGTGGCACGCAGTAGTTTGTAATTCAAAGTTCTGTGGTGTTCCTAATGTTTAATACGGTTGTGCCTTCGTGTTTGTTTTTCCAGAATAAATGTCCCGGTTTATATTTTTCCGAGATAAAAAGTTGCCTACGTCCTTCCCAGGATTTCAAACTATCTCCATACCAAATTACATTAGATCGGTTCAGAAGTTTCAGAGAGTACTTCCTACAAAAATACTCGTAATGTGTTTTTATTATTAGTACAGATAGATAATGAGACATAAAGTGAAGTAATACGATAATCATTAAAAAATACCCATAAATCCATTTTTTTTTTATTATTATTATTATTTTGCAATTAATCAATTAATCAATCAGCCCGTCGCTGTCCACTGCTGAACGTAGTCCTCCCCAAGTGAGCGCCAATGATTATAATTTTACGCCCCGTCCAATACTTAGTTTTCGAAAATAGTTCCGTGACCAAGTTTGAGAATGACTGATCTACAGCATAATAATGAAACATTTAAATAAAATCATTTTATGGATTTTATCGCGGTTTTTCTTTCAATTTATATTTTCTCCCGACGTTCCGAAGGCTTTGTAGAACTTGGTGGTCACGAGGCGGACTCATCAGATTTATTTAAATGTCTAGCATTCGCGTAAATTAAAGAAATCATTACAATAATGAAACAGTTTCGATCTATAATACCATCTCCTATTAAAACAGTAATATGAATTTTAAGTATTAAATGAGGCCATACATAATTAATGCGAAACAATGACTGAATTTTCATCGTACCATTAAGCACTAATGAATATCGGTTAACATTTGAACTTATTTACCTAACCCCTTGATGCTATAACGAATTTTGTAATTAAAGAGTATAAATTCACATCACCTAGAAGTGCGGTCAAATATTTATATTACTAACTTCGACCTTCATATTATGGGTTTTGGATTAAGAAAAACTAAAAAAATATACTTATCATAATTGAACAAAATGTTTTCAGTGGTTTAACCGCGAAAGCGTAAAAAAACAAACTTAATATATAATTTATACCATTGGTATGGATTTAGCCAAAGGCAACGAATTACATTGTATAACAAAATAAATATTTCATTTATATTATAGTAAGCACGCCGCAGCATTTAATTTGTTAAAAGAGTTTTCTATTGTTTCACGATTAAATAAATATTCATAAAACCTACGATCACTGTAGACGGCGGGCACGCCGTCATAAAATTAAATGACTATTGGAGAGATGCTCGCTCGTCTCGTTCTCAGTTATATCCTGAATTCGAGCCATAACAAAAAAGCAATAAAAACCCACTGCTATTATATGCATGCCTATCTTAAGTGCCATGAAACTGTAAAATGTTCCGCAGACACCGAAAAACCGTGACAAACTGTTGTTGAAAATGCTCAGCAAACTGTCACAATCATTACAGTTTTTCTTGACGAGTTGCCACCGCCTGCGGTAGGTCTAATGGTCAATCAAAAGTAGCCAAAATACCGAAAATACAAAGACCCATAAAACGACAGGAACACAAACGTGGATACAAACTCAACTCTATTCAGCACTTACGCAATGCGCTTACATTCCGCACACTAATGAGCAAAAATTATATCACAAACTAGACTGGCATTATGAACGCAATGTGTTTGCATTACATGCAGTTTTGATGAGCACGCTCGGCAATGTTTGCGGGGTATTTAATGCCAAACGCGATGTTTCATTGGCCGCATACCACGGTAATTTACAAATACCGAATGCGGTTGCTATCATAACAACGTTGATATACAAACTGATGCGATCACGGCTTAATTAATTCCTAACTTGGGAAATAACTTATCGATTGTATTATAGTAACCTAGTTTACAATATTGGGTTAGGCTAGCCACGCCTTGCAATGATGCACATAAGCCGGTAATTCCGCTGATTGGATGCGCCTGTATGGTTTTATAAATCGTATTACAAGTTTTGTAATGTAGTGTACTTTATTCCCGTTCCATTTTTAAATGAACATTAATAATTTAAGTCACGTGCTCGTGTGTAGTTTCAGGTACATGATTAAAAGATGGCGCTGTAATAATTAAAATATTAATTAACTTACAATGACGCTTGAAATAGTTTTGTAAATGTTATGTTCAATTTAAATTAAACCTCTAAAAAAACATATATTCAGATTTAGCTTGGAAAAATAAAATAAATAGTGTGTGTTATGTATATAAAAAAACGTCGCTGAATGTGTTATACCTCTCTCGTATGTTGCCAAACAGTTTGTAATACGCTTTGTTGCCAAATGGCTGTATAGCACAGCCACCATTCCAAAAATCTTCTCAATAGTAAAAAAATGTCTAAATCCATAGATTTAAATGCTATTATGAAAACGTATAATATTTTTAATTTATGTGACCAATATTAAATACTCATATTATATGGGGACAAGGGGAAACTAAGGCCTATGTTCAGCACTGAACTTCATGTTGTGTTGATGAAGTAGAGAGAACACTAGCAGCGGGCTTTACTTTATGATTATAATAATTACTATTGATTATGTATGTCTCCTGCGAAACAATTGTACTTCCCCATTCCTATTGGTGTTCTGAATATGGCTCTTCCATTTACCTAATTCCATAATACATTTACCATTCAAACCAACCTGCCGTAAAATGGTCATACATTTCAACATAATTCCTTAATAAATCGCGAGTTGTAAAGACTAACTTTTTGGTAGAAACGGAACGTAATTGAATGTATGCATGTACAGTCTCCAGCATAAGTGACTGAACAAATTCCAAATTTAAAATTGCGTACAATGTTTATTGCAATATAGAACTAAAGATCAACTTTGGATCATATGTCGCAAATTGAGACCGTGCAATTTCGAACTCGCATAGAGCGTAGTGGGGCTAGCGCCATAATCTTACTAACATGTGTGTTTTTATTTAACTAAGTCCATCCGAAGTATGTTGATAGTGATAAGACTGCTTTTGTTCTCTTTGTTTAAGCTAGTCACTATTGTATCTTTTTTTACTATACCTGTATACAATAAAGTTTATATTGAATAAATTAAATCCTATAAATGCGAAAATTTTTGTGAAGATGTTTGCACGAGGGGATGTTTGCTGGAATAAATGCAAGAACTTCCAAAAGGATTTGGATGTATTACTATCTTAGGTATTAATCTTACTTATACTTATACTAATCATATCTTACCTTATCCTATTTCCTCTTATTCTTACTAATATTATAAATGCAGAAATCTGGAAAATGTTTGGGTGTTTGTACGTTTGGACATTTTAAACTTTGGATGTTTGTTAGAAGTAAACGCAGAAACAGCTGAACAAATTTGGATGAAATTTAGCACACGGATAGACCTTGTCCTGAATTAACACATAGGCTAGGTAAGTACTTTTTATCCCGGTAATTTAGTCCCATGGGAAATTATTTAAACAGATGGCGCTGTCGTCTTACAAATTGCACTATGAATCGTTATAGTAGCTTGGGGACTTTTGTTGGGGGAAAGACTTTTTGCGCAAGTGAAACCGCGAACAATACCTTGTGTAGCATAAGGATAAACCATATCCAGCGTCAATATGAATTATTCTTCGAAATTTCCTCCAATACCTCTCAGCGGCTAATGCATTTAAAGGTTACATTCTAAACAAACTGCTTAACAGAATACCCATTTTTTTACAACAACTCATCGCAACCCGTGACGTCATCGTCCACACATCTAAAGATCTTTAGATTCTAAACAAGCAACTTAATAGATTTTTTGTACAACTCATCGCAACCCGTGACATCACCGTTCACAATCTCAAAAACCGTCACCGATGATGTAGAAAATTTTAATCCGTGACACGAGAGCTTCATAAATATTCAGCGTGGTTTCACCTCGGGTGTCGATCCTGAGACTCGTCGTGTTTATGTTTACAGGGTTGGGAGGGGGCGGTGGGGAGGGAGGGCATCCAGCTGAGTCGCCCCCGCCCCGCGGACCACGAAAAATCGATAGCGCTCCGTGCCGCAGAACCTTTACAGATGCTTTCCACTGACGCGTCTTTGGACCTTTGATGACGTATTTATGGTATACGCAAATGACCTAATGTAGAGCTAAGTAAAGAGTTCCAATTTTCTATATGAAGTCTGTTCAACTGAGTAGAGGCTATTTATTTATTTTTTAAAGCAAATAAACAAGAAAGTATTAGGTCAATGTATAAGCCGAACAAATACAAGTCACACTATGATTTATATTCCCAAAGTAATAAAATAAGTACTATCTACATTAGCTTTATAATACGATAACTGTTTATTTGATGAAACTTATAAAATAGGTCGTAAGTATGAAAACTGAATTAATTATCCTATCTACGAGATATTTCTTGTGTTTTTATTGAGTTAAAACTGCTAAGTAATCAACACTTTATTACATAAATTGATAATGGAATACATTAAACATTAAAAAAAACAAACATCAACCCCGAAATACTGGTTTTAAAATATTATGGCTAACTTCTATCCTCTAAAAATCATATACAAAAACTTTGTAATCTAAAATCGATTTAATTATTTAGTTCATATTAAAGCACCAACATCCACCCCGAAACAATTTACAGTTCACAAATATTTGCGCCAAGATATACCGAGAATCGACCCCCCAACCTATTGTTCTTGCCAGCTATTCATCCCCAAGGGAGAACAATCTGTACATTTCAGAGTATCTTATCCGTCAAGTTCGTCGAAACCACTTTCCTAAGCGGTACATAAAAGCTTTTCAGGAAAGCTTGGTAGCTTTCCTAGTTACTAGGTGGATTGATAGTATGTTAGAATGGACCATATTTCCTTTATCATAAAGTCTATAATGAAAATTCTAATAACTTTTAGTACAAGTATTGTCCACAAATATTTTTAGAACACTATGACCTACATGGCATACACATAAGCCTTACTTATTTATTAAACTACATGGGACCTAACATTGCTTTTAATCCCGGAAAAATGTAGAGCAGGACCAGGCGCCGAAGAAGGCCACCGCGGGTTTTGGTTGTATGCCGGTGTAAGGTATACATAGTGTTAGGGACTCGGTCCAATGCTTGCTCGGATGAAGCTATACTCCCGAGTGTCGACATTGGACCGTAAGACTGTGTGAAACCAATATAACCGTTCCACTCACCCCCCAGTGGTGGTAGCGATAACGCATTTTTCCCCGCGACAAAATAAAACGACCCCTTATCCTGGAAATCCTTCACGCAGGCCAAAACCCAGCTAAAGTTAATTATCAACGCAATAAAATACACCATCGCTTTATATTTTATTCATTTGACAGTCCATTAACATTTACTGTTAACCTAAAAGGATTTAAAAAAGAGTAAAATATTTCCAGTTTTAAAAAACGACAAATGAGCTTGTGCGGGAGGTTAATGGTCTTATTATTCAAAGCCTGGACAAAACCGAAATATAGTTAACACGAACTTTGGTCTTCCGTGCGTAGGCTTGGGTTTAATCAACTGCGGCGAAGCGAGGATGGTATTAACAAACATGTTATGCTGGACTGCCTCGGTGGCGTGGTTGTATTACAGTACGACTGCAATGCTGAGGTCTCGGGTTCGATCCCCGGGTTGGGCAAAGTGATATTGAGTTTTAATATTCAGTATCAGTCCGGAGTCTGGAATTTGTGCCCGATATGGCGATAGGCTCGCCCCCTATCACATCATGGGACGGAATAACGGCGAAAAGTGGGTGCACTAGTTGCGCTTCTGCCTACCCCTTCGGGGATAACAGGCGTGAGTGTGTGTGTGTGTGTGTTATGCTGGACGTCCCTGTAACACATTAACAAACACACACACATACACACACAAATCTTTAAACCCGAAGGCACAACGAATGCACCCACTTATACTATAACCATGGTTATATATATGCTTAATAATGTTACTATAGACATAAGGTAAATTAAATACTCATTAGAATTTTAAGTTGATAATCTTTTAACATGTAATAAGATTATAAAAGGAGATGTCCTCTTGTTGTATGCGCGCTGGACCTCACAATTTTATCAGGCTCAAACTTTATGGATATTAAAGGGGCAACAATATGTATCTTGGATCCATTAAAACAATATTTTTGGGCCCATTATAACTATTTTTTTCAAAAACGTTCATATTAAGTGCTTTTAAGCAAAACAAAATAACGTAAATCTCAACATCGGGGGAATTTAAAATAACACGATTTATTACAAAGCTAGGTCTTTGTACTATTTGGGAGTACTATCCAAATATATATAAAGTATCTTGGTTAAATTTTAAGCCCGGTTTTGAACATGTCCATTGTAACCGCAAATGTAGGCAACTTTTTGCCCTCGAAGGGTTAGACTTGCTTGCACAACGACTCTCTAAACATGATTAACGCTAAATATGTTTTAATAATAGTACTGTATTTGACAACTCACGAGGTTTTAAATGTGAGATATTTTACAAGTTATTGTACAAGTCAGCCAACTTTTACGTAAAATAACTTTCAAGCGAGTAGAGTCGCGCGTAAAAGCTATTGTAACAATAAATACAAATATTACACCAGTGTTTACACACAATACTTATGAGGACGCATAATGTCGGCAATTCCATAGTTTTCTTTGGCCTTGTTCAGCTTTTTTTTGTCGTATTCAATGACGAGACGAGCATGCCGTTCACCTGATGGTAAGCGATACGATCACCTATGAACAACAGCAACACCATACAGCACCTTGAGTTACAAAGTACTGTGTGACATTCAACGGCGCTCGTCATCCTGAGACATAAGATGTTAAGTCTCATTACGTCCAGTAGTTACACTGGCTACAATGTCCTTCAAACTGAAACACAATACTTGGCGGTAGAAATAAACATTGCGGTGGTACCCAACCAGACGGACTCTTACATATGAGAGACCTAACACTTGTCTTGTTTATCTGACAGTTAACCGAAGTAAAGTTGTATCTCAATATTAGCAAATGGCAGCGCCCTTATGCCTATGCACTGCGAAGGCTGTCATGCCGAATGCTCTGAGAAACAGACTTTATCACAGCATTTCTGCGTACTTAGCTAAGTGCCATTTGTGGATAAAGGTCTTAAAATAGTGAATGTTTGGTGCAGGTATATTAAGCGTTTAAATAATGCTGGATGAAAAGATAAATGAGGCAAAATTACTTCCAAAAATAGCGATAACTTTTCAAATATCATGTATGGAAATTAGGTCATAGCTAAAATAACGGAATTAATGGTGGCTTAATTTACGTACTGCATTTAGAATTGATCCCAATTTCAACACGAATTATTCATCATGCTCGGCGCGCTAGACTGCCAAGTATCATCCACGCCAAAACTTACTTCGCTATGTAGTTACAGTCAACCACGAAGAAAAGAAGAAGAGCGGAGGTGTGTCAAGCCAAAATCTCTTTAGAACGTAGCGTCGCTAAATGCGGGGGGTCGGGGGATGAAATATAACGATAGCTCCTCCCCCCAATCAAAATCCATCTAGCGGTGAATGGAATTATTACAGCGTAACAGAGCTAACTTGTCAATAATTTAGTTCGTCTTTTCACCCCTATGGCGTAACAAGCAAAACTGTTTGTTCCAGACGATTCTATGTGCGTTAGTATGGCGGACCACATTATTTATTATTCTACTGGCGCTTAGCCGTTTTTTCAGCATATAGGTACGTTACATAGGTGACACATATATGATAAAATAATTATATATGTCTATAATTATTTTATCATACGTACAGGAAAATTAGGAAATAAACAAAATAAAATAAGTTGTTAAAGTTGTTGATAACAAATCTTTATTGATTAAAATTAATAATTACGATAATCTTACTAATATCTACTTCAGTATCATACATACATACATATACACTCACGCCTGTTATCCCCGAAGGGGTAGGCAGAGGCGCAACTAGTGT